>VZQC01007982.1:5456516-5839498 GCA_009823505.1 Rhizomys pruinosus
GAATGGTATCCCTCATCTGTGGATGCTAGTGCCAATTACCCAGTTGTAAGTATTTCTTGTGTAGGACCCCCTGAGCTTTTGCACAAAGCAGTTGGGCGTAATGCATTTTGGAAACAACAACAACAACAACAGAAAAGACTGCATCAAAGATCTGACTGAAACAGTGAACTTCTGCTCAAAACAGTCAACTTCCCCATGGAAAATATTGAGAAAGACTAAGAGATGAAAATCATGTTTGGCAGAATGCATGAGCTCTGGCGGGGTGGGGGAATGGGCGAGAACATGGGTCTAGATTTGTTAAAAATAAATAAATAAATAAAAAAATAATTGAAACTCTTGAAATACATATAACTCACTTAGGAATCAGATAGTGATAGGAAGAAAATCAGATGACCCAGTTATGACTTATATAGAACCTTGCTAGAAATTATTAGCAAAAAAAAGTAAAGAAATAAAATGACTTTAGGAAGTTAAATCCCCTGGAGAAATGATCAGACTGCTTCATCTTACATTAAGTAAATATTGCAATTAAGCTGAGGACTAGGCCAGAAGTTTGGTTTGTTTTCTAAGATTATCTGAACAGCTTCTTTTCAGGTGAATTACTTTTTAAAATTTTTATTATTTTTTAATTTTTGCATATTTCATACATAACTTCTCAATCAGTCTTAATCACCTTTATACCCCCTCTCCACTGGCACCCTCCCACAGCTCCCTTCCACAGTTCATACATTCTGTAATTTGTGTTAGGGTCTATTGTGCCAAATTACTCTCCCTGCCATTCCTCAGTGCCAGTTCATCCTCTGAGCTCTAGTCAGCCTATCTGCAGCCCCTCTCTCTTTTTTTTTTTTTTTTTTGTCTTTTCGAGACAGGGTCTCCCTGTAGCCCCAGCTGTCCTGGAACTCACTCTGTAGACCAGGCTGGCCTTGAACTCACAAAGATCTGCCTGCCTCTGCCTCTCAAGTGCTAGGATCAAAGGCGCGCGCCACCATGCTCGGCTGCAGCCCCTCTCTTAAAGGCCAGTTCATAATCAGTTGCCAATATTTCTTCAGCTAAGATTGGGTTCTGCTACCCATTTCTACAGTTCCATGCTGGATTTTTGTCTGGTTGAGCTTGGGTCTTGTGCATGGGTCTTGTGCATGCTGACGCCAATGCTGTAGCCTCATATGAACAGGGTCCCAGGACTTTCTAGGATTCATTTCCATATGGTCTTGCACCACCTCCTTGGCTCTTCTGCAATGTTCCCTGGGCCCTGGGTGATGAAGCTGAATATAGCCGACCTGTCATGGAACCATACTCTGTAGACTCCTAATACCCACAGTTTGGCCATTCATGCCCTTCTGAGTTCCTGGCCTCCTGTTGAATGGGGGAGCTTCCTTAATGAGAGTTAGGAGGTTATTAATGACCTCCTGACCCCTTGATCTATATCATGTGAACCTTAGGTGTAGAGGTTGCATTGCAGATGTGTTGCTTAGGCATGATCAATTCACAGACAATATCTGTGTGTGTCCAGTTGTGGGACTCTAGTCTTCATTTGGTGCAAAAGAACTTCTCTATGGAGGAGCATCTGGGATATTTACCTATAAATGTAAGGATACCTATTTTGCAGTAAGATGTGATCTTAGCCTAGGGATGTGACAGCCTTGGGAATTTCTGCAAGATCTATGACCTCTCCAGCCATGTACATCTGGCTATGTTCACAGTACCACACATGAGTTTCCTCCCACCGTTTGAATCCAATTAGCCATCAGATAAAAGTGCCATCACAGTACCAATGTCATTGTATGCTGTGCTGGACACTGATGTGGCTATTTGGTCTTTTTTATTTATTTTTTTTTTTATTTTTATTTATGTGTATGAATGTACTGTCTGCATGTAGGTTTGTGCACCCGTGTCGTGCAATGCCGCGGAGGTCAGAAGAGGGTGTCGGATTCCCCTGGAACTGGAGTTCTCCTGGAATTGGAGTTACAGATGGTTTTCAGCCGCCATGTGGGTGCTGGGGATCGAACCCGGGTCCTCTACAAGAGCAGTCCAGTCGGCGCTCTTAACCGCTAGGCTATCTCTCCAGCCCAGCTATTTGGTCTTAAAGCTGGTGTTAGCTCACCGATTGCTCTTTTCCCTTAGTAGCTTGCACAGTGCTCTCCAAAGCTATGAGAGCTGGCCTTTAAGGGAGGTGGCTTTCAGGTCAGTTCCAGATCCATTGCGCCAAATCCAGTGTCTGAAGTATGTCCTGTCTTCAGCAATAGGGTCTTACCTTCAGGTTCTGGCAGGCAATCAAGGACTGTGGCGATAGCCTGTATAATTTTCCAAGTCTCCTGAACTACCCTGGCCAATGACTCACAGGAAGGTTTCTCCTGTCTGGCTCTATTTCTTGTGATGTAGCCTTCAGCTTTGCACACGGACTCATGTAGAGATATTGTATGTGTAATTTGTCAATAGATCGTTAGCTGATGTGATTCCCTCGGGTTTTCTACCCTAACTAGCGTTATTTGTCTCTCCTCTCTCCCCTTTCCTGTCTGCCCCCCCCAAGGTTTCTCCATTCAAACTGTCCCCATTTTCCCCTTCATCCCTCCATAATTCCAGTCTCCTGTGGCCCCGTCTCTTGGGCTCCTCCTTTCCCTTTATCCCCCACATTTCCTTCTATCACGCTTCTTCTCTCCTCCCATTTAGATCCATGATTGTATCCATTTCTCCCTCAGATAAATTACTTGTATAATCAATGGTATGATGTTGTCAGTAGTCTTGAACTTCTAGTTGAATATTCATAAATTTTGATTATAACAGGAAAATAGAACAATTCTTTGGATTTTTAGCAATGAACATGTCTTGATTCTCAGCACTCCCATTTATCCCAGGATTGTCAAATTTTCCTAACAAACCTGCAAACAGTGTCACATCTTGCCCAGTAGTTTAGTCTCCCAGTGAAACATTCCCAGTTCTTACAAGCTTTCCATTCCTCACTGTGCTGGATAGCTTTAGTGTCAGCTTGACACACCTGGGTTGAGGGAGCCTCAATCGGAGAATTGGCTCCATTGGACTGGTCTGTGGCCACATCTGTGGAGTATTGTCTTGATTGTTGAGCAGTGTGGGAGGGCCCAGTCCACTGTGGGTGGTGCCACCCCTGGGCAAGTTGTTGTATATAGTATAAGAAAGTAGGCTGCCAGGCATGGTGGCACATGCCTTTAATCCCAGCACTTGGGAGGCAGAGGCAGGTGGATTTCTGTGAGTTCAAGGCCAGCCTGGTCTACATAGCGAGCTTCAAGCCAGCAGGGGCTACAGGGAAACCCTGTGTCAAAAAAAAAAAAAAACCCACAACCCACACACAAAACTAAAACCATTTCTTGAAAGGTACACATAAGGTCACAAGGTTTATAAAATTAAAGCAAAACACAGTAAAAAAGGCAAGGATTTCCGGTTCAGGAGGATAGACTGACGGTGAAAGCTGCAAAGTCCAGACACTCTATTAATAGTTCTCAAGTCACGGGGCATCAGGCCATGAGGGTAGTGATGGCCACAAGGCAGAAAGAAGACATTCCGCTTCTCACCTCAGTGTACTGTGAATTCATTTCTATGGCACTGTGTGGGGTGGAGGGAGATGCAGGGTTAGAGCCTCAAGCCTTTCTTTTTTTATTTTTTATTTATTTATTTTTTTGAGCCTCATCCTTTCATTTGAGTGAAAGTTGCTGACAATCTGGGGAACTGAGGTAATCTGGGTTCTGAGGAGAAAGTTGTATTGAGAACCACAGTAAGGCCTCTGAAGGTCTTCAAAGGTCTTTCTTTTCAAGTGTTCAGCAGAGGACCATGTTTCGTAGAGCACACGTGTGAGCGTTTGAGGAAACTACATGCTATTGAAGAAAGAACCTCCAAAAATATGAGTGGAAGCAATACTGAACTCACTCAGCGCTGGAGATGGTGCTTTTTCAATTACTGAAACCAGAAAAATCCCATGAGCCACAGGACCCTGGGTAGCTGCCAGAAGGGTCCTGACTAAGTACTGGGAAATAGCCAGAATGTAACCAAGCTATGTCCAACTCTGAAAGCAAGATCTGGAAGAATAAAACCAATCCTGAAAAGCTCTACATTTACTTTGGCAAACTATCATGTGTGTTGCATGTCTGTCTGGGCTTTGAGAAGCACACTCCCTGAGTACTATATTTCCTTTCCTATGAGACCTATTGATTTCTTATTTAGATATTGGATTACATCTTCCATTATTGTTTCATGGGAAGAATTCATATCTTTCAGTTACTAAATTTCAATTTATTTCTATAACTATCTAGTGTTAGCTCCTATATTTTATTATACGCAATGTTACTTGGGAATCTGAGGTCCTAAAAGAACAAGTAATTTATCTCAGCTTTCCTGGGCTTTCCCTGATTTTAAAACCAAACATGAGCAGAAGCCCCCCCCTTGACCCAGGGAAGCAGGGATGGTTGACTATCATAGTAAGAGTTATTCTTGACAAATAACTATGCTACTTGCTCAAGAATTTAAAAAATGATTTATTATTTTTTATGTGTATGTGTAGGTGTCTGCATGCCTGTACGTGCACCACATGCATGCCTGAGGCCAGCAGAGGCCAGAAGAGGGCATCAGATCCCCTGGCACTGAACTACAGGAGGTTGTGAGCCACCATGTGGTGCTGGGAACTGAACCCAGGCCCTCTGCAAGATCAGTGGCACTGAACTGCTGAATTCTCTCTCTTGCCCTGCTATGGACTCAAAGAGTTTCAAGGTCACCCCTCCTTTGCTGCTTCTTGTCATTTTCTTTTTACTGGTTTCACCTATAAATCTTCCCCTTTGTCACCGACGTTCTTTAAAAATATTTATTTATTGTGTTTGTGGTGGGGGAAATGGGCATACTATATAGAGGTCAGAGGACAACCAAGAACTAGTTATCTCTTTCACCATGTGGGTCCTGGGGACTAAACTCAGGTCAGAGCCTTGGTGGCAGACACCTTAACCCCTGATCCATCTCAACGGCCCTATTTCTTTAAAAACAATAGTTTATTTATTATTTTAATTTTTATGAGTGTATTGTCTACATATCTGTTAGTGCACCTGTGTTGTGCAATGGTCTCAGAGTTAGAAGAAGGCATCAGATCCCCTGGAACTGGAGTTACAGATGGTTGTTAGCTGTCCTGTGGGTGCTGGGAATTGAACCTGGGTCCTCTGCAAGAGCAGCCAGTGCTCTTAACCACGGAGCCCTCTCTCCAGCCCCAAATGGCCCTATTTTTAACATTTGAAGGATCCGACTCTTATTATAGTTGGAAGCAAATTTAGATAATATCTAATCAAATTTATTGATTTGTAGATGATCAAATTGAGATTTGGAGGTAAGTGACTAGCTAAATCTATGGTGCTTTATCTTTTTAATGTGGTTTTGATTTTTTGAGATAGGGTTTTGCCATATAGCTTCTGCTATAGAGGACTCACTTTATAGCTGAATCTAGCCTCAACTCATACTGCCTCAGCTTCCCAGGTGGAGGGGTTACAGGCATACATCACCATGCTAGGCTTGAAATTTATATACCTTAAGCCAAGAAGTGGTTAGATCTAGGGATAACGGTATCTTTAGCCAAGGCTTGTGGCCTGTGCCTTTAATCCTAGTACTTGGAAGGTGAGGCAGGAAGACCGCCATGTGTTCGAGGATGTCCAGGGTTACAGAGGACATTCTGTCAGCTGTGGGTCTAAAGTGCCAGCCAACATCACTCCTTACAAAGTTGTTATCACCAAGATTAGCCAGGTCACTGGACAGCCGTCCTCACCAAGGGTGATATCTCTAAATGGTATCTATTGTTTCCTTCCCTACCTGAGAAGTTTTTGGGTCTTAAAATTCTTTTCATCGAAACATCATAAGCTTTCTGGCTATGCACTCTTAGTTTCTCAAAACTGTGTTTATTTAGCTTATCCTTCAGGGTCATGTAATACTTCTAAAACTTGCAACTAGTTTCAGTGGTCTGTGATAAGGCACCTCAAGATTGCCCATAGTCCAGCTACGCCAAATTATGAGCCTCAGCTGAGCCCAGTAGTTAAAACTTAACTCAAAGTATGGGAATAAAAGAAAAGTTTAATTTAATCGAACTGGGACAGGAGTTTTGAGAACAGTTCAGCACGTACCTGGTTGCTTAGAAACTAACTCATTCTGCATGGCTTCTGTACTTTCTGCTTGGCTTCTTTTAGAGACTAGGAATTGTTAGAGATGCTTACACCGTTAAGGTTGGGAACTTAAACTTCCCACCCCTGGACATGTTTTTTCTTATATAAACACCTCCCAACTATGTCTCAACGCTACACATCCTGGACTGAGGGTCTGGTGTGTAGTTGTCAGCTGACTAAAGACTTCCCATTGGCTTATTTTGTGTCTGAATGGTCTTCTCTGTTGAAATTACCCTATTACAGGTCTAGAGTAAAAGACAACTTGAAAAGTCCTGCCCGCAGACATCCTTCTAAGTTGTGCCCCTCCTTTCCCTCTCAGAAAAAGCCTCCTCCACCCACACACATACATACACACATACACACCAGGAAAGATTGTTCCTCCTTCCATGTCACCTTGGGGAAGAACTTCTGGTTACACAGCTGGATGTTGCTCCTAAAATGCCTCACAGGGGCTTTGGAAAGGTGGTTTAACAGTGATGTGTTTTGTGTGTCAAGTTGACAAGGGGTCAACTGTGCTGGATAGCTTTAGTGTCAACTTGACACACCTGGGTTGAGGGAGCCTCAATTGGGGAATTGGCTCCATTGGATTGGCCTGTGGCCACATCTGTGGAGTATTGTCTTGATGGTCGAGCAGTGTGGGAGGGCCCAGCCCACAATGAGTGGTGCCACCCTGGGAAGGTTGTTGTGTAGCATATAAGAAGGCAGGCTGGGCATGAGCTAGGAGAGCAAGCCAGTGAACAGCGTTCCTCTATGGCCTGTGCTTCAGCTCCTGCCTCCAGGTTCCTGCTGGAGCCATAGACTACTCCATTCAAGGAGAACGAATGATTTGGCTTTAGTGATCCGTGTTAAAGTATGGTATAGATGAGTTCATTGTGGATCATTCTAATACCTACAGGGACCACTGAAACACAGCTACCATGGAGGACAGAGAATGTCCTCAATACCGTGAATGGAAAATTACTGAGGGGTGGCTTCAGGGATAAGGACGACTCTGGTTCAACTGATCTAACCGGATTCTTGCCTAAGGGAGGCAAGGGTACTCAGACTTTACCCCAGAGGGGATGGTGGAGAGCTAATCAGATCTGAAGGGTGATCAGGTACTGAGGACAAGGTGTTCTTGCTAAGCTGACTTAGCAGGGTCCTTTGTCAAAACTCGGTTCCCAAGGAAGTGCTCAGGTGGACCTAGCAGGCATCCAAAAGCCTGACCAAAGTTTGACCAAGCAAACTTTGTCATAAGTTCTTGGTGGGTTTAACTATAGGAAAGGAGCAGAGAAGTCATTGGGCCTGAGCTTGGGAGCGCTGAAATGGCCAGGAAGCAATTGAGGAGGCTGGGGCAGCTGCAGACCAAGGCAGACTCTGGGACACAGTGTACTAATACTACAGTTGATTCTTAGCACAGAAAAGAAAACACAAAGTGCTTGGTGAAGTGGAGCAGGAACAGGGCGGGGGCGGGAACAGAGAGAAAGAGCAAGGGGTGAGGGGTGAGAGAGACGGGGTGGGGGGATACAGAGAAACAAAGAAAAGGTGACGAAATAAAGATAGTGAAAAATAGGGATGGGAGAGAGAACAGAGAGAGAGACGGGGATAGAGAGAGAGAGAGAGAGAGAGAGAGAGAGAGAGAGATGTTCCACATCTCAGGAATCTGAAGAGCCCCTGATTGGAGATAGCCCCGTGGTTAAGAACACTGGTTGCTCTTCCAGAGGATCCGGGTTTGGTTCCCAGCACCCACATGGCGGCTAACAACCATCCATAACTGCCAGTTCCAGGAAATCCAGTGCCAATTTCTGACCTTCATGGGCATTGCATGACATGGGTACTGTGCTGAATACCTTTAGTGTCAACTTGACACACCTGGGTGTTGAGGGAACCTCAATTGGGGAATTGGCTCCATTGGATTGGCCTGTGCCACATCTGTGGAGTATTGTCTTGATGGTCGAGCAGTGTGGGAGGGCCCAGCCCACAATGAGTGGTGCCACCCTGGGAAGGTTGTTGTGTAGCGTATAAGAAGGCAGGCTGGGCATGAGCCAGGAGAGCAAGCCAGTGAACAGCATTCCTCCATGGCCTGTGCTTCAGCTCCTGCCTCCAGGTTCCTGCCCTGAGTTCCTGCCTTGGGCTCCCTAGGTGATGAACTGTGACCCAGGAGATGTAAGCTGAATAAACCCTTTCCTCCCCAAGGTGGTGTCGGTCAGAGTGTTTTGTCACAGCAATGGAAGACAAACTAGAACAGGTACACTTACTTACATGCAGGTAGTACACTCATACACACAAAATAAAAATAAATAAAACATGCCAGGAGCGGTGGTGTACACCTTTAAGCTCAGCCCTGAGGAGGCAGAGGCAGGTGGATCTCTGTGAGTTCAAGGCCATCCTGGACTATATGGTAAGTTTCAGGCCAGATGAGGCTATAGGAAAATCCTGTCTCTGAAAAAAAAAAAAAGCCAATCTATTAATCAATAAAACATTTAAAGAGCCTCAGGTTTTCTGGAGTCCATAGTTTCTCTCTGTCTGTGCTTTGTCTGCTCTGCCCTAGAAAAAGTAGGAAGAGCAAAGCCTAGGGCTAGAGTGGATGGGTACAAGAGTTGAGCCTGGTGGGGCATTGGCAGGGCCCTGCCTCTGTTACCCGCCCAGGGCACCACAGTGCCCACTCCCCATATCACCAGGCAGCAGGTAAATGCTCAATCATGCTGAGGCACTCCCAGCCTCAGGCCTTCTCCACAAAAAGCCCACACAGCCCTAGACCCAGGAGCCTTTAGCAAGGACATCTGAGAACTCTGGGATGTCTCCGGCATCACAACTCAAGTGACATTCCATGTCTCTCTGCTGCAGGATACAGAGCCCTTAAAGACATTTATTTTTTTTTAATTTTTTAAAATTATTTTTTATTCATTTATTTATGTGTATGAATGTACTGTCTGCATGTAGGTTTGTGCACCTGTGTCATGCAATGCCGCAGAGGTCAGAAGAGGGTGTCGGATTCCCCTGGGACTGGAGTTCTCCTGGAATTGGAGTTTCAGACGGTGCTCGGCCGCCATGTGGATGCTGGGGATTGAACCCGGGTCCTCTGCAAGAGCAGTCGGCGCTCTTAACCACTAGGCCATCTCTCCAGCCCCAAATTTATAGTGCTCAATCCAAACCCAAGGTAAACCTGAGTGATATTTGTTTTCCTGCCCAAGAGCAAACTAAGACAAAAGTCCTTCCTCAAAGACTTGAGCATCCAGAGAGTAGCCTGAAACAGGCTCCCTGTCATGACAGTATCTGAACAAACAACACACACACACACACACACACACACACACACACACACACCTAAAAAACAAACAAAAAACCCCCAAGCGCTGCCATATCTTTCTACCCTTTCAGCTACATAGCAAATGCTAAGGGAGAGCAGCCAGGTAATACTGGAAATTTACATATTTCTGTATTTATGTAAACTGGCTCTTTCTTGTGATGTTAATACTTTTGTTTTATTCATCTCCTCTGGGCATCTTGTCATGGATTCTTTGCTCAGCCATCATCCCAAGGTAAATATGGCTGGATGATTGGAAGCATTCTGTGAGGTCTCTGTGTTCCCTGCAGTACAGATCTCCGATCACTCCACCCAAGGCCGCACAACTGCCCTCCTCCCTTGAAGCAGGGTGCAGAACGGAACAGGAGTCTATAGAGTGGGGTGCTCATGCCAAGCTTCCCAAACTTCCCTATAAATGGGAATCACAAAAAACAACAAAAACAAAACAAACAAACAAACAAACAACAACAAAAATGGGAATCGCCTGGGAATGTCATGAAATACATATTGTGGACTGGAGAGATGGCTCAACGGTTAAGAGCACTGGCTGCTCTTGCAGAGGACCCAGGTTTGATTCCCAGAACTCATATGATGGCTAACAACCATCCATAACTCCAGTTCCAGGGGATCCAACACCCTCTTCTGACCTCCACTGGTACTTCACGACATGGCTGCACCTACACATGTAGATAATACATTCATACACATAAAATAAAAATAATAAACCTGGGCATGGTGGCACATGCCTTTAATTCCAGCACTCAGGAGGCAGAGGCAGGCCGATCTCTGTGAGTTCAAGGCCATCCTGGTCTACATAGTGAGTTCCAGGACAGCTGGGGCTACAGGGAGACCCTGTCTCAAAAATAGCAAAATAATAATAATACAATATTTTTAAAATGTCGATCGTGCCCAGTGGTTCTGAGGCAGAGTCCCTGTTCTTCTGACACTCCCAGATGCTCCTGCCAAGGTGGCCAGCTCTGAATTTTATTTAGAGAAGCAGACACTCATCAGGAGCCTGGGAAGATCCAAAGACATTTGCCTGCATCTGGAAATTGCGTTGTTCTAGCTCTGGAGATGGACTTGAGTTCCATATTGTGTTCTCAATGGACAATTTTATGAGTTCAAGTCCACACTGGAACTAGTACTAAAACAGGAAGGACCCTGCTTTGTTATTTACCTGGAAAGCCAGCTATGTGGTCTGTACTGCCCTCTGCTGGTCACAGCAGACAAGCACACAAACCACACTTTACGATGCCTGCTGTTCTGAATTTGCTAACGATTTATATTGCTATGACTCTAGACAAGATCTTCCTGAAGGTCCAAATGGCCTGGAACTCACCTATGTAGACCAGGCTGGCCTCTGTTCCATAGAGATTCGCCTTGTCTCTAACTCAGAGAGCTGGGATTAAAGGCATGGGTCACCATGCTCGGCGTTAAACAGAGTTCCTAAGCACGTGCCTTAGATCGGCTTGGGCGCTGTGATCTTTTAGTGGTCTATGTAGTGAGTTCCAGGACAGCTGGGGCTACAGGGAGACCCTGTCTCAAAAAGACCGAAAAAAAAGAAACATTCTAATTGTGATCTTTGAGTATCTACTGAGTGTTTCATGTTTACTTCATGTTTATTTTGGAGTTTTTTCTCCTCCATAGAGGACAAGAAAAAAATGTTTGGTGAACGAATACTCCAGTTTTTTCTCATCTGCAGTCCCTTGTCTCTGTTGAATATACCACAGCACCATTACACAAACGGAGAAACCCAGGCTCAAAGAGGGTCTGAAAAAGGCTCACGTTGACAGTAGAAAACAAAACAAACAACAAAAAAAAATCCAAAAAAAACTAAGTCTCGGCCAGTACCCCTCATGCAGGTTGGTCCAGAGCATTGCCAAAGTTGGAGTACGGTGATGGGAAGTGTGACACTTTTTTTTTTCTGATTTATTTATTTTTATTTTATGTATGTGAATGTTTGCTAGTGTCAGCCAAGGACAGGAGAGGGCTTCGAATTGCTGGAACTAGAGCTACAGATGGTTGTCAGCCATCTTTGTCCTTTACAACTCAGCCTGGAGAAAGCCACGCTGGGTCATCCCAGAGCACTGTCATTTAAAGCCAATAGCAAAGGCTGCAGGTACCCCTGTATCCTCTGCTTGGCTAAACTGAAGTGGGGGGGGGGGGGGGGGGAGAATAAGCCCTGGGGAAGGGGCGGCAGAATAAGCCCTGGCCACCCGCCTCAGTCCTAAAGAAGTGTCACACGGGGCTGGAGAGATGGCCTAGTGGTTAAGAGCACTGACTGCTCCTGCAGTGGACCCAGGTTCGATCCCCAGCACCCACATGGCGGCTAAGAGCCCTCTTTAACTCCAGTTCCAGGGGAATCCGACACCCTCTTCTGACCTCCTAGGTATTGCACGACATGGGTGCACAAACCTACATGCAGACAGTACATTCATACACATAAAAAATAAATAAATTTTAAAAATAAAAAATAATGTTGAAAAATAAAAGGACAAAGATGCTACGATCTTCAACAAACCTTGGAAATGGGAATTTCAGCCCCAAGACTCTCCCATAAAGATCACCATGGAGCACAAAAATAGGAGCCGCAAAGAGTATGTGGCAGTGCCCAGTGTGATCAAAGTATCATCCCTCCCGTCACGCACTGAAGGGGGCCTCCGCCGAAATCTCCAGTTACCATAGATTCAATATCTGGCCACTAGGGGGCGGGTTGGCTGCTTATAAGGGAAAAGACTCAAAAAAGTAAGACTGCATCTAGAAGCTAGACAGAAAAGCTAGGATTCCTCTGGGGGTCTTGTCAACCCCAGATCTAAGGGATCTGTGTCATTACGGGGTTATGTTTCAGGCAAATTCCTAGTCCTGTTGGAATTGAACCTGGCAGCACAGCCTGACCTAGATCTATAAGCAAAGTCTTTTTACACTGAAATAATTAGTTTGACAGCAACTGTGAGCTTCCTAACGCTGGATAATCAGACTTCAAAATGTACATATAGATCCTGAACATTTTCAGTAGTTGGGGAGGGGTTTGTGTAGACTCACATAGCTGAATCATCCAATAACTCCACAGAAACTGTCTGTTCTTCTATAGCCACTTTGCAAATCTTCTCTTTGCTGATTTATAGCTATCTATACTTTGTGCACTATATCTGCTGAGTGGTTAAGAACCATCATTAGCTTCATGTGGTGCACACCTGTAATCCCAGCACTTGGGAGGTAGAGGCAGGTGGATCTCTGTGAGTTCAAGGCCAGCCTGGTCTACATTACATAGTGAGTTCCAGGTCAGCTGGGGCTACAAGGCGACCCTGTCTCAAAAAGACCAAAAAAGGGGGAGGGGCAGGGAGGTGGCTCAGTAGTTAAGAGCACTGGCTGAGAACCCAGGTTTGTTTCCCAGCACCTACATGGCAGCTACTAGTAACTATCTGTCACTCCAGTTCTGGGGAATCCAGCACCTTCTTCTGACCTTTGTAGCACTGCATGAAGACAGCATACAGCACACATACATACAGGCAAAATACACATACACATAAAATAAAAAGTAACCAAATGATCTAAAACCTCATTAAAATAAGAAAGATTAATAGAAGAAATAGTGGGCTTAGCTAGGAATGGTGGCTCATGCATGCAAGGCCAGCACTTAAGAGGTTTCGGCAGAAAAATCTCTGGGAGTTTGAGGCCAGCCTGGTCTTCAAGTCTCCAGGTAAGGGCTCTGTTGAGAGGTAGGGTACCACAAAACAATCCCACAGTAACAGCTACTACTATTTCTAGCACTCCATATCCTAGGCTCTATACTCATAGGCCCCCTTTAGTCTTATGAAAAAGAAAATAAAGCTTGGCACCTAACTCCTCAAATGACTTAGGACACCAGATCAGTAAAGGAAAGTATGTGTGCTGAAGATGGAAGGCTGTGACAGGTCTGGAGTAGAGGGGGGAAGGTGGTAGCTTTGGAGAACTGTGCAGTCCGCAGACATGGTTGATGACCATTTAAAGCCAGTTTTTGACAGGTGCACTTAAAGTTTCAAGATCTACAAAATGAAAGTGAGACCACAATAATCAAGAATAAGTCAAGAATGTCTGCTTCAGGCCAATATAGAATACTAGTGACCAGCTGTAAATGGCAAGACACACACACACACAAAAACAGGACGAAAGGTAATAGAAAGCGGGGAAGGGAGCACGGCATTTGGCACCAGGCAGGAGGACAGAGACAACCAAGAGAAGCCGTGGCACTTCTCCCTCCAGGATATACTGAGTGTGAGTTTCCACACTGCTGCGTGGAGGCCATCCAACGCAGAGCCTCGGAGGCTGACTTGAGAGGATGGTGTAAGAAAGTGTATTAGTCAGGATTCTCTAAAGAAACAGAAGCAACAGGACGAATATATAGCTATATACAATTTATTGATTTGCTCGCATGACAGAGCTCAAGTAGTCCAACAGTAGCTACGCCGCACTGGAGAGGCTGAGAATCCAGGGAACTGCTCAGTCCACAAAGCTGGATGTCTCAGTAGTCCCAATCTGGTGTGAAGGCCTGATGGATTCCAGGAGATCTGCCGGTCTCAGTACACGCTGAGATCCGAAGGGCTCATCACAGCAGCAAGACAAACTCACCAGTGAGAGAGAGGCAAGCCGCAGGAAAAAAGGGACCAGCTACCTCTGCCGTGGCCTTTTATACTGCCTGCCGGCAGAAGGTAACGTCCACATTTGGGGTGGGCCATCCAGGTTGAGGTGGTCCAATCCAAAGATCCTTTTTCTCTTATTTGTTCTTTAGTCCAGTCAAGTTGACACCCAGGATTAACCATCACAGAAAGTAAGACAATTGGAGTTTTCAGAAATGAGTTGTAGAGAGAACAGAACTGCTGAGAGGGGAGAGAGAGAGAGAGAGAGAGAGAGAGAGAGAGAGAGAGAGAGACTCAAGCTCTTCAGATGGTCCCTTCAAGTATCCAGAGGAGAACCGAGGAGGACATGTGTGTGAGGAAAGGACATGATACTGAAGAAGCAGACGTCTACACATCTGAGCGGAAACAATGCCAATGCTCATAGAATGCTGGAGGAGGTCGTAGTGGTCAGTGTTTCTCAACTTGATACAAACTAGAGATACTCACAAAGAGACCCTCAGTTGAGGAGTGTCCTCCATCAGAGTAGCCTGTGGGCATGTCTGTGGGGCATTGTCTGATTGCTAACTGTGCAGCCCAGGATGGGAAGTCCTGTCCTTAGGCATCCTGGCCTGGTCTGCATAAGAGAGGTCCTGAGCAAGCCAGAGGGAGCAAGCCAGTAAGCAGCATTCTTCCACGGTCTTGGCTCCAGCTCCAGCCTTGGCTGCTCTGGATGCTGGACTATAATCTGTAGGCCAAATAAATTCTTTTTTTTTTTTTTTAGGAATTACATTGGCTTTGGTCAGTTCTNGGGAGAATAAGCCCTGGGGAAGGGGCGGCAGAATAAGCCCTGGCCACCCGCCTCAGTCCTAAAGAAGTGTCACACGGGGCTGGAGAGATGGCCTAGTGGTTAAGAGCACTGACTGCTCCTGCAGTGGACCCAGGTTCGATCCCCAGCACCCACATGGCGGCTAAGAGCCCTCTTTAACTCCAGTTCCAGGGGAATCCGACACCCTCTTCTGACCTCCTAGGTATTGCACGACATGGGTGCACAAACCTACATGCAGACAGTACATTCATACACATAAAAAATAAATAAATTTTAAAAATAAAAAATAATGTTGAAAAATAAAAGGACAAAGATGCTACGATCTTCAACAAACCTTGGAAATGGGAATTTCAGCCCCAAGACTCTCCCATAAAGATCACCATGGAGCACAAAAATAGGAGCCGCAAAGAGTATGTGGCAGTGCCCAGTGTGATCAAAGTATCATCCCTCCCGTCACGCACTGAAGGGGGCCTCCGCCGAAATCTCCAGTTACCATAGATTCAATATCTGGCCACTAGGGGGCGGGTTGGCTGCTTATAAGGGAAAAGACTCAAAAAAGTAAGACTGCATCTAGAAGCTAGACAGAAAAGCTAGGATTCCTCTGGGGGTCTTGTCAACCCCAGATCTAAGGGATCTGTGTCATTACGGGGTTATGTTTCAGGCAAATTCCTAGTCCTGTTGGAATTGAACCTGGCAGCACAGCCTGACCTAGATCTATAAGCAAAGTCTTTTTACACTGAAATAATTAGTTTGACAGCAACTGTGAGCTTCCTAACGCTGGATAATCAGACTTCAAAATGTACATATAGATCCTGAACATTTTCAGTAGTTGGGGAGGGGTTTGTGTAGACTCACATAGCTGAATCATCCAATAACTCCACAGAAACTGTCTGTTCTTCTATAGCCACTTTGCAAATCTTCTCTTTGCTGATTTATAGCTATCTATACTTTGTGCACTATATCTGCTGAGTGGTTAAGAACCATCATTAGCTTCATGTGGTGCACACCTGTAATCCCAGCACTTGGGAGGTAGAGGCAGGTGGATCTCTGTGAGTTCAAGGCCAGCCTGGCCTACATAGCGAGTTCCAGGCCAGCTGGGGCTACAGAAAGACCTTGTCTCAAAAAAAAAAAACAACAACTTTCAGCTACCTGAGCTGGGTGTGGTGGCGCACGCCTTTAACCCCAGCACTTGGGAGGCAGAGGCAGGTGTATCTCTGTGAGTCAAGGCCAGTGTGGTCTACATAGTAAGTTCTAGGTCAGCTGTAACTGCAGGCAGACCTTGTCTCAAAAACAGCAGATGCGAAACTGTAGAAGTCAGTGAACCTTGAAGACATAGCAAGAGAAACTGTCCAAAATAAAACACAGATCTATTGTTGGAGAAAGTCTCCAGATCTCCCTGCTCAATAGATCAGAAAGCAGTAAAGGACACGGAAGACCTGGACAGCTCCAACTTTACCTGATAGATGTCTGTAGAACACATCACCCATTAACAGCAGGATACATGCCCTTTTAAGCATATATGGAACATTTATCAAAATTAAGTCAAATGAATCTTGTTCATAAAATAGGCTTCAAAGTTTGGGCAGAGAGGCTCAGCCTTGTAATCCTAGCACCCAGGAGGCAGAGGCAGGGGCAGAAGATCACTGTAAGTCTGAGGCAAGCCTGTTTTATATAGTGAGGTTCTGTTGGGAGCTATGGCCACTAGGCAACGGTCTTGCCACAGCTATCTAGAGCCACCTTAGGTTTCTGTTTCCCCAAGGCTCACCCATTTAGCACAAAGCAGCTAACCAAGCTTATAGTTAACCTATTAGGACAGCACGCCCCGTTTGACAAGAACACCTTGCTTCTTCTTGGGAATTCACCCACCCATAACCTTCCCCAGAGAACAATAGGCAGTTAGGTATTCTAGCAACCTAATGGCCTTAAACTATGCCAACTAGGGCTGTTTTCTCCTGCCCGCTCCAATATATATTACTGCCTTACAAAAATAAAATTTGAGACCTTGATCAGATTCTTGTCTTGGTCTCCTTGATCAGATTCTTGTGTCTGGTTTGTCTTTCATTCAGGTTACTTTCTCCTCCGGCCCTTATTGAAGACCCTGCGGGCTGGGGCAAGGTTCAGGCCAGCCTGGGGTACAAATGCGATCTTGTCTCAAAGACCAAACTAAACAAAGCAAAACAAAATAAGACCGAGGTCCTAATAAATTCACAAATATTAAATTCACATGACCTAGGGCTAAAAATGGAGTTAAAATGGAAATCAGGGGCTGGAGAAATGGCTCAGCAGTTAAGAGCACCGACTGCTCTTGCAGAGGACCTGGATTTGATTCCCAGCACCCACATGGCTGCTAAGAACCATCTTTAACTCCAGTTCCAGGGGAATCTGACGCCCTCTTCTGATCTCCATAGCATTGCATGACATGGGTGCACCTACTTACATGCAGACAGTACACTCATACACATAAAAAATAAATTTTAAAAAATTTAAAAAATATTTTAAAAAAGGAAATCAGTAACAGATATATTTTCAGATAAATCCAAATATTGGCATAAAATACATTTCTAAATAAACCAAGAATAAACTGAAAGTAAATTAGAACATATTTATAACTGAATAAAAATGAAAATTAAACCGGGACATTCTAAAAGTTGTAGGATGCTATTAAAGGTGGATTAGGGTGGTGTATTAGTCAGGGTTCTCTAAAGAAACAGAAGCAACAGGATGAATATATACCTATATACAATTTATTGATTTGCTCACGAGACAGAGCTCAAGGAGTCCAACAATAGCCACACTGCACTGGAGAGGCTGAGAATCCAGGGAACTACTCAGTCCACAAGGCTGGATGTCTCAGTAGTCCCAATCTGGTGCTGAAGGCCCAATGGATTCCAGGAGATCTGCCGGTCTCAGTACATGCTGGGATCCAAAGGGTTGATCACAGCAGCAAGACAAACTCACCAGTGAGAGAGAGGCAAGCCTCAGGAAAAAAGGGACCAGCTCCCTCTGCCATGGCCTTTTATACTGCCTGCCAGCAGAAGGTAACACCCACATTTGGGGTGGGCCATCCAGGTTGAGGTAATCCAATCCAAAGATCCTTTTTCTCTTATTTGTTCCTTAGTCCAGTCAAGTTGACACCCAGGATCAACCATCACAAGACCACCCTTTGTCAACTTGACACCTAATAAATAGCCTCTCCTTATGTTATGCTTAAATGTCAATTGCAAACAATGGTGAGGTCATAATTCCACCTAACATGTTATAAGTGTCTCATGTGCAATGGCAAAGCATTGTACTTTAGAGTAGGTGGTAATATCCTTGAGGAACACTTAGTCTTTCAGTATCTAATAACCTAAATATGACAACACTTAACACTTATCTCAGTTATACATTCAAAGGGGAACAACACAAGTGTCTGCTTAATATACGTATATATATGATATATACGTATATATATATACACATATATATATATATATATATATATATATGAACAAGCACATTCTTAACCAAATAGGACAAAAGTTAATATCTATTATAATCCACATTTCTGCAACTGGTCCTGTGGCCTCAGCTGATATTTATGACTACCTTCTTCTACTACCCATTCTGTATTTCCTCCACCATCAGCAAGCACCTCTGCAAGTCTTGGCTCTTTCCCTGGAGGAGTGACCCCATACCTTCATCCCTGAAGGGTCTGAGCCATTTATTATCCTGTCTGGTTTGGGTTGTTGGAGTTTCCCATTGACCTTAATCCCAGGCAGAGGCAGGTGGATCTCTGTGAGTTCAAGTCCAGTCTGGTCTACATAGTGAGTTCCAGGCCAATTAGAGCTACAGGAAGACCATGTCTCACAAGGATGAAAACAAAAACAAACAAACACTGGTAACCCTTTAGCATTGAACTGTTGGGTGTCTCAAAAATACTTTGGATTCCTTCACATCAAAAACAGACAAGAAAACATATACATACTGAAGAAGTATTTTAGTATTTGTGGTATGTGCTTATCTCTGTAGAGAAACATCACAGCACTATCAGTCCAGTTGAAGAAACTGGAGCTGGGTGTGGTGGCCCGTGCTTGCAATCTTTGTACTCCCCAGACTGAGATGTTAGGATCTTTGTGTGATCAAGGCTACCCTGAATTAATAAGTACAGGCCAGCCACGACTACATAAAACCTGTCTCAATAAAACGAGAGGGGTTGGAGCAATGGCTCAGCAGTTAAGAGCACTGGCTGCCCTTGCAGAGGACCCCAGTTCAATTCCCAGCACCCACATGGGAACTAACAACTCTGGTTCCAGGGGATCCCACACCCTCTCTGATCTCCTTGGGCATTTCATGACATGGGTGCACTTAAACAAATGCAGATACTACACTCATGCACACAAAATAAATAATAAATAAAACTTTAAAAAAAGAAAGAGAGAGGGGATAGGGAAAAGGAAGGAAAGAAGGAATGAAGCAAAAGAAACTCGGGGGAGAGGGCCAGAGGGATGAAAAACTGAAGCTCAAAGCAGCACAAAGGTCACACAATAGTAGAAAAGACCCTAAATCAGAGCATATTGAGAAATCCCAGAATTGAGAATTTAAGCCACAGGACTCTCCCTAAAAGATCAGCATAGGGATGGAAGCAAGGATGAGCACTATGGCTTCACCCTGAGTAAGTATTCAACGCATATCCCTGTTGCCTCCCAATGAAGGGGGGTATATCTGCAATCATCAGAGTATGAAAACAATCCAGTTGCTGCAGATTCAACATCTGGCCACTAGGAAGCAGAGTGGCCACTTGTGGGAGAAAGTTTCAAATAGAATAGAGACTAGGGTGGGAGCTGGGGGGGGGTAAATTGAAAACAGTCTGTCCTTGTTACCCATCTTCCTTCTTATTTTATATCATCTCCTTTCTGACACTACCCAAACTTTCAAGATTAGCTGAGGATCTTTTTGCATATTTGGAAACCCTGCATCCCTCCCACCTCTGGCTATCTTATATCCACATGGGGCTCCCTCTTGTTACCAAAAAAGGGCTAGGGCAGTCCTATCCAGGGCTCTCAAGGAATAGAAGAGCAAGAATAGTTCAAGGACATTAATTCTCAGGTGCTTGTGACTCTAAGCTTGAGGCATCATACCTGCCAGTCATAGACACATACTCTGGCCACCAAACCAGCTCCATACCAAACTCTGCTGGGTGTCTTGTCATTCCTAGGTGCAAATCATATATGTTATGATGGAGTTATATACAAAGGCCAGAAGAAGGGGTCAGATCCCTTGGAGCTATAATTACACAAGTAGGTGCTGGGAACTGAACTTGGGTCCTCTGCAAGAGTAGCACTCTTAACCACTAAGCCATCTCTCCAGGCCTAAAGCTTCAAGTTGCAGGCTAAGGGTTTAGACCAACTCCAGACCCAATGGAATTAATTCTATGAGCACAACTGTATTAAAATCTTTTTACAATTCAACAATCACTCTTAGTTTGACAACAACCATAAGCCTCCTAACACTGGCTAATCGGACATTGACAATTGCCAGAGAGATATTTGCTTAGATTTAAACAGATAGTTGAATCATCTAAAAATCTCACTCAAAGCTTTTCATAATTCTATAGTGAGTATATAAATCCTCCTGAGGCATATAAGTATCTATACTTAATGCAATGTATCTGCTGATGATTAAGTACCATCATCAATCTCTAGTTAAGTAACCCTCGATTTTCTTTATTTTATCCTGCAAAGTAATATATTATAAGATCTTTAATTCAATTTCTTTTGAATTTGATCATTATTATCAATATTATAAATTGTATTAGATTCTACATCATATTAATATTTACATATTGTTATCAATCTTAGCTAGTCTTCTTATAATGATCATTACTTACACATACTTAGCATACATATAAATCAAGTGTAGTTATAGAATAATTAACCAGACCTCCAATAAAATCCATCCTTACACATACTGTATGTAGCAGTGTCCTATGGATACTGTACTCCATCATGACACACTTAATGGCTTGAAAAATTGCAACTTTGGTAATTTGCAGATCTCTAAATCAGAAGTCTAACATGGTTCGACTGGGTTAAAATCAAGGTGTCAGGATGGGAATGAGGTAGAGTTTAGCAGGGGTGCACATCCTGGGTTCAAAGTCCAACGGGCTTCAGGGCTGCATTCTTTTGGGACCCTAAAGGTTCTCTGCATTTTTTTTGTGTATTTTTGAGACAGGGTCTCCCTGTAGACCCAGCTGTCCTGGAATAGACCAGGCTGGCCTTGAACTCACAAAGATCCACCTGCCTCTGCCTCCCAAGTGCTAGGATCAAAGGCGTGTGCCTTTTTCATTTTTCTGCATTTTTCATCTTCCTGAGGCCAAGAGCCTGCATTCCTTGTCCCAAGGTCTCCCTATAGCTCCTCCCTCCATCTTCAAGGGCAGCAGCATCCACTGAGTCCTGCTCTGGGAACCACCTTCCTGACTCTTCTGCCTCTCTCTTCCATTTCCTTCTGAGAACTGTAATCCCATGGGTCCAACCTGAATAACCATACTACTAACCTCCCCAAAAATTTAATCCCAGCACTCGGAAGGCAGAGGTGGGCAGATCTCTGTGAGTTCAAGGCCAGCCTATTCTACATAGTGAGTTTCAGGCCAGCTAGAGCTACAGGGAGACCCTGTCTCAAAAAGACTAAAAATAGACAGACAGAGACAGAGAGATAGAGGCTTCAGTTGCAGAATACTTCCTCCCAAGGGTCGACTGAACTGAAACTATTCTACTGTTCAAGGCATCAAAATGCCCCGAGTGTGACAGTCACAAGCTGCTCTCCAGCTGGGCTCCATGGCATATTCCTGCCATACCAACTACCTCAGAACGGAGGTAGGAGGCTCGAAAGTGCTAGGCCATAACTGAAGGAAGCAGAACCAGGAGAGTCAGCAGTTCAAGGTCACCCTCAGCTACAGAGGGCATTCAAGGCCAGCCTGGGCTAGAAATCGTGTCTAAAAAAGAAAGAAGCCGGGTGTGGTGGTGTACACCTTGAATCCTAGCACTTGGGAGGCAGGGACAGGTGGATCTCTGTGAGTTCAAGGTCAGCCTGGTCTACAGAGTGAATTCCAGGCCAGCTGGAGCTATAGGGAGACCCCATCTCAAAAAGGCCAGAAAGAAAGAAAGAAAGAAAGAAAGAAAGAAAGGAAGGAAGGAAGGAAGGAAGGAAGGAAGGAAGGAAGGAAGGAAGGAAGGAAGGAAGGAAGGAAGGAAAGAAAGAAAGAAAGAAAGTAGGAAGAAAGAGAAAAAGAAAGAAAGAAAGTAGGAAGAAAGAGAAAAAGAAAGAAAAGCTCAGGCCACATCGAGGCTATAGAGTAAACGAGTTCCAGGCCAGCCTTGGCAACTTAGTAAGGACGTGTCTCAAATTTCAAATAATTTAGAAGTGTATTGGAGAAGCTCAGTTGTCCAGTGGTTGTCTACCATGGGCCAGGCCCAAGTTCAATCTCTGTAATTGAAAATAAATTACCATTTTATGTCCTGTCTTTCAG
Source organism: Rhizomys pruinosus (assembly GCA_009823505.1). NCBI lineage: Eukaryota > Metazoa > Chordata > Mammalia > Rodentia > Spalacidae > Rhizomys > Rhizomys pruinosus. The sequence goes on from VZQC01007982.1 coordinate 5,478,886, forward strand.
CATATCATATGCTTTTGAAAAGCTGTGTGTTAGACACCCATGAAGAAATGGAGAAACATGTTGTTGGATCACTGAAAAAGCACAATAATTATATAACATGGTAGGTAGGCTTCCATTGGTGAGAACGAAAGGCCAATGATCCACCACTCGTAGCTTTGTGAAGCCTTGCAGTGTACACAAACCAAACTTCTAGGAATGCCTGCTTTTCACCTGTCCTTGGGAAAGACTGACAGGCTGGCCAGTCAATGAGTACGCTAAATTGCAGAAAGCACTATGGAAATTATCCATAGCTTACGCACCCTGCCTGCAAACGCACCATTCTTTTGCTACAGTGCAGTTCCTGATTGTTGGACAAATTTTAAGCATTCTAGGGTGGGTGGGGGGCCAGTTGGAGGACCACTCTCATTGGGAAACAGTATTTAGTCTTTAATTCTGAGGAAAGGCTGTGACTCAGTATCTTGGGATCCTAAGGTAACAGGTTTGTCCTTAGGAGAAATAACAGGGTGTGGAGAGCAGATGTTCCTGTCTCAGTCTTTGGAGTGGTGAACACACTAGGTGACATGGATGAGAGCCATTCTGTTTACAGGGGAAATGAAAGCTGCAAACTGCTGGTTTGATTTCTAGGGAAACATGTCCACTGGCTGATGTCCAAGGTCAGTCCTTAGTGAGCTTATTAGTTTGAACATGATGGAGCTCACTTCTGAGGGTTTTTATTTTGTTTAAGGGAAGGCTTCAGCCAGGCCTGGTGGCACACGCTTTAATCCCAGCACTCAGAAGGCAGAGGTGGGCAGATCTCTGTGAGTTCAAGGCCAGCCTATTCTACATAGTGAGTTTCAGGCCAGCTAGAGCTACAGGGAGACCCTATCTCAAAAAGACTAAAAATAGAGAGACAGAGACAGAGAGGCAGAGGCTTCAGTTGCAGAATACTTCCTCCCAAGGGTCGACTGAACTGAAACTATTCTACTGTTCAAGGCATCAAAATCCAGTTCGCTGTCACACACCTTGTCAGAGCTTCTCTGTCAGCCCACTTCCAATGCTGGGGCTCAAACTGAATAAATGAACATTGAACAATCTCATCTACAAAGGCAACAAACTAAGAACCTATGGCATCAATGTCTAAGGAGCTCTTGGGATTACATTTAATCCCATAGATATAGATAGTACTTTATTTGGAATTCTCAGTCTCTGCGACCATTCGCTGTAGCTCTAGTTAAGGTACTACAGATTTGGTGTTGAAAACGGAAACTGCAGCAGTATGGTGTTTCACACCTATAATCCTAGCACTCAGGAGGCTGAGGCAGGAGGATTTTAAACCCCAGGCCAACCTGGGCTACATAATGAGTTTCCAGGACAAATTCTGCTTAAATAAGTAAATAGATAAGTAGATAGATGATAATACATAGATAGATAGATAGATGATAGATAGATAGATGATAGATACATGATAGATAGCTATAGATGGAGAAAAAGACATCACATTGGAGAGGATTTGACTACAAGTTTCTGTATGGTCCTCTTTTGCCAAATTCTACTATAAAATCAGAGCTAGCTATCTAATTGAGACAGGTTAACACAAGAGATTTAACTTACAAAACACATTGCAGGTTTTAATTCTTTCTAAAGCACATGTTTTAGTTGTTCATTCCAATTTCCTATAAAACTCTTTTGTTTTTTGTTTTGTTCGTTTTGTTTGAGGCAAGGTCTCACTATGTAGGCCTGACTGGCTTGGAACTTGGTCTGTAGATCAGGCTGACCTGAACCTCAGAAATTTGATTGCCTTTGCCTCCAGAGTGATGTGATTGAAGGCATATGCCACCACACCCTGTTAAAACTCCTTATTTTTGGCCGGGTGTGGTGGTGCACACCTTTAATCCTAGCACTTGGGAGGCAGAGGCAGGCGGATCTTTGTGAGTTCAAGGTCAGCCTGGTCTACAGAGTGAGTTCCAGGACAGCTGGGACTACAGGGAGACCCTGTCTCGAAAACACCAAAAAAAAAAAAAAAAACAAACAACAAAAAACCCTCCTTATTTTTAGGGTGATATGAAATGTGGCAAATCAGTTGAATGGGATGTTTATTTGTGTGGTTTGGTTTGGTGTTGGCCCTTGTGGAGTTGTGTGGGTACTGAAATGCTTGCCTTGACAAAATGTAACGAGTTGGGAAAAACAATAGAATGCTTTATTTCAGTTGTTATTCTAGGTCTTTCTGTATCAGAAGCCCTAAAGAAGAGTTGGACTGCTTGTCAATAGAATGTGTTCTTCCCCTGATTTCCCTGGCTACAGTGTTCCCAGATGAGTTAGTTTTTGTACCATCATACCATCATCCACAACACAGTACTTGTTCTCAACATCTGTTCTTCAGTTATTTGAGCTAGTACAGTGCCTTATAGCAGACCATCTCCTTTCCAGAAGGACTAGACCAGAAAGCAGCACTAGAGATGCTCTAGGTTAGCCCCAAGGCACAGCAGAGTTAAACTACCTGATTTGGGGGCTGGAAATGCAGCTCATTTGGTAGAGTGCTTGCCTAGCATGCACAAGCCCTGGGTCCCATCTATAACACATCATGAATCAGGTTGTAGCAGCCCATGTCAGTATTGCTAGGATTTGGGGGAAGGGGGCAAGAGGATTTTCACAAGTTTAAGGTCATCTTTATCTACTTAGCAAGTTGGAGGCCAGCCTGGACAATATGAGACCTTCTTTCAAAACAAACAGTAAACAAACAAAAACAAATAAGAATATCTGATTTTGAGATTCTTGTAAAATCTATGCTTTCATCCAACTATTGAATACAGAGTCTGTGATCTAAAACATTTAATTGGCATTCTAAGGCTTCAGTGGCCTGAGAGTAGATGACAAGTCACACTGCCGAGAGGAGCTCTAGAGGCTGTGGCTGTCACAGAGCACCAGGGGCCGTTTAAGTGTTCACAGCCCCAAGGTCCCCCATAGGGGTCCCTGGCAGGTCTCTTAGCTTGACCAACCTGTCCTGTCTAGGTTGGCTGTTATGTGAGCGTCCTGTCCTGATGCACACGGCTCTTCTCTTCCGGCTGCCCGAGCACCTTGGAAGCACTAAAGTTGCATTGAGATCTATGGTGGGGATGGGTCAGGAGTTCTACATACACTGCCCCAATTCCCGGTGCCTGGAAAGTGCGTAATTTCCCCTCTAGTCTGACCCCACCATGAACTCTAGAAGGCAGGGCCTCCTTCGTAGCGCTAAGTACAGTGGCTGGAAGATGATGGTTAATAACTAAGGAAATGTCAAAACGGTTAAGTTTACCCCGCTAGGTGAAGAAAGGGCAATTAGTCCGAATTAACAGAAGGCAGACTTTATTAGGGAAGGGAAATATCAAAGGGAAGGCAATGCGCCTTTGAGGAAAACCCAATGGCCTACAGGGGGGAAGGAGCTAAGGAAAGAGTGAAGGGCCAAGGGAGAGACCCAGGAGAGAAGGAGAGACGCAGGAAGAGAAAGACAGAGGGGCACACTCAGGAGTGAAGGAGGTGAGAGGTGGCTGTCCAGGGCAGGCTAGAGGCTTCTATAGGGGAAGAGAGAACCGATAGTAAAGTGCTACAATCTGGCCAATTTAGGCCAGGTGAAAGTCGGATCCGGTGATCAAGTTGTTAGCCTCCCCTGTGCCCTGCATGGGCTTTCTTCTGACATGCTCAGGAACGCTGGGGTCCCAACAGAAAGAGGAGAAGAGGGTGGTCCACGCCATCTTAGTTCCTGCCTCAGGGCCTCCAACCTAGCGAAAACTGAATTGAAAAGAGTGGGAGTTGTGGTTGTGATTATGATTTGGATTGTCTTTCACTAGGTGAGGAGGACAAACCAGAAGAGGCTGGAGGGAGAAGGGCAGAGCGGCAGAGGAGCAGGCAGGCAGGCGAGCAGGGGGGTGGGCAGGGGGGCACCTTCGTTATGTTGTGTTGTTACTTGGAGATAGGGTTAAACACTTTGCCTTCGGAAATCAAGAGGGAAAAAACAGACTCACCACAAACTGTAACAAACCAAGGTTCTGGGGCTGGAGAGATGGCCTAACGGTTAAGAGCACCGACGGCTCTTGCAGAGGACCCAGGTTCCATCCCCAGCACCCACATGGTGGCTAAGAACCGTCTGTAACTCCAATTCCAGGAGAACTCCAGTTCCAGGGGAATCCGACACCCTCTTCTGACCTCCGCGGCATTGCACGACACGGGTGCACAAACCTACACGCAGACCATACACTCATACAAATAAATAAATAAATAAATAAATAAATAAATAAATAAATAAATAAATAAATAAATAAATAAATAAAAAACAAGGTTCTGTGACGTTAGCCGGAAGAGGGAGCACGTGCTGGTACCATGAGACCATCAGTACTCTAGACGGTCCAACAGCAGAGGTACCATGAGACTATCAGTACTCTAGACGGTCCAACAGCAGAGCTCTGGGTCTAAACATTATTACAAGGTAGGCACGATCTGGAAAGTGGATAGACAAATTCCATGGGGGCGGTTTCATGACTGAATGCTCTATTAATGAGGCAGTTTCATTACTGAATGCTCTATTAATGAGGCAGTTTATCTTTTGTTTTTAGAGACAGGGTCTCTTAGAACTTGCTATGTAGACCAGGCTGGCCTCAAACTCACAGATATCTGCCTGTATCTGCTTCCCAAGTGCTGGGATTAAAGGCATGTGCCACCACACCTGAGACAATAATTTTCTCCTTTTTATGTTTGTCCTTTTTTTGTTGTTTGTTGCTTTGTTGTTTTTGTTTGTTTGTTTTTTCTCTTTTGGTCTTTTTGAGACAGGATCCCCCTGTAGCCCCAGCTGTCCTGGAACTTGCTTATGTAGACCAGACTGGCCTTGAACTCACAGAAATCCATCTGCATCTGCCTCTGCCTCCTGAGTGCTGGGATTAAAGGCATGTGCCACCACTCCTGGCCCATATGGTGTCTTCTTAAAAGCTTGGGAAATTTTTTTTTCTTATTTTTTTTTTCTTTTTGAGACAGGGTCTCCCTGTAGCCCCAGCTGGCCTGAAACTCACTCTGTAGACCAGGCTGGCCTTGAACTCATAGGAATCTGCCTGCCTCTGCCTCCCAAGTGCTGGAATTACAGGCACGCACTACTATGCCTGGCTAAAAGCTTAGAAGTCTTAATCCAGGGCCCTTTCGTTCTTCATAGACTCTCCACACTCTTTTCTAGAAAAGAAACTGTGCTGTGACAGTAACACTTGTATTCATAATCTTAACAAAATTAATAAAGTATTAATAGGTTAAAAGTTAATAGATATATGTACATTCTCCATTAATATTTTTTTTTTTTTTGGTGTTTTTGAGACAAGATCTCCCTGTAGCCCCAGCTGTCCTGAAACTCACTCTGCAGAACAGGCTGGCCTTGAACTCACAGAGATCTGCCTGCCTCTGCCTCCGGAGTACTGGAATCAAAGGCGTGAACTGCCACGCCTACATAGTGGGTTGCAGGCCAGCTGGGGCTACATTTGAGACCTTGTCTCAAAAAGACCAAAAATAAATTATTTGTTTTTATTTTATGTATATGAGTGTATTGCCTGCATATGTGTAGGTGCATCCCTATCAAGCAATGGCCAAGGAGGTCAGAAGACGGTGTCAGATCTGGTGGAACAGAGTTACTGACTGTTGCTAGCCACCATATGGGTGCTGGAAATTGAACCTGGGACCTCTGCAAGAGCAGCCCCCAAAAGAAATACTTAAAAGGATAAACCAGGGTGGAGAGACGCTTCAGCAGTTAAGAGCACTGGCCGCTCTTGCAGAGGACCCTGGTGTGGTTACCAGCACCCACATGGTGGCTAACCATAGTATTTAACTCCAGTTCCAGGGGATCAGACACCCTCTTCTAGCCTCCTTGGGCAATGAACACAGGTGGTGCGCTCACACATGCAGGCAAAACACTCATACACATAAAATAAAAATAAAAATTTTAAACTTAATTTTTTAAAAAGATGAACCAGAAGCCTATGAGATGGCTCAGCTGGTAAAAATATTTGCTGTGCAAGGCTGATGACCTGAGTTCAGTCCTGGGAAACCATGGTAGAAGGAACAAACCAGCTCCTCAAGGTTGCCATCTTTTTTTTTTTTATGTGTATGAGTGTACTGTCTTCATGTAGGTCTGTGCACCCGTGCCGTGCAATGCTGCGGAGGTCAGGGGAGGGTGTTGGATACCCCTGGAATTTGGAGTTAAAGATGGTTCTCAGCCACCATGTGGGTGCTGGGGATCGAACCCAGGTCCTCTGCAAGAGCAGTCGGCGCTCTTAAGCACTGAGCCATCTCTCCAGCCCCCAGGTTGCCATCTTATCTCCACATGAGTGCTATGGCATTCATGCACACACACACACACACACACACACACACACACACATGCACACACACACACGCATACACATACACACTTGCACACATGCACATGCACACACACACAGGCACACACATACATAAGGCATATACAGTGCAATGCTAATATATAAAATTAAAAATAAATAAAGCCTAGCTTCGTGTGGTAGTGCATGCCTTTAGTCCCAACACAGACAGGCAGATCTCTGTGAGATCAAGGCCAGCCTGGTTTACATAGCAAGTTCTGGGCCAGCTGGGCTCAAAAAAGACCAAAGAAAGAAGAAAAAAAGAAAAGAAAATGGAGTCTTCCCCTGTTCTTTCCCTCATGCTGGCCTAGCAACTCATTTTGACCAGGAGAATGTGGTAGGAACAGCACTGCATAAATCCCACAAATGGAGCCACTAGAAAACTATTGTCTGTGTCCTGTGAACAAGCCCGTGTCAGTCTCTTGGACAAGGAGAGAAGATCCCCTAAGGATAGGAGTCCTGGTCTGGGTGTGGTTGCACATGCCTTTAATCCCAGCACTCAGGAGGATCTCTGAGAGATTAAGGCCAGTTTTGTTGCCATGGTAAGTTCCAGGCCTGCTGGGACTACAGAGAGACCCTGTCCCAAACAGAACAAAATGAAAGAAAAGGAGTCTCTGCCTTCCCTGATATCCCAGCCCAGCCCAGCCAGATGAAACCAAGTATGACAACAAGCCCAGGAGACACCACATGGAGCAGACAAGCTCACCACAGATTCCCCAAAATCGTGAGCAAATGAACGTGTGCTGTTAGAATAAGCTGACTTCTTAGAGAAACACCTAATTCATTCATTCCAATTACTCAATAAAGGTCTGCCCTTTTTTTTTTCTTCCACTGACTCAGTTTTCGTGGTTCCAGAACAAATCTGATCAGGAGTAATACACCTTTTTCTTTACTCTGTGACTCATAAAGTCTTTCTGAATTCCTCAAAACTTGTCCTGTCATGTCAGCTAGTATGCACATGGAGTAGATTCAGGAGACCTTTGTGCTACAATGTGGTGGTCACCTGATTATGAGCTATGCACCTATTATTGAGGTAAACAATTTCACAAAGAATTATGATTATGTGCTAATGTTTCCCACCCATAGGAACAAAATATAGCAGTTGACCTCCATAAACTGTTCATCATACACAGCCCGGAAGTTAAAATCTATTTTAAGATCCAACCAAAATAAACTTAGAAAACAATGTTAAAAACTTAGAAACATGTTAAAAGGCAAAAACAAAACAAGACACACACAAATGTATATAAGAAAGAAAGAAAGAAAGAAAGAAAGAAAGAAAGAAAGAAAGAAAGAAAGAAAGAACCAACCAACCTAGGCATGTGTCAAACCCTGGAAAGGCCTACATACATCCTTTTCCCTGGGTTGTCCTCTGCTACTCAACTTTTTTTTTTAATTTGCTCTTTTTAAAATATATTTTTTATTGTTATTAAACTTTTTTCATACATCACTTCTCAATCCAATCCTTTCCCTTTCCATGCCCCCCACCCCAAAATTTACTTTTTTGTTGTTGTTGTTTTTGTCTTTTTGAGACAGTGTCTCCCTTTAGTCTCAGCTGGCCTGGAGCTCGTTATGTAGACCAGGCTGGCCAGGATCTGCCTGCCTCTGCCTCCTGAGTGCTGGGATTAAAGGTGAGCGTCACCACACCCAGCCTAAGATGGTTCTTAGCCGCCATGTGAGTGCTGGGAATCGAACCTGAATCCTCTGCAAGAGTAGTCAGTGCTCTTCACCGCTGAGCCTTCTCTCCAGCTCTGCTACTCAATTCTTACAGCTGACTCCACTCAGATCGCCATTTGCCTATCACCACTTATACTGGACTTGCAATTTTTATTTATTTATTTATTTATTTATTTATTTATTTATTTATTTATTTATTTATCTTTTTGAGACAGGGTCTCCCTGCGGCCCCAGCTGTCCTGGAACTCGCTCTGTAGACCAGGCTGGCCTTTGCTGTTCCTCTACTCTTCTAGAAACACCCAACGGGGGATGGAAGCCCTTTGTTTTCTTTTCTCCAATGACCGAGTTCCAGTTTACATCAAGAAGGAAGTCTAGTTGTCCAACGTTTAGCTATGCTGCATTAACTGACTATTGGTGAATCAATAGAAAAATTAACATGTCCAGGAGGAAATGGACAAGTAAATTATGGCATATGCAGACAATGAGCAGTAATCCCAAGAAAACAGAACAAAGCCATCCAGCCACTAAAAGCACAAAGAAACCCTAAGTGTACATGGCTAAGTTATGGATGTCAAAATTTTAATTTAATTTAAAAATACGTTTTTTTAAAATGTATTTATTTTCAATTATGTATATTTGTGTGCGTATAGTTTTTTTTTTTGGGGGGGGGTCTTTTGCAAGAGCAGTAGGTGTTCTTAACCAGTGAGCAATCTTTCCAGCCCTGGAAAGGCTTTTTGATTCCATGGAGCACAGTGGAAAAGAAGCAATTATGAAGACAGGAAATAGCACCATGTGTGGTCCACATCTGTAATTCTGGTACTCACCAAGAGGAGGCAAAAGGATCCGAAGGTCAAGGTCTCCTTCTGTTACAGAAGGAGGACAGCCTTATCTCCACCAGATCCAGAGGAAAGGAAGGAAAAGGGAAAGGAAAAGGGAGAGGGGACAATTAAAAAGAAAGCTTAGTCAATCATTGGGCAGCTGTGCAGCGGAGGCGGCAGGTAGGTGGGCTGCAGCAAAGGGGAGCTCTTCCATAGGATTCAGGTTGCTCTGTCACATTCTCTGGTGGGCTAGAGGTGTGTCAAGCTTCAAGACACATTCCAAAAATTTTATCTTGAGGTCATGAGGATGTTAAAGATATAGAAGTTGACTGTAAATCAGATTACAGATAGCCTAAGGAACTCTAACTCTTGACCTACAACGTTCCCTTTGTCCACAGTCCTGATGCTCTAGTCAGCCAACATGAAACAGACTGCAACATCTTTAACGTAAAGAAATGTAGCTTCTTTGACTTAATTCACTCGCTGACTCTTTGCCTTCTGCTATATTTCATTTTTACTTCCCTTTACATATGGATCAGAATTGACTACACAGGATTGTAAGGTATCAGTGGGATTGCAGGGGGTAAGGAGATGTATAAAATGCCACGATGTGAAATGGGGCTTGGCTGTGACATCTACCTGAAGGTTTTCTTCCTCTGACTTATTTACCTGGTCCTTAGGAGTAGTCACGTCTGTGTATAAGTATCCAAGATGTCTATGTCATAGAGACCTGACCTTGGCTCTATCTCTACTGAATATGAGAAGTTGTACATACACAATACAATGTTCACAATGCTAAGCCGATGTCTCTTTCCTTTCCATCAGGCTCCATACACAAGGCTATAACAACTGGGCTCCTCTCTCTGCCTTGTTCTGGTGGTCCACCCAAGATGCCCTTGACATGCACCTGACTACCTGCTGCAGTCACTGTCAGCATCCTGGGATCATCCATCGTAGGCTTGGTGTTTTTGTCCTAGGTTCACCTTGTTGAGTAGGGTACAGTACTCCTGTGATATGGGATTTCTTGAATCAGTGATATATTCCAGATATATCCCAGTGTTATTAATGATAGTCATCTTGGGCTTGGTATGGTGGCAAACACCTTTAATTCCAGCACTTGGGAGGAAGAGGCAGGTGGATCTTTGGAAGATTGAGGCTAGCCAGGTCTACATGGTGTCTGTCTCAAAAACAAAAACAAAAAAGTAACAAAAAGTTTCTAAATTGGAAATGTGAATAATTTTTATCATTTAACAGCTCCTGTATAAATTTCCTGTTTTCTCTGATTTTCTTTTTTCCCTTTAGACACAGCATGTGTTAGCTATATCATATCAATAAAGTAAAAGCACTTTATAAATGATTATTGAAATATAAGCACTGAAGCGAGAATGTATTATTCTTAATATTTTTTTGAGACAGTGTCTCCCTATAGACCCAGCTGGCCTGGAACTTGCTATAGTAGACCAGGCTGGCCTTGAACTCACAGATATCCGCCTGCTTCTGTCTCCTGAATGTTGTGATCAAAACTGTGCACCACCACACCCAGCAAGAATTATTATTATTATTATTATTATTATTTGGTCTTTTCGAGACTGGATCTCCCTGTGGCCCCAGCTGTCCTGGAACTCACTCTGTAGACTGGGTTGTCCTTGAACTCACAAAGATCCGCCTGCCTCTGCTTCCCAAGTGCTATAGGATTAAAGGCCTGCACCACCACACCTGGCGTGAATTATTATTTTATAAATGACAGTGGAGAAAATCCCCATGTAGAAAAAGATCCATTTGGATCAACACCTCACATGATAACCTGAAACAAATTTCCTTTGAGACTATACTCCCACTTTTGAAGTGAGGTCCAGTCCAAGGACACTGCTGGCAATGCTCTGTTACAAAGATAAACCTTGAAGTATTATTTATCCACAATAGAAACCAATTGGAAGCCAACTAAGTATCCAAGAATAGAGGGAATGCCAGAATGATCATAAAATAGAATTTTTAAATTAATATTAAAATGTTTGGTGTAAAAGAAATTTGAAAATGTCTTCCTGTAAATGTCTAGAAAAGTTCATCTTATGGTGTTAACTTTAAAAATATATGTACAGTGTATAAAAACTAACACACACAAATATATGCAGAGAGGAAAGATTGAGGGAAATAGCATTAAAAATGACATTCTTGAGTGGATGAAATAAAAGTGCTCTATGTTCCCATATTTATAAGTATCTTCACTATTCACACATTTTACTTAGTGATATATAACTTGTTTCTTTTTAAAAATTTTATTATTTTCATCTTTTATGTGTATGAGTGTATTGCCTGTATATGTGCACATGCACCCATGTTGTGCAATGCCTGAGGAGGTCAGAAGCAGATGTCAGATACTCTGGAACTGGAGTTATGGATGATTGTTAGCTACTAAATAGTCACTGTTCTTAACCTCTGAGCCACTTCTCCAGACCCAACTTTTTTTTTTTTTTTTTGAGACAGGGTCTCGTTATAGCGTTAGCTTGCCTGGAATTCTGTATGTAGACCAGGATGGCCTCAATCTTACAGCAATCCACCCACCTCTGCCTTCCCAGTGGAGGGATTAAAAACATGTGCCACCATGCCAGGCAACAATATAAAAATTTTTTTTGGTCTTTTTGAGGCAGGGTCTCCCTTTTAGTCCCAGCTGGCCTGGAGCTTGCTATGTAGACCAGGCTGGCCTTGAACTCACAGAGATCCTCTTGCCTCTGCCTCCTGAGTGCTGGGTTTAAATCCATGTGCCACCACACCCAGCTCTATGATATATAACATAGAGTTTTTAAGGTAAGCACAAAAAAATTTTAAAGCAAAAAATTTAAGCACAAAATCAGTCAAATCCCAATATAAACAAAATTAGCATAAACAGGACCCTGTTCCAGTGACTAATGGGGAATATTTGCTCATAATCTTGGAACAATTATGAGTAAAATTTAAACAAAAAACTAAAATCCCCCAAACCCAAACATTTTGAGAACCATTGCCTTGCACAAATACTGTCACAAACCACACACACACACACAATCACACACAATAGTCCCACAATGACATCTGCCCAATTATTTATATTTTTATTTTATATGTGTGAGTATTTTGCTTGCATGTATGTAAATGCATCTATGTCATGTAATGCCCATGGAGGCCAGAAGAGGGGATCCCCTGGAACTGGAGTTACAGATGGTTGCTAGCTTCCACGTGGCTGAGCCATCACTCCAGACATCCTCCACCCGCCCCCATCCTCCAGAAGAGCTCCCAACCGCCCTCCCTAACTCCATCAGTTTGCCATCCATTGGTTGGTTGGTTATTTACTTATTATTTACTTATTTATTTATTGACTGATTGATCCTTTTGAGACAGGGTCTCCCTTTAATCCCAGCTGGTCTGGAACTCGCTCTGTAGACCAGGCTGGCCTTGAACTCACAGAGATCCGCCTGCTTCTGCCTCTGGGATTAAAGATGTGCACCACCACGCCTGGTTGCCATTGGTTCTTATGGCCAACAATAGTTGAGTCAAAAATGAGCCCCCTGTTCATTTTCCCTCTGAAACTTCTTTGCCTCAACCACTTTGAAAACCTGCGGGGTTCACTAGTCTTCAAACAAAATGTCTTCCCAAATCAACTTACTAATTCAACTTGGAAGATCTTAAATGGTATGTTATTTAGGTTCCCAAACCTCAAGAACTAATTCACGCATTATGCACTAGGGAGACCTTGCTGTAGGCAGTTTAATTTTGACTCACATTTACTCAATCTTTGGAAAGATTGACATGGACTTCCGGTTCCAGTGCTCCGCCCTTGGGCCTGGCTGCTTACTGGAGCTGCTAAGAGCCAGACTACTCATTCAGGAGATAAAACCCCGCCTGCTTCCTTACCAGGTCACACGCATTTCTGCATCAGCCATGGCCACCTTTGTGGAGCTCAGTACCAAGGCCAAGATGCCGATCGTGGGCCTGGGCACGTGGAACGTGAGTATCCAATCTTGGGTCACCTGCTTTCCTCCAGGGGCATTTGGGATTTACTCTTCGTTGCATAGCATCTGCCCAGAGTTTGGATCTCTAGTCAGTTCACAAATTGCTCTCCTTGGGTGTGGGCGGAGGTGACTGCTTCTGTTCTCAGAGCTCTGACTGGCTTTTCCCCAGACAGTCACTCTTAGGAAGTTTCCTCAGAATTTAAGATACTCCCGGCATTTCACAAGTTTTGGCTGTGTATTTTTTTTTTTTTTTTTTTTTTTATGGTTGAGTCATTCACAGATAGTTCACCAAGCCTCAAATAACCCTTGCTGCTCATGTGCAGGACCTTAGTAGTAGCAGCATCTGCAAGTCCTGGGAGCCTGTGGGAAATGCAGAATCTCAGCCCCCAGCCCAGGCTGAGTCCGCACCTGCACTTTACTAAGAACTCCACCTGGTTCTGGTACGTTAGTCTCGGCATCACTGATCAGTCAGCCCCAGCTGGGTTAATCTCTCTTGGCAAAATTTCCCAAGGCCCATCCTGGAGCCCAGTGAAGATTTCCCAGCCTCTCAGGACAAGCCTGACATTGTTCCATTTTCTAACTGCTTTCTTTGCCTTTTCCCTCAGTGATAACGTGACAGTAGCGGGCTTATTTCCAGAGCTGTCCTTGGTTTCTGGAGACAGGGACTGGCTCTGTAGTACAGGCTGCCCTGGAACTCAGTATGTAGCCTAGGTTGGTCTTGAACTGATCTCAGTCCTCTTACGTCAGCCTCCTGAGGTTGTTATTGCAGTCTGAGCCACTCCCAGAAGCTGTTTCTGGAGCCCTCATCTCTTGGGGACAGAAAGTAGAAGAATCCCTCTGTGGTTCAGCACTGGGTGGAAATCTCACTTGATCAGCAAGATTTACTCCAAATTAGAAACTGAACCTTCTGCCAAGTTGGCAAATGATTCCTACTAATGTACCCAGCTTGGGTAAATTTATCTGAAGCTAATCTTCAGATTTTCAGAAGTAGAAGTGCAGTTTAGGAAGGGAGTTATTTTCAAGATACTGTAATGGTATTACTGGAAAGGATTTTTTTTTTTTTTTGGTCTTTTTGAGACAGGGTCTCCCTGTAGCCCCAGCTGTCCTAGAACTCACTAAGTAGACCAGGCTGGCCTTGAACTCACAGAGATCACCTTCTGAGTACTGTATTAAAAGTGTGGGCCACGACGCCCCGCTAGGATTTTGTTGCTCTTAACAGTGGAAAGGCGGCAGGGTGTAATATTTTAGAGCCCCACCTCCTACTTCTGAACCGCTGGCGGCAATGTCTTGTCCCAGACTGTATCGATGGTTGTTTTTGGTTTGTATGCTTTTCAGTGGTTGCTACTTAACAGAATACTGTTCTAGATTTTGTGAGAGGTGGAGAGTCTTTTTGTTTACTTGCTTGCTTGCTTGCTTGAAGGTCTTCTGGGCTTCATCTTTTATTTAGGGGACAGTAACATGTCCTGGTCTGCTTCAAACTCATAATCCTCCAGTTTCTGCCTCACAACTGCAGAGATTACAAGGTGGGCCAATTAAACTGTATTTATTTCTTGTGTATATGTTGCACATATGATTAGAGGACAACCTCCAACAGGTAAAAGTGCTTTTATCAGATGAGCTATCTCACTGGTTTACTTTTATTCCTATTTAATATTACTATTTTAATGAGACAGTGATGTTCCCTGGGCTGCCTCACACTCATGAGCCTTTGGCCCCTGCCTCCCTAGTGCTGTGAGATTCAGGCATGGGCCACTACACTCTGCTGAGAGATGAGTTTTAAGTGCGCACAATCCAATGTCTGGCTTGACTAGGATAGATCAGAATGGAGTCTTTCAAATGCTCTTTTCTCTTGCTTTCTTTTTCTTGTTGGAAAAGAAATTCTGTTGTTAGAAACTATCTATATGTAATGTATATGTATATATTGTAGCAATACAAGTTGGAGAGAACAACAACAAAAGAACTGAAAAAAAAAACCTGGAAAGATTCAGAAAAGATGCGGGATATGTATGGCAGAGTGCAGGGCCTCAGGTGGGGTGGGGGCATGGAAAGGGAAGCGATTCTAGATTCGATTGAGAAATGATATATGACTTATGGAAAAAGTTTACTAAAAATAAAAAAATCGAAAAGGAAAAAAAAGAAAGTTTTCTATTTATTCTTTTTCCAACACAATGATTATTGATTGGATTGCAGTCCTTAGCTTCAGATGATGTACTCAAAGCTTTACTTCTCTTGGGGCAGAAGCTGTGACTGTAGTCAATGTTTAGAGACTGGGGATTCTGGTCAGCCTTATACACTGACAGAATATAAACTTCAAGTTTGTTCTGTAATGATCACTTTCTAGATCCTTATTACCGTCTGGGGTCACTTTCTGTCTCTTCAGAGTCAAATGTAGCCTTTAGTAAGCTGCAGTAGAAGCCGTCTGTCACCCCTGGACAAACAGATAGTTCTCAACCAAGGTAGATTAAAGAGGAGCCAGGTTTTATGTAGGAATGCATACAATCAAGTCGCTTTTTTTTCCTTTCGAAAAGTTTTCCAGAGTATGCTTTCCTCCCAGGTGTCTCCTTGCAAATGGAACCCCAGTGAGGATATGGTTTGGAGAAGCTGGACTGTGTGGAACCTGCTGAGGGTGATCTTGGTATAAGAGCATCTGATGGTCTTTTCTATTGCTTTTCAGTCTACTCCCGGCAAAGTCAAAGAAGCGGTGAAGGCGGCCATTGACACAGGATATCGACACATTGACTGTGCCTATTCGTACCAGAATGAGAGTGAGGTGGGAGAAGCCATCCAGGAGAAGATCAAAGAGAAGGCAGTGAGGCGGGAGGACCTCTTCATTGTGAGCAAGGTATTCACAGCCTGCTGGGTGGAGATGACTTCAAATCCAGTGGAAGTATCTAGTCTATACCAAGACCCCTGTCAGCTCTTTCTGTGTGCCTGTAATTCTTCAAGCCCTCTTTTTGGCCTTTATTATATCCCTGTTTACAAATACCCATATCCCAAATTGGTACTGGGAAGAAGGTGCTTCTGGCCCAACTTCCTGTGTTGGTTTTCCCACAGTGGAAATGGCTCCTTTGAGATTCTGGTGCCTTTGACTTCTATGTTTTCTGTCAGTGGCATCTATCTACCCAGTAAGAGGCTAGGGGGCCAGTTAGGAATAGGTCGTGAGTCCCACTGCTCAGCACTGTGGTCTCAGTGACTGTGACCTTGAGGTTGACAGATATGGGTATTTTGTAAAATGATGGGAGCATTTAAAAACAATTATCACAGAAGAATCACTTTTCATTTCAATTCAGTGAAAGGTAAATTATAAAAGGTTGTAAAAAAAAAAAAGAGGGATCATGCAGAGTTATATTATTGAGAATAATTGGCTATGTTATTATGTATAACTTGCTAAAAACTATCCTTCTAACTCCTTGGAAATTGCACCTGGTATGACAAACAGGCCAACTGTCGAGAGTGGGTATGTATGGATAGACTCCTTGAAATGCACTGTTGGGGCCGGATCACCTGCAGACACAGGAGTATCCTGAATGGCATCTGAATGCCTGAATTTTAAAGGCTAAACATAATTCCTGCCCTTAAGGAGTGGACAGCTAAGGACGTGCACAGATAAATATTTAACTAATGGCTAAATAGGCTATATGATCTCTCAGACAAATAGAATGTTATGCAAAAATTAAATCCCTCAGCACTTAGGAAATGACTCGACTTACTGAGCCCTGAGACCTTGCATACTCCATTATGTATATTAATTAGCCCGCTTTGTTAAATATAAATAGCCTGTCCTGTGGCTAGATCAGGCTGCAAATTTCAAAGCAGGGACCATGGGTGTGGTGTGGCCATTTCTCTCCCCAGTTCTAATACAATACCTCTTTGTCACACAGCTGTGGCCCACCTGCTTTGAGAGGACACTACTGAAGGAAGCCTTCCATAAGACCCTCACGGATCTGAAGCTGGACTATCTGGACCTCTATCTGATTCACTGGCCACAGGGGCTTCAGGTTTGAGCTGCTCTCTGGCCAATCTCTAGCTGCTGGGTGATTGTCAGAGAAAAACAACTGTGCCAGGGCTGTGGTGGAGGGTACGGGGGTAAACCTGTCATCTTCCTATCAGTTCTTCGTTCAGCAGTCCCATCTCAAAACATCCCTAGGGCAGCTCTTGCATAATGTATTTCAGGCAGGGTTCAGCACTTCTGCCAACCAAAGCATGGCATCCTGGAGCAAAGCCCAGGTATGATGATGCTGAGGAGCAGCTGGAACACCCTGCTCAGTACCTGGAGCCCTGTGCCTCGCTTGCTCCTGAGAGGTGGGAGGGATGTGAATTCTCTGCTGTCATGAATATCGAGTGCTGCTAGCCATCCCAAGCTCCAGGCTTCTGGAGGCTGTAAGGATAGAAACTCACTGATATCTTTTCTAGCACACCTCATCCTTTAGCTCTAGCCCTTGCCTAGTAATCTTGAAATTAACATATCCCCCAAGTTTATATAGGTCTGGGCATGTGAGGTTAATTTCCATATGATAATGATGGCTTCTGCACTATACTAACACTAAATGTGGAAACCAGCCCAGCATCTTCTGAAATCTAGGATGTACATACTGTAGTAGATGGAAATAGAGATTTTATTGAAGCTTGCTATTTGTGGCTGTTCTCCAGAGCTTGATCAATGCTAGGGAGACATGCTGGGTATTTGGTATTTCTCTGTTCTCAAATCAGGTGTCCCCATGCAGATTGCAATGAACTTTTTGTTTTGCATTTACAGCACAGAGGGAAGGAGTTATTCCCTAAAGATGATAAAGGCAATATTCTCACCAGTAAAATATCATTCTTGGACGCCTGGGAGGTAGGTTCCAGCTTCTTCTGAGTGTGCGTTACAGTCATGTGAAAAGACCGTGTGCTTTGCAGGCCATTCCATCACTGCTATTCTCCAGGGCTTACTTCCCTCCTCACTCACCATTTGGATTGGGCTTCATCTGCCACCATAGACACTTTATGGTGGTAATTAGGGCCTCAAATCAGGCAGGAAATATAGTGTTTCTTGGCTTTGGGTAAACGTGCTGTCCTGAAACCCAAGGAGTAGGCACTAGGTTCAGGAATGTTGCCTTGATTTGCGCATATTAGCTCAGTAATATAGGGACATTCTTTTTTTCCCCCTTTTTGGACTTTTTGCCATGGGGTGGCCTAAAACTCACAGAAATCCTGCCTGCCTCTGCCTCCCAAGTGCTGGGATCAAAGGGCCACCACACCTGGCTGGGACATTCTTTTAAAACTCCTTCAAGCCAGTTTTCTCATCTAAAGATATAACAACGCAGGCTGGGGAGAGGCTCGGTGGATAAAGTATTTGCTGTACCAGCATAAGGAGTGAAGTTTGGGTTCCCAAAGCCAGGTGTGGCAGCACCTGTGTGTCTTCTAGTGCTTGTATGGGAAGAGAAGAGAAGAGACAGGGATCCTTGGAAGTTCACCAGCCAACTAGTCTGGCAGACACAGAGTTTGTAAAGGACAAGGTAAAGGTTGAGGAACAACACCCAACATTGTCCTTTTGTTACCGACTGGGGGGTCTTGATCGGGTTCATTTTCTCTGCCAGTTCAAGAATTAAGAGACAGCAAGAATCTCAGACCTAGCAGACAACAAATTTATTAAAAGTGAAGGAACACACACATACATGCTCACACTTTCACACACTCACAGAGAGAAAGACTTTCCACAAGTGAAGAGAGGACTCGGAAACAGAAATCCAAAGCCCCCAGGCGAGCCTGTGTATTTTTAAATGCTCATGGTGGATGTATTCCCCTGCCACTCTTCTAATTTTGGATTGGTCTAATTAAATAAAGAGGAAAGTGCTGGTAGATCACAGCTTCTAGCTGATCTCGGACCTTTCCCTATCTGCCTGCCAGGGATCTGATAGCCTCATGCTTGCAGTGAAATGCGCATGCCTGCACACATGAACACACACGCATGCACATACATCATACATATATGTACTAATATGTGTCCTCTAGGATGTGGTAGGGCTTAAAATAGCTAACACCTAGAACTTTCTTTAATCACAGAGCCCATGAGTTATCACTGAGGGGGGTGTTCACTTTCCCCATATACAAATGAGAAACATTAGGAGTGTACTACAGTTGAGACTGCACTCAGGTCTCTTCTGATTCACAAGTCAAATTAATTCATGTTCAAAATTGAATTAAGGGAACTGGAGAGATGGCTCAGTGGTTAACAGCATTGGCTGTTCCTACAGAAGACTTTCAGTTCCCAGAACCCATATGGTGGCTCACTATCCATAACTCCAAATCCAGGGCATTTGACACCCTCTTCTGCATGACACAGGTACACTTACATTACACGGGCTGCAGCCTCTTTCCCAGATGACCGAGTACCAAGGGTTTGGGCGAGGTGAGACATAAAGTACACAACTTTCACCTCGTACTCCCAGTGATGTTTGGCCTAGGGAAGAACAGTAGGGCTGGAATCAGCCCTTGACAGGCGTCTACTGTGGGACTGAGATTTCTTCCTACTACTCTAACTCACCTGCTGACCCCTTTATCCATGCCTCATATCTCAAGACTGCCAAAGCTAACATCCGTGTGGTCTACAACCATCAAAAAGATGTTCCTTCTATGACAGGTCATGGAAGAGCTGGTGGATGAGGGGTTAGTGAAAGCCCTGGGTGTCTCCAACTTCAACCACTTCCAGATTGAAAGGATCTTGAACAAGCCTGGACTGAAACATAAACCAGTGACCAATCAGGTAAATTCCATTTGACAAGGGGGTCCTGCTCTGACTGCTTGAACATTTGGAGGTAACTTTGGTGCTATCTTCTGAGTCTCATTTCAGGGATCAGTATTCAGGATGCTTAGAGACATGGGAGACAGATTTCTGGGTCTGATCAGAAGTCTACAGTGGGCTGTGTATGGATTTTGCATTGTTGCCTTTTCCTGTGTAGAAACTCCCTTTGAGCCACTCAGGAAACAAGCCAACTTCCTTAGTGATGGAGATGTTCATTCTTGCAGGTCGAGTGCCACCCATACCTCACCCAGGACAAACTGATCCAGTACTGCCACTCCAAGGACATCAGCATCACAGCCTACAGCCCACTGGGCTCTCCAGAGAGACCTTGGTGAGGCTTCAGAATGCTGGCTTTTTGTTTCTTTCCATTCGTACAATTAGTGTTTCATAATTGGTTAATATTGTTATAAATTTCTTAGGCACTGGGAAAAATTGAGTTTATGGCACAGACAAATGGAATTTCAGGCAAGAAATAATTGTTAAAAGAATAAAGACAGCATGCTTCATCCTCTTTGAGAATACTCATTTGTGGGGACTTAGAGAGATGGCTCAGTGGTTGGGAAAACTGGCTGCCCTTTCAGGGACCTGAGTTTAGTTCCCAACACCTACATTATGGCTAGTAACTATCTGTAGCTCTGGTTCTAGGCGTCCAACACCCTCTTCTGGCCTCCTCAGGTATTGCATGACTCATAAAAAGTTTTAAAATTAATAAAACTTTTCCCAGGCGCGGTGGTCTATGCCTTTAATCCCAGCACACAGGAGGCAGAAGCAGGTGGATCTCTGTGAGTTTAAGGCCAGCTGGGGCTACCAAGAGACCCTGTCTCAAAAAGACCCTTGCAAAATTAATAAAACTTTAAAAAGCATATTCTATCTTTGTCATCCAATGTTAGAGTAGCCTTTATAAATTGCTGAGGCTCCAGAGCCTATGAAAGGGCCCATAGGAAAGCACAAAGCTTCCGGGTGTCTCTTCTGCCCATCTCACAGATGGAGAAGGCTGTGATGCTCAGCCTTGATACTGCCATGGGAGTGATGCTCATTGGTATGTGGTAGCCACTGTGATTATTCACTCCAGCCATTCTTCCTTCCATAGGGCCAAGCCAGGGGACCCTTCATTACTGGAAGATCCAAACATTCAAGCGATCGCTACAAAATACAAGAAAACATCAGCCCAGGTTAAATGGCGTGGTTCCCTCCCCGATTTTTTAATCCACCAATCCATTCTTGTAGTCTTGTGTTTTATTTGTGTTGTCTTCTTTTAATCCCTTTGAGAAGAAGAAATGGGAGTTGTCTGTTGCAATCTCCTGGAAATCCAGCTGGTATCAATGAAATAAGGGCCTTCTCTGCCCACCAGCTTCCTGCAGAGCCCCACCCCTAACTAGAGAAATTACCGGCATTCCTTTCAGGATTGAGGGGGTTAAGAGGAGTGGCAGTTAATATTAGCTGTTGTAGCTAAATCCAAAGGGAGAGACAGAAATAGTCTTCTTTTCACTAGAAGGGAGAGGGACACCATAGACAAGTGAACGTGACTTCCCTTCTTTCTGTACAGGTTCTGATTAGGTTCCATATCCAGAGGAACGTGGTGGTGATCCCCAAGTCTGTGACACCAGCACGCATACATGAAAACTTTCAGGTAAGATCCTGGCTGATAATCTGGAGCAGGTGACAGGAAGATCCGCTCAGGTTTCTCATCCCACCCCTGCATTGTCAGTGTGTCCTCCCTTCTGGTCATTTTCTGGTCATCTTCTGGTCATCTTATGACTCTTAGGACAGAGAGCTGGCCTCAACAAGGCCGAGATGAATCACTAGTGAGCCAGTAAAGGCTGAGAGTAGAGATCAGAAGCCCTGTCAGGTCTGAGCACAGTCGTGCCTTAAACCACTGAGAAGAGCCTGGTTTACCTTCGTGCACTTTGATCATGGGCCATAGACTGTCCTGGCCTACATGCCCACCTGCTTGCAGGAGGAGAGGTCTGGACTAGATTTGGTAAAATGTGTCCTGGAAGAATCCATGTGTCCTTCAAGGACCACAGACACTGCATACACTGAGCTTTCACTGAACCCTAATGTATACAAATGTATGTAGTGTGGACCTAATGGGAGAAATGCCTAGAGCTTCAGATCCTAGGCCTTCTCTTGTTAAGGATGCTTTGATCTCTTGCCCTTCCAGGTCTTTGATTTCCAGTTGAGTGATGAGGAGATGGCCACCATTCTCAGCTTCAACAGAAACTGGAGGGCCTGGTTGCTGCCTGAGTAAGTGATGTAACATAGGAAGTTACACAATTCCCTGAAGTTGTATGGAATTAGCTTCAGGTGTTGGAAGATATCTGTTGTAATTTTTTTTGCCTTAAATACTATTTTCTGGCAGCTGTGAAAATATAAAGTTTTCATTGGGGAATCTTGAGGAACACTGTCAATTCCTGCTCATTCTCTGAACTTAGAGCTAAAGAAAATTTTTTTTAGTCTTTTTTGAGTCAGGGTCTCCTTATAGCCCCAGTTGTCCTGGAACTTGCTATGTAGACCAGGCTGGCCTTGAACTTGCAGAGATCCGCCATCCTCTGCCTCCCGAGTGTTGGGAATGAGTTATTTGTAATGTGCTATGTGCCAGGCATGTGCTGGGTGTTTAGAGTATCACACTGTGCAAATGTCAGGCTTCCCAGTCTTATGTTCTAGAAAGGATGACAGAAGTAACTCCATACACACACACACACACACACACACACACACACACACACACACACATACACACACATATGTAAGCCGATGCTTTCTGTGTGATGCTGCAGGGGCAGTTTTGTGGGTAAAGTCACAGATGAAGAAAGTGAACGGTGAGCCATATGGATATTTAGGGGAATAGCATTCTTGGCAATGAAATCTTCAGGTGCAGATTCCCTGAGGTGGAGGGTTAAAATACTGTGGACAGTGAAGCTGGAGCAGATGAGTGAGGACTATTTTCAGAAGAAATGAAGTCTAAAACCACCTTGGGTTAAGGGCAGACAGGTGGTATAGATCACAGAGGGACTTGAATTTTAGCTCTGAAGGAGCTGAGAAGCCATGAGAGGATTTTGAGCAGAGGTTGGTATTATCTGATATGTCTCAAAATTGCTACACTGACTTCTGCAGTGGGAGACTGCAGGGAGCCTTGCTAGAATAATCTGGTGAAGAGATGTCATTGGACTTGAGCCATGGTGATGGAGGAAATGAGGATCCGATTCTGGATAAATGGGAAAACAGAGCCCATTAGATTTGCCAACAAAATAACAGTTCAATGATTTGTGTTTGCTTGGTTTTGTTTTTGCTTGAGCAACTCAAGACTGGAATTGTCATTTAGGAGAAGTGTCTGCGATGCCTGTTGAACTTCTAATAGGGATGTCACATGGAGTCAGATATATGAGTGGAAGCCATGGATCGATCGGCTCTGAACTAAACCTAGCTGGCTTATAGTACAATCTGCCAGTTATTAACTATGAGGCCTTGGGTAGATTTGATAACTTCAATTTGGTTTCTTTATTTACAAAGTAGGGATGATACAGCGTACATCCATTGAATATTACTTTCGGATTTATCAGGCTGGTATTGTCGTCTTTAAGACTCCACAACCATCCTGTCATTTCAGGGCTCTTTCTGGTCCTCATAGTAATATGAGAAAGACCTGAAACAGGTATTCATGAGGCTCTTGGCTATTTGCCGGGGTTTCTATGCTCCATTGTTATTCTGCTGACCTGCCATTACTTATTTCCCTGCTCTCTTTTCTCAAATATCCCTCTCATCAATTTTATGGAAGGGTAGGGTACAGGTCCCTTCTCTTGTGTCGTAGTCTCAGGGGGTGAGGTAGGAAGAGGCTGAAAAAGCACATAGATAAATGGTTTAGTATCCTCCATAACAATACCTGGACTGGGAATGTGATCAGTTGATAAAGGGCTTGCCAGAATGCACTAAGCCTTGGTTTGGATCCCCAGAAGCATTTAAAACCAAGCCTGGGCATATGTATGCCTCTAACCCCAGGACGCAGAAGGCAGAGGCAGGAGGAGCCTAAGTTCAAGGCACCATGGGATACATGAGACTGTGACTTTTTTGGGGGGGGTCTTTTTTGAGACAGGGTCTCCCTGTAGCCCTCCCTGCCTCTGTCTCCCAAGTTCTGGGATCAAAGGCCTGCACCACCACGCCTGGCGAGACCATGACTTTAAAAACAAAGCCTATTTTAGATGGCATTTGTTGTTTCTGTAGATCATTTTTCTCTATGCTTGCTCCTTCAGTACCATCAACATGGAAGAGTTTCCTTACAATGTGGAATACTGAAGCTCCATCTGATGAGACTGCCGAGTGCCCCCCCCACTTGCTGATGTACAACTTACTCCTCCTGTGTTCTATTTTAGCCACGCTGTGCCCACCTATAGGCCAAAATCTAGGCGATGCTGTATTTAAATCTGGTGCCCAACCACGGGTAGACTGTTCCATGGAAACGTGACTCAGAGAAGCAAAAGACCATTTATTTCACTGATCTGACCAAACACCGGGAACTCTGTTAAACACTAAGGTTGTAAAGACAAATAATAAAAATAACAATAACAAAGATGTCCAGTTTGAAGTACTCTTGAATTTTTTTTAATTTTTAATTAATTAATTAATTTTTATGTGTATGAGTGTACTGTCTGCATGTAGTTTGGTGCACCCATGTCATGCAATGCAGAGGAGGGCATCAGGTTCCCCTAGAACTGGAGTTAAAGACAGCTCTTAGCCACCATTTGGGTGCTGGGAATTGAACCTGGGTCCTCTGCAAGAGCAGTCGGCACTCTTTTATTTTACTTTATATTACTTTCAGATTGAGCCATCTATCCAGCCCCTGAAGTACTCTTGAATGTATGATATCATTGGGCCCCACTTTAAGATATTTTATCTTTTTAATTTTTAATTAATTAATTAATTAATTGGTGTTTTCAAGACAGGGTCTCCCTATAGCCCCAGCTGGCCTGGAACTCACTCTGTAGACTAGGCTGGCCTTGAACTCATAGATCCACCTGCCTCCTCCTCCTAAGGGCTAGGATTAAAGGCGTGTGCCACCATGCCAGCTTTTTGGGGGGGGTATTTTTGAGACAGGTCTCCCTTTAGTCCCAGCTGGCCTAGAGCTCGCTCTGTAGACCAAGCTGGTTTGACCTCACAGAGATCCACCTGCCTCTGGGATTAAAGGCATGCACCACCACACCTGGCTTATTAGTATTTATTTTATGTGTATGAATGTATTGCCTGCATGTGTATATCGTGCAATGCCTGTTGAGGTCAGAAGAAGGCATTGGATTCCTCTGGAACTGGAGTTATGAATGGTTGTTAGCTGCCATGTGGGTGCTGGGAACTGAACCCTGGGGCTGTAAGAACAGCCCACGGTCATGGTCTTACCTGCAGAGCCATCTCTTTAAGCCCCCCCCCCTTTTTTTTTGGTCTTTTTGAGACAGGGTCTCCCTGTAGCCCCAGCTTTCCTAGAACTTACTATGTAGACCAGGCTGGCCTTGAACTCACAAAGATCCGCCTGTCTCTGCCTCCTGAGTGCTGTGATTAAAGGCTGAGATTAAATAAACCACCACCCGTGGCTATATTTTCTTATCTTAATGTAACTAACTCAATTTACAAGGAGCCTTTCTTCAAATATGTCCTATTCAGAGGTCTGGGCAGACAAGGAAACTTCAAGTAATGTCTGGAATGTTACTATGCCCTTGTTCGAATGCAAAGTATTTCTGAGAATACATATGTGAAGATTTTTCAAAATCAGAATGATCTTTTACCCAAGGAGCCCAAATATCATTTGTTGACATCATCTGAAAACATTTAGGCTCCATTTTTTTCAGCCACTTGCTTTTGTTTATTCTCCTGTCTTCGTGGACATTGTCTATGGTGTTATACACATGGTGAAGAATGTTCAGTGTTGCAGCTTCCCAGAACCATGGCTTTGCCTTTGTGTCCTGTGTACTCCAATGTGTAATTTGTGCCTTTGGAAATTAGTTCCACAACTGACATTTGCTACTTCTGTGAAAGAACCAAAATTGCCTGATAGGACTGGAGGAGTTATTGTGTCTCTATCAATCTGGTATGAGCAGCATTTTTGTTTCAGAGCCAGATCCAAATGACAGACTTCTTAGCATCCCTAGCTGTACTTTGTCCCAAGACAGATGTGGGAATCAGAATTCTGTGACCCTCCAGTGACCATCATGTTTTTTTTAAGTACTTTATTTTTAATATCTTTTTTAAATTTTATTTATTTATTTTTATGTGTATGAATGTGCTGTCTGCATGCAGGTTTGTGCACCCGTGTCATGCAATGCTGCGGAGGTCAGAAGAGGGTCTCAGATTTCCCTGGAACTGGAGTTCTCCTGGAATTGGAGTTACAGACAGTTCTCAGCCGCCATGTGGGTGCTGGGGATTGAACCCAGGTCCTCTGCAAGAGCAGTCGGTGCTCTTAACCACTAGGCCATCTCTCCAGCACCCCCATCATGTTTTTATAATGCCGTCCCATGATTGTAGGCAGAACATGTGAATATAAGATTATATTGGATGGTAAGAGGATTTAGTAGATGTAACCGATGTCCCAAATCAGCTGACTTTGAATGGGAAATCATTAGGCAGGGTATATCACTTCTGTTTATGATACAATCACCAATGTAGAGTGTGATGGAGAACCAGAGAAATGATAGCATAAACCATGCTTTTAATTTCAGTACATCTCAACTCAACAATGAAAACTAGAGCATTGGTAGACAGTATATGTGAAGAACTGAGATGAAAACATCTGTGCTAATTTCATGCAGTGCTTCTATGGTCTATCATGAACTATATTCATTTGCAGATATAAACTACAAAATAAGAGTCTTCTAGTGTGATTCTGCACATGAGGTAAACATTTTATATTTATGGTGCTACAAATGAATGGGGGCATACTAATGATTAAACATTTAATTTTTTTTTTTTGTCTTTTTGAGACAGGGTCTCCCTTTAGTCCCAGCAGGCCTAGAGCTTGAACTCACAGAGATCTACCTGCCTCTGCCTCCTGAGTGCTGTGATTAAAGGTGTGTGCCAGCATGCCCAGCTCAATTTTCTTAAAATTATGTTGAAAAATGACATTGAATAACAAACAAACAAAACCCATAAACAACAAAAGACCACGGGAAAGAGCTTTATGTTATAATACCATTAACAGCACTTTCCCCTGCTCTTTGGAAGGTGCTTATGTTTTTATTTTCTACTTGTTAGCAAATTATGTAGCCAGCTCTGAGTCAGATAGAGTACCTGCTATAAGAGAAGTTTGCGGTTGTGAAAAGGTACAAAAACTAGAACATACTTGTCAGCATTGGATATAGAAATATAGATGGGGCTGGAGAGATGGGTGAGTGGTTAAGAGCACTGACTGCTCTTGCAGAGGACCTGGGTTTGATTCCCAGCACCCACATGCCGGCTAAGAACTGCCTTTAAGCCAGGCTTGGTGGTGCTTGCCTTTAATCCTACCACTAGGAGGCAGAGGCAGGCAGATCTCTCTGAGTTCAAGACCAGCCTGATCTACAGAGTGAGTTCCAGCTGGGGCTATAGGGAGACCCTGTCTCAAAAAAAAAAAAAAAAAAAAAAAAAAAAAAAAAAAAAAAAAAAAAAAAAAGAAATATAGACATATAACAAGGAAAAATTTTAGGTTCACATGTGTCAATCTCTATTAAAAGAAATAGGAGTGATATGAGGCTGAGGCAGGAGGATTCCTGCATATTCAAAGCCAGCAAATGATGGAGCTCTGTCTAAAGGACACAGAACCCACCTCAAATGGAGCATAAAATAAATACTGACACTAGTCAATAACAATCCTTTTTTGCACCATCATGTTAACAATTGATTCCCTCAAGAAACAGTGGATGTTTAAACTAGTAAGTCAACATTTGTTGGGCAATAGAATATCTGCCTGATCACTTACTAGTTAGTTATTACTTCTTGTTGAATTACTATAGTAAGGCGAAGCACCTTTTCTTTTTTTTTAATTTTTTTTTTAAATTTATTTATTTCTGTAGTGTATGAATGTACTGTCTGCATGCAAGTCTGTGCACCCGTGTCGTGCAACGCCGCGGAGGTCAGAAGAGGGTCTCGGATTCCCCTGGAACTGGAGCTTCAGACGGTTCTCAGCCGCCATGTGGGTGCTGGAGATCGAACCCGGGTCCTCTGTAAGAGCGGTCGGCGCTCTTAACCGCTAGGCCATCTCTCCAGCCCCGAAGCACCTTTTTTTGCACCATCATGTTAACAATTAATTCCCTCAAGAAACAGTGGATGTTTAAACTACTAGTAAGTCAACATTTGGTGGGCAAAAGAATATTTGCCTAGTCACTTACTAGTTACTTATTAATTCTTGTGGAATTACTACAAGAAGAAGGAGCTTCATAGTAGGGGGAAGTCTGATAGTTTCCTGTTGTTATATGTCAAATTATTCATTAGTAGAATCAAAGTCCTATAGATCAGAAATCCAGAACTCATCTATGTTCTCCTACAGACTCCCAGGGCTACAGTCAGGGTGCCAGCCAGCCAGGGGTTGGGGGAAAGGTCCCCTTTGCAGTCTCCTTCAAGTTTTCAGCAGAGTTTAGTTCTATGCAACTGTAGGACTGTGGTTCCTTGCGGGCTGTCAGCTGGTGGCCACGTGGCAACCCTGGTGGTCAGTAACAGCTCTCTGCCCCAGGTTTCCATCAAGAAGCCCAAACGCTGTTCAAATCTCTTTGGCTTTTCTTCTGCTAGTGGCCAGAGGAAACTTTGTTTTTAAATGTTTGGTTATTTTTCCCTGGGCCTACCTGGATAATTATCCTTTTACCACGTAACAGTAACCATGGAAATGACACCAAGTGCCGAGATCATGGGGCAATCTTAAAATTCTGCTTTAATTAATCAAATAATCAAGTTAACATTATCAATAAGAGAACAAATTGAAATTCTGTATGACTGGACACAAGGCATTAGGAAGAGCCAGCGTCATCAGATCTGTGGTACTGCTGCTAAAGCTGAACACTTGAATGAAATAAGAGGAAGCATCAGACGATGAGAAACATTCAACCAAGTTAGTCATCTGTAATCTTTAAAATTGTCAAATTCACCCAAACTAATATACAGATTCAACTCAATCCCAATTAAAATCCCCAAGAGTTTCTTCACACGTTTGGAAAAAAAAAAAAAAAAAGTCCGTATTATAATGAAAGCAAAAACACCAGACCCCGAATAGCCAAAGCAACCCTGAGTGAAAAGAGCATACAGGGGGGATCTCGATACCAGACCCAAACTATACTGCCTGGGTGTGGTGGTGCACACCTTAATCCTGCACCGGAGCAGAGAGCGCGGTGGTCTTTGTGAGTTGGTTCAGAGGCCAGCCTGGTCTACAGAGTAGTTCCATGACAGCTGAGGCTACGGGAGACCCTGCCCTGATTCAAAAAGACCAAAAAAAAAAAAAAAAACAAAAAACCCCAAAACCAAACAAACTATACTACAGGGCTATAGTCATAAAAACAGTTTGGTGCTGTCACAAAAACAGACCTATAGACCAATGGAACAAAACTGAAGATCCAAACTTGAGCACATACAATTTCAGCCACCTCATATTTGACAAGGGGGCCAAGAAGACACAATGGAGGAAAGAGAGCATCTTCAGCAAGTGGTGTTGGCAAAACTGGATTACCACTTGTAGAAAAATAAAGTTAAACCCCCTACCTCTCACCCTGTACAAAAGTCAACTCCAGGTGGATCAAAGACCGCAACGTGAAACCCAAAACTCTGAAGGTGATAGAATAAAAAGTTCTCAGCAGCCTACAAAACATAGGCATAGGAAAGACTGCCTAAATCAGACAGCAGCTGCGCAAGAAATAAGATTGACAATTGACAAATGGGAACTCATTAAACTCAAAGGCTTCTGTACATCAAAAGAAACAAGGAAGTGAAGAGAAAACCCACAGAGAGGGAGGAAACCTTCACTGTAGATACATCTGACAAAGCATTGATTTCCAGAATATATAAACTACTCAAAAAACAAAGAAGAAAACAAATGAATTACTCAAAAGATGGAGCAAAGAGCTGAACAGAGACTTCACAAGTGAGGAGTTAGAGATGGCTGAGATGCTCAACATTGGGGCTGGAGAGATGGCTGAGAAACACCTTAAGAAGTGTTCAACATCACTAATCATTGAAGGCCATTATTGGAGCAACTGATAAAACCTGAATGGGTTTGAATAAAAGGACAGAAAGGTGATAAGATCAACAACCTCATCTCAGTACTAATAGGGAATTATAGATGAGTCCTATTCATTTTTTGTTTGTTTGTTTTGGTCTTTTTGAGACAGGGTTTCCCTGTAGCCCCAGCTGTCCTGGAACTCACTATGTATGCCAGGCTGGCCTTGAACTTACAGAGATCTGCCTGCCTCCCCCCCCCCCACACACACACACTGGGATTAAAGGCTTGCAACACCATGCCTGGCCATGAGTCCTATTTGTAAGAGAAGAGTAACCAAGGGCAAAGACATGTCAGCAAATTACTCTCAAATTTTTTCAGTAAAAACAGTACCGTTCCTATGATTTTTCTGAGGATTTTTTTCTGAAATTCCCTTATGTAAAATAGCAAAAAAAGATTCAATAATAACTAAATGAGTTAAAAAAAGAAAACCAGAATTCCAGCTGAACTAAAAACAAATGTTTTGGATAAAATGTTTACTTATTAAATTTTTAAATTATATTTATTTCACATGCGTGTGTGTGTGTGTGTGTGTGTGTGTGTGATTATGCACATATGTGTGGGCAAGCAGGTGCCATGACATGTATATGAGGGCAGTTTGGGGAGTTGGTTCTCTCTTCTAATCATGTGGATCTTAGAATGAGCAGATCACTTCATCAGACTTGGTGGCAAGCACTTTTTTTAAAGTTTATTTTTAACTTATTATGTATATGAATGCACTGTCTGCATGTAGGCTTGTACACCCATGTTGTGCAATGCCACGGAGTTCAGAAGAGGGTGTCAGATTCCTCTGGAACTGGAGTTCTCCTGGGATTGGAGTTACAGATGGTTCTTAGCCGCCATGTGGGTGCTGGGACTCGAACCCGGGTCCTCTGAAAGAGCAGTTGGCACTCTTAACTGATCGGCCATCTCTCCAGCCTGGTGGCAAGAACTTTTTTTTTTTTATAAAGTAGATTCTTTTACTTTTTAAATTTTACTTATTTTTTATGTGTATGAATGTACTGTCTGCATGTACATGTAGGTTTGTGCACTCATTCAATGTCGTGGAGGTCAGAAGAGGGTGTCGGAATTCCCCTGGAACTGGAGTTAAAGACAGTTCTCAGTCGCCATGTGGGTGCTGGGGATTGAACCCGGGTCCTCTGCGAGAGCAGTTGGCGCTCTTATCCGCTAGGCCATCTCTCCAGCCCGGCAAGCACTTTTTATCCATCTCACTGGGCCCATTTTTATTAAAATCTATTTGGGGCTGTAGCTCAGTGGTATAGCAATTGCCTAGTATGTATAAGGCTCTGACTTTAATCCCCAAGATGGCAAAACACGAAACAAAATCCATCGTGTTCTATGTTGACTATTTTAGAAATCATCAGACAGAAGACCTTTGTCATTTAGGATGCTAACTTATAAAATGGAGAGAATGCTACAATAGGAAGTATAATTTCTCTAAGCAGTTCTCAGACAGTGTAGCCAAATGGCAAAGCTGAAGTGCAGAAGGGCAGAGAAGCCAAGAATCTGTTACATATGGGGTTGCGAAGTAACCAATTTTCAAACATGTTCAGAAGTGCAAGGGTGTAGCTAGCTCAGTATTAAGACATGTATTTAGTTAGCATGTGTGGGATCTTGGGTTCAAGCCTCAGAACTTGGGAACAGACATTGAATTCAGAAATGCCAAGAGTTTGCCAAGGTAATGGGATTCTAGAAAGACATTGTATAGTTCTTGAAATGTTAGAAAGAGTGACTATTTGGGGGCCGGAGAGGTGGCTCAGTTATGAAGAATGCACACAGGTACTGCAGAGGACTCAAGTTCGGTTCCTAACACACACACAGATGACTCACAATCTTCGGTAACTCCAGTTCCAGGGGATTTAATGCCTCTGGCCTCTGAAGGCAGGCACACACACACACACACACACAGGAGAAGAAATAAAATAATAAAAATAAATCTTTTCTAAATAATTGAATATTTGATGTCTCTTCTTATTCTTATGCAACTCAGCAAAACCTTGGGAGCTTCCTTCTGGTTTCTATAACAACAAAATCACAAGCTTTGGTTGTCTTTTATTGTCCTCATAACATCATAAACCTCCATCTTTATATATTATCTGAGACAGCTGTTGGGCTCCACGTTTTGGGTAAGCTCTATTGACTTTTGGGTGGTGGTTTGCTGCCCTTCCGCTTAAAAATCAAATCTTTATCAGCTACGAACTTGCTTGAGTTCCTAATGCCTTGGCCTTGCCAAATCCTGTGACCTTACTCTGTCTCTGGATTTGCCGTTTGTGTTTCCTGTCTGTAAGAATCATTTCTCTCCCGCTAAGGCAAGAGCTCTGGAGTCTTAGAGGGGAACAGGGTAGTAAAAATCAAAATAGTCACAATACTCACTCATTATTTCTCCAGGATCCTCCTTCCTGGTGTTAACTGTAGGATAATAAGAATGTTGTAATAATAAGCTGGTACAATGCTGCCTGTACTTAATCTCAGCATTCAGGAGTGTGAAGCAGGAAGATTGCAGCAAGATCAAAGCCAGCTCTGGCTACATAGCTAGACTGTCTCTCGCTCACTCTGGTTCTCTCTCTCTCTCTCTCTCTCTCACACACACACACACACACACACTTGTGCACATGTGTAAAAGTGCCACGTATGTCACCCATACATGGCCTTCAGAACACATTGCATGTCAAATGTCTTCCTCAAGCACAGAGACAGAATGAGTGAACTGGTTAAGTTGAAAAGTGCAATTGTTCTAAAGTATTAATGTGGGCTGGAGAGATGGCCTAGCGTTTAAGAGTGCCGACCGCTCTTACAGAGGACCCAGGTTCGATCCCCAGCACCCACATGGCGGCCGAAAACCGTCTGAAACTCCAATTCCAGGAGAACTCCAGTTCCAGGGGAATCCGAGACCCTCTTCTGACCTCCGCGGCATTGCACGACACGGGTGCATAAGCTTGCATGCAGACAGTACATTGATACACATACAGAAATAAATAAATGCCGGGCGTGGTGGCGCATGCCTTTAATCCTAGCACCTGGGAGGCAGAGGCACACGAATCTCTGTGAGTTCGAGGCCAGCCTGGTCTACAGAGTGAGTTCCAGGACAGCCAGAGCTACAGGGAGACCCTGTCTCAAAAAAAAAAAAAAAACTAAAGTATTAATGTTTCCATATCCTTCAAAATAAGTTCCCTCCCTTCTGCCTGCCTCTGAAATTGTGCAGCAACCCAAGCAGGCCCTCTCTGTATTCTCTTTGACATAACAAATGGTAGCAGTTCCTCTTTAATTTTTGCCTGGGATCTTAGTAACCTCAGGGAAATAGACCTTTCCATTCCTCCTCCTCCTCTGATCCCAGCACAAGAGCACAGCTTCTGTCTTTCAGCTTGACTTGACATGTTTATAAACAAACATTATTTGAAAGCCAACATTTCTGTGTAGCCTCATGCTCTGAGGTTTTGTAACTTAATTCTGTTAAAGCTGAAAAGCTTCTGAGACTAGGATGAAAACAGCAGCCTCATCAGAATTATCACCTGAGCAACACCACCCATTTCATTAGGAAATCACCAGAAAAAGAATCTTATATTCACACTCGCAAACTCTGCTAGCTTCACTGAGCTGACAGATTTGCTTTGCCTCAATGGAAGTCCATCCTGCTTCCAGCATGAATTGAGTCAGGGGTGGCAGCCAGGGCTTGTGTAACTAACTGCAAGGGGAATGTATGCTTGTGGGCTTTGGGCTGCATTCGAAAAGACGTGGTAGTCCACGCCTTTAATCCCAGCACTCTGGAGGCAGAGGCAGGAGGATCTCTGTGAGTTCAAGGCCAGCCTGGTCTACAGAGCGAGCTCCAGGACAGCTGGGACTAAAGGGATACCCTGTCTAAAATAAAATAAAATAAAGAAGGAAATGACAGGGCTGATTTAAGAGCTTCACCCTAGGTCAGCCAACCTGCATGTATGTAAGTGTACCCTTGTTGTACGCAAGGGCAAAAGAGGGTGTCAGATCCCCTGGAACTGGAGTTATGGATGTTTTCATCTGTCATGTGGATGATGGGAATTGAACTGGGTCCTCTGTCAGAGCAGCACGCGCTTTTAACTGTTTAGCCATCTCTCCAGCCCCAGTGGCCGTGATTCTTACCTCTGAAGGCTGCAATTATTGATTAAATGACTGAATATGTGAATTGTGAGTCATTGAACTAGGATACCATCAGTTGAAACTTGAAGGACTAGAAGAGCTACAGTATATTCTGTGTTTGTAAATTCCTCAGTGAAGAGCTTGAAAGCACCACCTTTCCATGCAATCTTTGTAGAAGAAGCTACCCCAAACCTCCTCCCAGGATTTAGGAAAAACTCCAGTCACTAGCAGTCGTAAGTTACTCCTCACAAGAGTAAGTTATTTGGAGAAAGAGGGATTTTTACTACTTCCCACCAGAAGGTGGAGCTTATGATGTCTTTACCATCCAACTCTGTAATGCGCTCAGAGGCCTGAGCAGCTCTGGTGCTGTCTGTAGTACAAATGGGCCTCAGAGGAACTAGGGCAGATGGTGCCATCCCTGCAGAGAGAGGAAGACAAAGGTCATCTGCTGTGGACTGGATGCTGAAAGGTGATGAAGAGTTTCTAGGGAGCAGGGAACATGAAAAACAGTTTATGTGAGGCCACAAGAAGGTAACCAAAGAGGAAATGATAGATAGTTGTGCCATCTTTTGTTAAATTGTTTTGGTTTCAGTCTTTTTGAGACAAGGTCTCCCTGTAGCCCTAGCTGGCCTGGAACTCTCTATGTACACCAGGCTTGCCTTGAACTCACAGAGATCTACCTCCCTCTGCCTCCCAAGAGCTGGGATTAAAGGCAGGTGGTACCACACCTGGCAGCTGTGCCATCTTGAGGTCACCTTTGAGGCTATACTTGGATTAACGTACAGTCTTTTGTAACTTTCTGCAAGAGCATCTGGCTGCCCAGAAGGACAAAGATAAAATTGCCTATGAACACTGGGAATTAACAAGGCATATGAGGGTAAAGGTCTCCTGGAGGCTTGTTGACATCAAGAAAGGGGTTCTTGGG
Organism: Rhizomys pruinosus; assembly: GCA_009823505.1. Taxonomy (NCBI): domain Eukaryota; kingdom Metazoa; phylum Chordata; class Mammalia; order Rodentia; family Spalacidae; genus Rhizomys; species Rhizomys pruinosus. Next base: position 5,513,764 of record VZQC01007982.1, read on the forward strand.
ACAGGCTCAGTGTTTTGCCTCAGTGGCCAGCTAGTTGTAGCTAGTCAGTTCTATGTGCTCCTGTGTCTTCAGTACCCATGGCCACCTACCACATTGCTTGGGCTCCTCTAGGCTTGTCTGTACTCCTCACTTGTCACAAACCCTATCATTATAACGAAGATCACAAAGGCCTATAAAAATCAAGGAGAGTTCCAGAAAATGGATGGGGGAGCCCAGATCTGGTGGAAGAAGAGAGTGACCAGGAAGAGTGTCAGAAAATGAAGATGTCAGTAGAGGACAAGAGGCAAGAAGGCTATCACAACTCCAGCAGAGAAGGTGGTTGTTTCACTGCCTTAAAAAGGTTGCAGTCACCATGGCTGCAAGGAAAGAAACTGTCATGCTAGGAAAAAAAAAAAAAAAAAAAAAGACGCAGCAGCCACACCAGCCAAGAAGACATTTAAGGCAGCCAAAGCAGTTCCAATACCTGGTGAGAATGAAGCCATACAAGTGAAATCATAGGAAGAAGCCCTGGGTTAATAAGGAGCTGTCATCCCCAGCAAGGGAGCAAGAAATGGCATAAATGCCAAGAAGGAAGCCAGTGACGAGAAGGAAGAAGAGAAGGAAGACCATAGTGATCATGAGGAAGATGAAGATGAGGAGGAGATAGATTTGAGCCAACAGTAATGAAAGCAGCACGAGCAGAAGCTGCTGCCTCTGCCTCAGAGGATGAAGAAGATGAGGAATGAGATTTGGATGAAGAGGAAGATGACTCTGAAGAAGAAGCTATGGAGGCCACACCAGCCCAAGGGAGGAAAGTGTGTCTGCAAAGGTTGTTCTGTAGAAGCCTAGAGTATGGTTGAGAGGAAGATGAAGATGCCGATGAGGAAGAGGATAAAGATGAAGATGAGGAAGAGGATGAAGATGAAGATGATGATGAGGAAGAGGATAAAGATGAAGATGAGGAAAAGGATGAAGATGGAGATGAGGAAAAGGATGAAGATGGAGATGATGAGTAAAAAGATGGAGATGATGATGAGGAAGAAGATGAAGATGGAGATGATGAGGAGGAGGAGGAAGATGAAGATGATGATGAGGAAGAGGAATAGTATGAAGATGGAGATGATGAGGAAGAAGATGAAGATGAAGATGATGAGGAGGAAGAGGATAAAGATAAAGATGAGGAAAAGGATGAAGATGGAGATGAGGAAAAGGATGAAGATGGAGATGATGAGGAAGAAGATGGAGATGATGAGGAAGAAGATGGAGATGATGATGAGGAAGAAGATGAAGACAGAAATGATGAGAAGGAAGAGGATGAAGATGGAGATGAAGAGGATGAAGATGTAGATGATGATGAGGAAGAAGATGAAGATGATGAGGAAGAAGATGAAGATGGAGATGATGATGAGGAAGAGGATGAAGATGGAGATGATGATGAGGAAGAGGATAAAGATAAGGATGAGGAAAAGGATGAAGATGGAGATGATGATGAGAAAGAGGATGAAGATGGAGATTATGATGAGGAACAGGATGATGATGAGGAGGAAGAGGATGAAGATGGAGATGATGTTGAGGAAGAGGATGAAGATGGAGATTATGATGAGGAACAGGATGAAGATGGAGATGATGATGAGGAAGAGGATGAAGATGATGATGAGGAAGAAGATGGAGATGAGGATGAGGAAGAAGATGAAGATGGAGATGATGATGAGGAAGATGAAGATGATGATGAGGAAGAGGATGAAGATGGAGATGATGATGAGGAAGAGGATGAAGATGGTGATAGGAAGAAGATGGAGATGAGGATGAGGAAAAATATGAAGATGGAGATGAGGAGGAGGAAGAGGATGAAGATGGAGATGATGATGAGGAAGGGGATGAAGATGGAGATGGTGATGAGGAAGAGGGTGAAGATGATGAGGAAGAGGATGAAGATGATGATGAGGAAGAGGATGAAGATGGAGATGGTGATGAAGTAGAAAATGAAGATGGAGATGAGGATGAGGAAGAGGATGAAGATGGAGATGATGATGAAGTAGAAAATGAAGATGGAGATGAGGATGAGGAAGAGGATGAAGATGGAGATGATGATGAAGTAGAAAATGAAGATGGAGATGAGGATGAGGAAGAGGATGAAGATGGAGATGATGATGAAGAGGAGGATGAAAATGGAGATGATGTTGAGGAAGAGGATGAAGATGGAGATGATGTTGAGGAAGAGGATGAAGATGGAGATGATGATGAGGAAGAAGATGAAGATGATGATGAGGTAGAAAATGAAGATGGAGATGAGGATGAGGAAGAGGATGAAGATGGAGATGATGAAGAAGAGAAAAAGAATGAAGATGCTGATGAAGAAGAAGTGGAGGAAGATGCTGATGCTAATGAAGAAGAAGACAAGGATGAGGATGAAGAGGCTGTTAAAAATGTACCTGGAAATGAAAGAAGAAATTATCAAACAGAAAGAAGCTTCTGAAGCCAAGAAATAGATGGTGAACCACTGACACCTTTCAGTCTGCTCATTGGCAACCTAAATCCTAGCAAATATATGCTGAATTAAAAGTGAACTCTTTCCTAAAAATGGTCTTTCTGTTGTGATGTCGGAACTCATATAAATGGGAAATTTAGTTATGTGGGTTTTACATCTGCTGAAGAAAAAAAGCTGTGGGGTCTGGAGAGATGGCTCAGTGGTTAAGAGCACTGGCTGCTCTTGCACAGGACCAGTGGTCTGATTCTTATCACCCACATGGCAACTAGCAACCATTCCTAACTCCAGTTCCAGGGGATCTGTCACCTTCTCCTGGCTTCTGTAGTCATTGCATGCATGAATGGAAGCTGCGTGTGGTGGCACACCCTTTAATCCAAACACTTGAGGCCAGCCTAGTCTACATAGCAAGTTCCAGGTCACCTGGGGCTACAGGGAGACACTGACCCAAAAACAATAACAACAAAGTGTTTGAAAATACCACAGAGATCAGGTGGGAAAAGTAGAGGAACTTTTACTTATATTGGATTCAAGACAGGAGCTGTAAGAGAGGCCCACGCTAACTCCATTTTGAGTGTAGCCACCATTTTAAGCAATTACTGGAACCTGCCCAATTCAGGGAAAAGGTCAATTGCTCAAGGTCAGTTGCTCAGCTAATAAAATTAAATTTGTCTAAAGATAACTGTTGGTACTGTTGATATGTGAGGACAGGTGGACTGACTTAACATTTCCTCGTTCCTGTCCCAAGACTGTGTCTAAAGATAACCTTTGGCATGTGGGGGCAGGTGGGCTGACCTAACCATGAGCTGTAACTCTGCTATTATCCAATAAGGCTAGACGTTACCCAAACCCCGCTAAACTTTCCCTAGACCCTGTATAAAAGGCCTGCGAGCCAAGTTATCGGGGTCGGAGCCTTTTCCCTCCCACCCCAGCATGCTGGCTTACTGCCCGCCCCCCCCCCGCCCCGAAATAAAGTCTTGGTTTTTTCCATCCTTCGGTGTGTCTGGTGTGGATTCTCAAACCCTAACAGAGCCAACTCAAAGAAAATCTTTGAAGAAAATCAGGGATCAGAAATTGATGGGCTATCCATTTCACTCCAATTGGAGAGGAAGGTCAAAGGCAAGAAAGATTTAAAAAGTCTTGGAGGGGTGACTCAAAAAATTTGGTCTTTGGTAATTTCCTATAGTGCATCAGAAGAAACTCTTCAGGAAGTATTTGAGAAGGCAAGTTTTATTAATGTGTCCCAGAACTGAAATGGCAAATCTAAAGAGTATTCCTTTACAGAATTTTCCTCATTTGAAGATGCTAAAGAAGCATTAAACTCCTGTAATAAAAATGGAAATTAAGGCAAGGATACAGAAGATTGCCTAATGCAAGAAGCCAGTCAGTGTTCTCCCAGAAGGTGAGAGAAGACCCTTAGGAAGGCAAGTCCCACACTCTCCTGAAATCCCGGTGCAACCAACTGAAGCCAAACAACTATGTGGACCAGAAGCAATCTTATCAACTAATTTTCCCCAAATCATCAAGCCATTAAAAAAACTCAAGTAACTCAATAGTTGCTGTTATAGTAAGTTGATTTCTTATACAGAAATTGCTAAGTGATTAGTCTCAATTTCCCAATAAGGGTCTTCTTCAATGACTGAGCTTTCATGGCTGAAGGACAAGTCTGAACAAGAATAACAGACCTTTCTTTACTCTGTGAATCATAAAAGATTGCTGAATTCTACCATATTGTACTATCACACTGCCCAATATGTAGATTCAGGAGACTTTGTACTATAATCTGGTGCTGGCCAATTCTGGGAGCTGCATTACCAATGTCAAAGTAAATCATTTAATAATGCATTACAACATGTGTTAAGATTTTCTACCTATAGGTGTAAAACATGTCAATTGATCATAAACTGCTATGATACACCACTTCGAGATCCAACCAAAGTAAATGTAAAAACAAACGAGAATGTGTAAAGACAAAAAGAATCACAAAAGAACAGAAAGAAGCACCTCAGCACACAATGGCATTAAACATAGCCAGGCCCATATCCTTTCCCCTGGTTGCTGGCTACTCAAATGTTATAGCTATTTCCATTCAGGTCTGGACTTGCCCATCAATAAACTGAATCTGGAATTGCAATATTTAAAACCAGGACTGGGGGCTGGAGAGAAGGCCTAGCGGTTAAGAGTACCGACTGCTCTTGCAGAGGACCCGGGTTCGATCCCCAGCACCCACATGGCGGCCGAGAACCATCTGAAACTCCAGTTCCAGGAATCCGAGACCCTCTTCTGACCTCCGCGGCATTGCACGACATGGGTGCACAAACCTGCATGCAGTCAGTACATTCATACACATACAGAAATAAATAAAATTAAAAAAATTTTAAACCAGGACTGTTCTTGCTGTTCTCCCCTAGACCTCAACTCACACAAGAAACACTCAGCAGGCAAGGAATGCGCCTTTGTTTTCTTTCCTGTAATACTAAGTTATTGATTACATCAAAATAAATCCAGCTTTTCAACATTCAGCTGTGCTGAATTTGCTGAGTCATGGTGAACAAACAGAAAAATTATAATGCTTTATTCATAAATGCATAATGTGGAAGAAATATCTATGTCCTTCCAGAAATAAATGGACAGTGACACATGAAGACAATAGACCAAGAAATCCCAAGAAAATAGAAGTGAACCATTCAGACAATAAAAGACAAGGCACAGAGGAAATCTAAGTTAACAATGTTAAGATATGGATGTCATTTTGTTTTGTTTTGTTTTATTTTGTCAAGACAGGCTCTCCCTATAGTCCCAGCTGTCCTGGAACTCACTATGTAGACCAGGCTGGCCTTGAACTCACAGAGATCCACCTGCCTCTGCCTCCTGAGTGCTGGGTATAAAGGTGTGCACTACTATGCCCAGACTGGATGTCATTCTAAAGGATTTTTATGTAGAGCATGCTAGGAAAGCTAGAAATGCAATAATTATGAAGATAAGTAGACCAGGTGTGGTTAACATCTATAATCCTAGAACTCAGAAACTGACAGAAGATGAAGGCTTCCACATCATCCTTAGTTTCCCACCAAGTTCAAGGCTAACCTGGACTGCACGGGACCATGTATAACCCCACCCCACCCCCACGCCAGCTCCCCCCCTCCCCCCCAAAAGAGCAAAATAGAGAAACTGGCCAGGAAATATGAGCAAAAAGGAGGAAAAGCAGGTGAGTTTAGGAAGCTTGATTGCACTACTAAACAAATATTGCAGGTGTTACCCAGTCAAAGCTATGAATTAGGCCATAAACTTGGCTTGTTTTGTTTTTTTTCACATAAATTTATTTTTATTTTTTTAACAAATCTAGACCCGTGTTCCCGCCCATTCCCCCACCCCGCAAAGAGCTCATGCATTCTGCCAAACATGCTTTTCATCTCTTTCTCAGTCTTTCTCAATATTCTCCATGAGGAAGTTGACTGTTTTGAGCAGAAGTTCACTGTTTCAGTAAGTTCTTTGATGCAGTCCTTTCTGTTGTTGTTGTTGTTGTTTCCAATATGCATTATGCCCAACTGCTTTGAACAAAAGCTCAGGGGGCCCTACACAAGAAATACAACTAGGTAATTGGCACCCAACATTCACAGATGAGGGATATTGTCATCGTTTGTTTTTTCTGGGGACTGTGTTCCTTCACATCAGCATGATGTCCTCCAGCTCCAGGCCATTTTCCTGTCAAGCTCGGATGTTCTCTTCCTTTTATGCTGCATAGAAACTCCATGTGTAGATGTAACCACATTTTCTCTATCCACTCGTCAGTTGAGGGGCATTGGGTTGGTTCCAGCTCCTTGCTATTATGGAACGAGAGCTGAAAATAACATGGCCGTGCAGGTATCTCTGTGGTGGGGTAAACTTGAGGGTACATGCCCAGGAGAAGGTATGCTGTGGGTTGGTTGGCAAGTGTATCATCAATCTTCCAAGGGTTCCTCTACAACGGGATTTCCATAGTGCTTGCACGAGTTTTACATTCCCACCAGCAGTGGAGAAGTGGTTCCCCTTTCCCCACCCACCCCTCCAGCACGTGGTAATCATTTGTTTCTTGATCCTAGCCGTTATTGGAGTAGCATGATATTTAGCAAGTGGTTTTTGACTTGCATTCCTATAAATGATTGTGATGTGGACACCCTTCTTGAGGTGGTTTCTTCGACCTCTCTAATCCTCACTTGTGAATCTCTGTTTCGGTCTTGTCCATCTTTGAGTGGGATCATTTGTTTTCTTTTTTTCTTGTTTTTTTGCAAGTTTTAGCTCTTTCTGGAACATCCATGCTGTTGGTCCGCTGTCTCGTGCAGTGGAAGGTTTCCTCGGCCAGGCTCCTGTGGCGTTTTCGTCTTCACCTTCTTTGTTTCTTTTGACTGTCAGAAGCTTTTCAGTTTAATGAGGTCCCATTTGTCAATTGCGTGACCTTATTCGTGTGCTTGCTGTCTGATTAGGCAGTCTTTTCCACGCCTTGTCCTTATAGTCTGCTGCCAACTTTTCTTCTATTGCTTCAGAGTTTCTGGGGTTTCATGTGTGGGTCTTTGACCCTCTGGGTTCACTTTGTGACAGGGTGAGAGGTAGGGTTTAATTTCAATCTTCTACAATGGTGATCCAGTTTGCCAACACAACTTGTCGGAGCTGCTGTCTTATCCACATTGTGGCTTCTTGGCCCCCTTGTCAAATATAAGCATGCTGGAAATTGTATTGCTCAGATTGGGACTCTTCATTTAGTCCATTGTCAACAGGTGTTTTGTGCCAGTACAGGTGTTTATGAGGATGTAGCCCTGTGTATGATTGAATTCTGGTATAGAGTCGCCCCCCTGTGAGCTCTTTTCACTCACGATTGTTTTGGCTATCTGCGGGGTCTTTTGTTTTCCAAATGAATGTTAGAACATTTGTTGTCCCAGCCTGTGAAGAAGAACTCTGGGGATTTGATTGGGAATTGCATTAAATCTATACAAGAGTTTGGTAAATATGGACATTTTACAATGTTACTATTCCCAATCCATGAGTCATGGAGAGGTTTTTCCATCTTCTGCTGTTCTTCTTCAATTTCTTTCTTTTAAGGTTTTCAAAATTTTTGTTGTAGAGATCTTTGGTGTTTTGCTTAGGTTTTTTCCTAGGTCTAGTTTATTGTTTTTGAGGATTGTGAGTGGGAAGGTCTTCATTGTAGATGCGTTCTCTCAGTTGCTTGTTGCTTGGTGTAAGAAGGCCATCTGATTTTTTTTACGGTTTCGTTTGTATCCTGCCACTTTGCTGATAGCTGTTAATCGTTTCTAGGAGTTTCGTGAGTGTTTGTTAGCATCCTATTAAGATAAACAATCGTATCATCAGCGAATAGGGATAGGTGTGAAATTCCTCTTTTCCAATTGATGTATGCCTTTAATATACCCTATTTCTTGCCTTATTTGCCTAGGTAGATTTCAAGCACTATATTGACAGAGGCGTGGGTGACATGGGGCAGCCTTGCTGATTCTACCTTTAAAGGGACATGTTCCTGTCATTTTCCTCCATTTAGGATTGATATTGGCTGTGGGTTTCCTTTATATGCTTTTGATTACATGAGGAGTGATCCTCCAGTCCACATTCCTCATAGGACTTTGCAGAGACTATTGAAGGGATGCTGGATTTTTCAAGGCTTTTTCAGCATCAATTGGATAGATGGTGTTGGTTTTTGTCTTTGATTCCGTTATGTGTTTGATGATGTTTATTGTTTCGTATAGATTACCATCCCTGCATCTCTGGTATTGAATCCAACTTGGTCCCATGGATGGAGATCTTCTTGATGTGGGTTCTTGATGCGAGTTGTGCGCCAGTATCCTGTTTGTAAATTTTGGCATCTGTGTTCATGATTTGGCTTGTTTTGAAAAGAAATACTATTGCAACATTACAGAGCACAGGGATGGACTTGTTTTGGTATCTGAGTTTTAAAATGATACCACAAAATCTATATATATATATATATATATCCTTTCCAAAATAATAGTTCAATTGATAACTTTTACTGTTAATAAATTAGTAAAACATTATTTTGTCTCAATCTACTAAAAGTTTACAACTAATGTATAAGGATACCTTTCTGAGAATTTATAAGAATATTCATCTGGGGGGCTGGAGAGATCAAAGTTATATCAAGCTTAGAGATACATTCCAAGAGTTTTATCTTGGCTTTATGAGGCTGTCAGGCCAGATACAAAAGCAGATACCAATGAGGCTGTACATAACCCAAGAAACTCTGGCTCTTCACCTATAGCACTTTCCCTGTCTACAATCATGATGTTCTAGTTAGCCAAGGAGAAACAGTCTGCAGCGTCTTTAATGAATATGTAGTCCCTTCAAGCTGGCTCATCTGTTGACGTTGCCTTCCCCTATCCTTTTCATTCTACTTCCATTTACTTCTAGATTAAAAGCTATTGTACCTGGGATCTGTGTCTCCATGTGTCACTGGAATTTTGGGAGATCTAGGAGAACATGTAAAATGTCACAGTGTGAGCTAGAACCTGGCTGAGATCCTTGGCACACACCTAGCCAATGACTGCAGAAACTGTTGGTGTCCTGAGTGTTGAACACCCAGGCAGCTCACAACCACCTGTAACTCCAGGTCCAGGAGATCTGACACCCTATTCTGGCCACTGTGAGCATTGGAATACACATGTGCATACATACATGGAAACACACACATAAATAAAAATAATTAAGATATTTTATGAATGTATAGAAAGTTTGTTTATGGTAGCAACTTAAAAAATACATGTAATATATAAAAATTAACATACATGCTCAGAAAAATTATTATTAAATGATGTACATGTATATGCAAAGTTAGAGAAAAACAACATTGGGTAATGGCAACTTGAGTGGTGGGAATGTGTCTTATAGTTCATATTTATAAGCATCTTCATTGTTCATGTTTTCTATAGTGAGGATAAAACATTTTATAATCACAAAGGATTTTTTAGGTTCATCATGAAGACAATTGGTCAAATCCCCAAATCTGACCAAAAAAAAAAAAGAATTTAAGGTAAGGAAAAAAGCAAAACAGACTGAATTTTTTCAGTAAAAAAAATCCTGTCTAAATGGCTAAGAGGCAATTTTCATTCTCAGAGAAATGTTTTTGTCCCATCTTAAGTCTTACAGCAATTACATGAATACAAATGAAATCACAGGCGCTTCCAGAAACGCAGCTTAGCACAGAGGCACCATGACTTTGGACTAAAAACCTTTCTGCAAGGTCACTGCGTAACTGTTTAATCCCCGGCAGGTACCTCTTTCTTATTAATTCTTGTGGCCAACAATAGTTGCTTGAAAGTCCTTGTAAACCTTCTCATTTTGCCTTGAAAATGTTCCCTTGCCTCACACTTCTTGAATACCGGTGGGGTTCCCAAGAGTAGGTCTACTCACAGCAATGTGTCCCTTCCCAAATGCATTTACTAATTCATCTTGCAGCAGGATCGTTCACTGCATTTTATTTATGTTCACGCACCTCTGAGTGGCACTCGCACAGTTACGTAATCAGCACGAGGGGGGCCTTTGCCCTATGTAGTGTTTAATCATTGTTCACACTAATCAGTTAGCTGGAGACTGAAATGGACTTCCTGTTCCAGTGTCCTGCCCCTTGTTTATGGCTGCTTGCCCAGAGTAAGAGCCCACCTCCTACCCAGGACATAAAAATAACTCCAGCTGGGGCATGGTGGCACACGCCTTTAATCCTAGCACTTGGGAGGCAGAGGCAGGTGGATCTTTGTGAGTTCAAGGCCAGCCTGGTCTACAGAGTTCCAGGACAGCTGGGACTACAGGGAGACCCTGTCTCGAAAAGACAAAAAGAAAAAACCAACTCCAGCCTCCTTCAGCAGGACACAGACTTCTATCTGCTCTCCCAGAACCACTTCTGCAGTAGCCATGCCCACCTTTGTGGAGCTCAGTACCAAGGCCAAGATGCCCATCGTGGGCCTGGGCACGTGGAAGGTGATATGCAGTCTTGGGGCACTTGCTTTCCTCCAGGGGCGTTTGGAGTTTTCTCCTCTTTGCACAACTTCTGCCCAAATTTGGAACTCTAGAGCCAGGACCCAAGCTGCTGTCACTTCTCCGGCTTTTTCCAAAGATAATGACGGGTTCTAGGTTCTCAAGCATTTAATTTCTTAGCAGGCTTTTCTCTTGGACTTAGAGACTCTCTGCATTTATAAGACCTGGCTGTGAGACTGTAACTGGCTGAGTGACTGGGAGGACACAGAGCTGTGAGGGGCTCTGCACCCCTTGCTGCTCATGGTGCAGGCAGGACTCCAACAGCTGCACGTGTGGTCTGGGGGACTGCAGGAAATGCAGGATCTCGAACCGAGCCCAGGTCCCTGAATTAGCACCTGTACTGTTTTCCATGCACTTTAAAGTGCAAGTGTAGAGTCCAGGCCGGGAGTCAGGAGCTCAGGTCCAGCCTTACATGTGTTTATCTTTCTTGGCAAAATGTCCCAAGGCTCATGGCAGTGCCCAGGGAAGCAGATTTCAGCCTCTTTGGAGAAGTCTGGCATGGCTCCACTTCTAACTACTTCTTTGCCTTTCCCTTCAGAGAGGATCTGACAAAAGCAAGCTTATTTCCACCAGCTGTTTGGGGTTTTGCTTTTGGTTTCTTGAGACAAGAACTTAAGCTGGCCTCTAACTTTCAGCAGTCCTCCTGCCTCAGCACTTCCACTACTTGTCACTACAGTACTTAGGTTACAGGTCTGAGCCCTTCTGCCCTGCTGTTCGGCAGGGCGCATCTCCAGTTCTCCTCTTGTTCCACTTCAGTTCTTTGCACAGAGTGTCGAATCTCCCCTTGTTTCAATACTGGATAGGATAGCAAGATTTGGAGCTTTTCTAGTTTGTCTTTCATTTGCTGTGACAAAACACTCTGACCAGTACCAACTTGGGGAGGAAAGGGTTTATTAGTCTTACATCTCCCAGGTCACACAGTTCACTTAGGGAGCCCAAGGCAGGAACTCAGGGCAGGAACCTGGAGGCAGGAGCTGAAGCACAGGCCATGGAGGAGTGCTGCTTATTGGCCTGCTCCCCAGTGTCCCCTTGGAAATGGGACTCCAGCAAGGATGGGATTTTGAAAGATGGTCTATCAGGAGCCTGTTAGAGGAGGCCTTTCGAGCATCTGATGGTCTCATCTATTGCCTTTCAGTCTCCTCCCGGCAAAGTTAAAGAAGCAGTGAAGGCGGCCATTGACACGGGATATCGACACATTGACTGTGCCTATGTGTACCAGAACGAGAGCGAGGTGGGAGAAGCCATCCAGGAGAAGATCAAAGAGAAGGCAGTGAAGCGGGAGGACCTCTTCATTGTGAGCAAGGTACTCACAGCCTGCTGGGTGGAGATGACTTCAAATCCAGTGGTCAGCATCAAGAGCCCTGTCAGCCTTTCCTCTGCACTTGCATTTCTCCTAGCTAGGTTCTTTGCATTTATTGTATCTCTGGATACACATATCCAAACCCCAAGCCCGCAATGGTAAGAAGATGCTGACTCCCGCCCTCTCCCTTGTTGGATTTTCCATTTTCTGTCAGTGGAATCTGTCTACCAGGAGGCAGGAAGGGGTAAAGTCAGGGATGGGTCATGATCCCTGACACTTAGCACTGTGGTCTCAATGGTTGTGTCCCCAAGGTTCTTAAACATGGGTGTATTAGAATGATATACACATTTTTTATGATCAATGATGAATTAAATTTTCACCTCAGAATCTGCTCTATGAAACTCATTATTAGATGATACACACATTTTTTTTATTGTCACATAGGAACTCCTTTTATTCAATAAAAGTGAATTGTAAAAGATAAAAAAGAAGAGTGTGAGGTAGTTTGAAGGACTTTGGCTCTATAATCGACACAGCCTGCTAAAACACTCTAATTCCAGGTACTTGGGAATTAGATCTGGTGGGACAAACAGACTTACTAAGGGGAGTAGTCATGTCTGGATAAACTTGTAATTCATTACTTGGGCCCCATGGGCTTGGGAGTACAGAATGAGTCAGTTGCTCCTAATAGTATCAGGATGTTTGGAGTTTAGAGGGCTAGATGCAATTCCTGCCCTCAGAGAGCTGACAGCTAACCAACGAAGGGGACAACAGAGGAATGTAAATAATCTGTAGCCAAATATGCTAAATGATCTAAGAAACAACAGAGTACCAAGAACATAGAACACTCAGAAGTGACATTGACTTGCTGAAAGCTGGTGAGCTCCTGGACTGCCTTTCTTAACTAACTTTATTATGTATAAATGGCCTGCCTTGGGGTTGGGTCAGGTTGCACATCTCAAAGCGAGGGTGTTGAGTATACTGTGGCCATCTGTCTCTCCAGTCCTAATTCTTCATCACACTCTGCAGTTGTGGTCCACCTTCTTTGAGAAAAGCCTGCTGAAGAAGTGCTTCCAGAAGACCCTCACGGATCTGAAACTGGACTATCTGGACCTCTACCTTATTCACTGGCCACAGGGATTACAGGTTTGAGCTGCCATTTGCCTCATCCCTAGCGGCTGGGTAGATGTCTCAACATAGCTGCTGTGCGAGTGCGATGGCACAGTGTAGAGGGGTGAGGCAGTGGCGCAGTGTGGAGGGGTGAGGCAGTTCTCGTGGAGCAGAAAGGCCCTGTCCTGGAACAGAGGATGGAACTATGTGTGGGGCTTAAGGGCGCCACATGCTTAAGTATTCTTGCTATTGTGTTTGAGAGAAACTATGATTCCTGCCAGCTCAGACAAGCTGCAACAGGCTGGTCACCTTCCTGTTCATTTTATGCATAGGTCCCATGTGTGGGATCTCCTGGGATACTTTTACATAACTTATTTCAGGGATCAACCTTCTGCATGCCCCGGGAGTGGCATTCAGGAACAAAGTTCAAATATGGGGCTGCAGGGAGGTAGCCAGTCCACCTTGACAAACTAGCACTCAGTGTCTGGGGTTCCGCTTCTGTCTGTGCTGGACAGTTGGAGATATGTGAATCCTCATTCCTCTGCTCTCAGGAATAACTCTGTGATGGTGGCATGCTGTCCAAAACTCCAGGTTTAAGCTGCGAGGATAGAAGCTACCTACAGTCTTCCTCAGACACCCCGATGTAACCTATGTCTAGTGACCTTGAAATGAAAACTTCTTCCAGCTGGAAGTAATGGCTCATACCTTTATTCCCACCAAGAAGCAGAGGCAAATGGATCTCTGTGAGATCAAACCAGCCTGGTCTCCATAGTGAGTTCTAGGCCAGCTGGGACTACAGGGAGACCCCATCTCAAAAAGATAGAAACAAAATTTTCTCCAAGTTTATACTTGTCTTGGCATATTTTCCATAGTGATGATGATGGCTTCCATAGCATATTGACAATGGTGTCAGAAATGCAGGATTTCTATTCCATGATGGATTCAGAGATGTTATTGAAGCTTGCTGTCTGAAGAGTTCTCCTTGATGCATATTGGAAACAACAACAACAACAACAGAAAGGACTGCATCAAAGAACTGACTGAAACAGTGAACTTCTCACAACAGTCAACTTCCACATGGAGAATATTGAGAAAGACTGAGAAAGAGATGAAAAGCATGTTTGGCAGAATGCATGAGCTCTGGTGGGGTGGGGGGATAGGGTAGGGGACACAGGTCTAGATTTGATTAAAAAATTATATATATATATATAGATATGATATATATATATATATAAAGTGTTCTCCAGAGCTTGGTCGGAGACTGTGTAGGCATGGATATTTGTTATTTCGCAGTCCCAAGGCTTCTATTCGTTGGACCAGGTATCCGATGCACATGCTTGTGAAGTTTTGTTTTGCATTTACAGGCTGGAAATGCATTATTCCCCACAGATGAGAAAGGAAATGTTGTCATCAGTAAATATACATTCTTGGATGCCTGGGAGGTAGGTTCCAGATGTTCTCAGAGAAAAATTTCTGTCAGGTCCCTTGAAACTCTACTTTGGTAAGAAAAGGCCCCTGTTCTTCATGTCCAATTTCATCAGTGTTATCTTCCAGCTCTAATTCTTTTTCTTTCTAAAATTTACTTATTTAATTGTTTTAGGGGGGCCTCGTAGAGGTCATAGGACAGCTTGTTGGAAGTAGATTGTCTGCTTCCAGCAAGTGGTTTCTGTGAATGAAATCAGATTGTCAGTCAGGCTTGGCAGCTGGGACCTTATCTACTGAGGCATTTCACTGGCAGCCTGAAACATTTTAAAGGAATAATAATAATAATAATAATAATAATTAAAAATTATGTTCCAGTTCAGGAATTCTGACTAGATACTAGAAGGACTGACTATGTTATAGGAGAACTACAGGGAGCTGGCTTGAGTTAGGTGGAATAAATCACCTACAGCTAGGTTAACTGTAGTAGAAGGAAATTTCATTCCAGTGATACCCATAAGGGTGGTTCCAGCCGTTCTCCCCCTCCCCAGACCAGTGCAAGTAGGGATGAAAAGTGAAGATTTCTTGGGCTTTCTGCTCTTATCTCACTCAAACCTGGGTGACCTGATCCCCCTGGAAATAGACTGCAAGCTGTGGGAAAGAGTCACTTCTTTGGGTCCCTTTTCATTTTTCGTTTTGTGGTATTGGGGATTGAGTCTAGGACCACTCCTATGATAAACAGGCACTCCACCATGTAGTTCTCCTACAACTATATAAATGATATTCTTAACTATGACAGGTCATGGAGGAACTTGTGGACGAAGGGTTAGTGAAAGCCCTGGGCATCTCCAACTTCAACCACTTCCAGATTGAAAGGCTCTTGAACAAGCCTGGACTGAAACATAAACCAGTGACCAATCAGGTAAATTCTGTTTGACAAAAGGGTCCTAAAAAAGGGGAAGGGAGTCCTGCTATGACTGCTTGAGCATTTCGAGGCTTGTTCAGTGCTGACTGCTGAATCTCATTCAGGGGTCAGTGTTCCGGCTGCTTGGGGGAGGTGGGGACGGATCTCCTGGTCTGGTTTGTAGCACATCCATCAACAGGCTGTGTTCAGATTTTGCTTGGTGATTTTTTTTTCCCTCTGAGCTACTCAAAAAGTAGGCCAACCTCCCTAGTGATGCAGCTGTTTATCATTGCAGATTGAATGCCACCCATACCTCACCCAGGACAAACTGATCCAGTACTGCCACTCCAAGGACATCAGCATCACAGCCTACGGCCCCCTGGGCTCTCCAGATAGACCTCAGTAAGCCTTCATTGTGGCAATGCTTTCTTCTAGTACTCTTAAATTAACAATTGATTAATATTAGAGTGAATTTCCACAGCAGTGGGAAAATATGTCTATGGCAAGTGGTTAGCCATCCCAGGGAGTTGCCAGGGTAACAGTGTTAAAAATTTTTATGGTAATATGGCTGATCCTCTGAAAAAGCTCCGCTTCTGCCATCAGGACTGGGGCAGACTTTTCAAACTGCTAAAGCTCCAGAGCCTATGAATGGCCTATGGGAAAGACACATCTGCCTCCCAGATGCAGAAGCTGTGATGCTCAGTCTTTGCACCATCATGGGAGTGATGCTCATTGGCAGGCAGCAGCCATGGTGAGTATTCACTCCAGCCATCTTTCTGTCTTAAGTGCCAAGCCAGATGATCCCATAGTACTGGAGATTCCCAAGATTAAGGAGATCGCGGCAAAACACAAGAAAACCCCAGCCCAGGTAAAATATGCATTTTCCCCTTTTATCTAGCAATCTATTCTACTAGTCTTATGTTTTAGTCTGTGCTGTCTTTTTTGATCCCTTGGAGAGGAAGAAATGGGAAGTGTAAGTCTGTTGGGATCTCCTGGAAATAGAGACAGCATAAGAGAAGCAAGGACCACCTCTGTCCATCAGCTTCCTGTCCAGCCCTCAGCCCCTGCCATAGAACCTGGCTTTGGGTTCAGCTGTCTACTGAACAGGGTCTCAGACTTAAGAACATCAGCTACTTCCTCATTCCTATCTAGGGAATCATGGTGTTGCTTTGAGAGTCAAGGGACATAGGAGGACTGGAGAATGTGTCTAATAGCCAAGTACTTAGACAATATTAGCAGCTGTAGCTAAAGCCACAGGGAGCTATTTAGATGGTCTTCTTTTCAATAGGTAGAGGGGTTCTTATAGATAAGTGGAAAGATGTCTTCCCTTCATTCTGCACAGGTTCTGATTCGGTTCCATATCCAGAGGAATGTGGTGGTGATCCCCAAGTCCATGACACCCTCACACATACATGAGAACTTTCAGGTAGGAATCTGGCTGGTCAGCTGATAGTCCCCAATGGAGTAGATGATGGGATGGGGGGGACCCTGTCTTGAAGTTTCTCTCCCATCCCTTCATTGCCAGTGTGATCTTCCTTCTTCCAACTGCCTCATCAATTCTTAGGCTAGGGATCTGCACCACAAAGGAGATAAATCACCAATGAGCAAATGGTAGGCCACAGGCAGGTTCCAGGGAAGCTCTATCAAGGCTGATCATAGCTGTGCCATATACTACTGAGAAGACCCTGGCTTACCCCTGAGCACTTAGATCATGGGCCACACTGCACACTCTCTTGGTCTACAATACCCACCTGGTAGCGGGAGAAGAGATATGGTTTGGACTTGAAGATATGTCCTTCTGACAGGCCTGCAAAGAGTCACAGTCATTGAGATCTCTCATAAGCCAAATATCTTTCCTTTTGGAGCACTAAACTCTATAAAATAATTTGGTCTTAATTTAGAGAATAATGTATTTTCCGTGGACATAATAGGATAAATGTCTAAGGTCTCAGATTCCATCTGCCTTTTCCTTGCCAAAACTGATTTTGGAACTCTCGCCTTTCCAGGTCTTTGACTTCCAGTTGAGTGATGAAGAGATGGCCACCATTCTGAGCCTCAACAGAAACTGGAGGGCCTATGGTGTATTTGTGTAAGTGCCAAGTTAAGTGGGAGTTTGATCTGGTATTTTTCTAAGGTTTATGTTCACTGGAAGGAGTAGAAGGCATGTAGGATGACTTTTATCTTCAGATCATATTTTCTGGCAATAGTGAAATTTTAAAAATTTGAGTCCTGGGGAATCATTAAGAGGAAAGACATTGTTAGGCACTGCCATTCTTGGAACTTTGCACAGAGCTAGAATTTTAAGAAAGGAGCTGGGATTGCTATGTGGGAATCAGAAGCACCCATCTACCCATTCATTCACTTAATGACTTATTTGTAATCCCTCATGTGTCAGCCATGTCCTAAGTGTTTGGTATATCATACTATACAGACTTTCCATTTTCACAGTCTTAATTCTAGAAAGAGAGGGATAAATGAAGTAATTCTTCATATTATATCAGATAGTTACAGATGCCAGAGAGTAAAAGTAGGCTAAACGTCATATGATGTAGTTGGCATTCATATCTAATGATTCAGGAACAGTTTTGATGAAAAGGTGACAGTTCAAGGAAGTAAAAAAGGAGTCACATGTACATTTAGGGAAAGAGCTTTCTTAATAATGTTAGTGGTTTCAAATGCCCTGATGTAAGAGGTTTAGAACATTTGAGCTAAGAGGCCAGTGAGACTGTAGGAGAATGAATGAGTCCTGTTACAGGGAGAAATGAAGTTAAGGTCAAGGTCATGCAGGTGGTATAGACCATGGGAGGGATTTTGATTTTAGCTCTCAAGGACTGAGAAGCCATGAGATGATTTTGAGCAGAGACTGGTATGATCTGACATGTCTCAAAAGATGTACACTGACTTCTGGATAAAGAGACTATAAGGACTCTTCTACAATAATTCAGGGAAGAGATGAATGTCATTGGACATGGGTCCTGGAGGTAGAGGAAATGAGGATCAGAATCTAGATAAATAGGAAAACAGAGCCAAATTTGTCAACAAATTGGCTATCGAATATGGTTTTTGTTTGCTTTGTTTTGTTTTTGCATGATCGACTCAAGGATAGACATGTCATTTAGATAGATAAGGGTTTGAGACATTTTTTTAAATTTTTTTTTATTAATTTTATTTATTTCTGTATGTGTATGAATGTACTGCCTGCATGCAAGTCTGTGCACCCGTGTCGTGCAACGCCGCGGAGGTCAGAAGAGGGTCTCGGATTCCCCTGGAGCTGGAGTTCTCCTGGAATTGGAGTTTCAGACGGCTCTTGGCCGCCATGTGGGTGCTGGGGATCGAACCCGGGTCCTCTGTAAGAGCAGTCGGTGCTCTTAACCGCTAGGCCATCTCTCCAGGTTTGAGACATTTTTATGATGTCTATCAGGCATCAAATACATTATATCAGATAGACTCTGATGTATGAATGGAACCAATGGATTGGTAGGCTCAGAAGTTAATCTAGTTAGGTTCTAATCCAAACTATATCACTCACTCATTCGTTATGAGGCCTCGGGTAGAGGTGCTTATCACCAAGGCAGTTTCTTGATCTGTAGCGTAGGGATGATAATACTAATTACAGCACACATTCCTAGGATAGAGCTCTTTGCTTATATTAGCATCTTATACAACAACCAATCCACTGATTTCAGTAATTTTTTTCTCATCTCATAATGATTTGAGAATGAAATGAGACAATGTTTGCAAGGCCCTGGGATGGGTGTCCAGTTTCTTATGATCCGTCAGTATGACCACGTTCTGGTGGTCTAATCATCGCTTTTTGACAGGCCCTCCTTCTTCAGATACTCTTCCCCTAATCTGAAGGAAACTCATGTCGGGTTCTGTTCTCATGGTCCTGTGGGGAAAAGGCTGAGCGAGCACAAAGATGTTTCAGTATGCCACAGAAGAAGAAGGCTTATCAGATCCCATTTGCTGCTTCTGTAGAACACATTCTTCTTCATGCTTGTTGCAGGGCAAAGAATTCCGAAGACTACCCTTTCCATGCGGAATACTGAAGCTGCGGCACCTGATGAGATTGCCTGCAGGCTCCCTCTCCCTGAGGTGCAACTCACTCCTGTTTTGGCCAGGCCCGTTTGACATCATACCAAACCAGCCTTTGATGAAAATCAAGGCGATGCTATATTTAAATACTCATGTTTAACTTAACGTAGACTGTCACAGAGAAATGTGTGACTCAGAGATGGAAACCACAATTATTTTTATTAATTTAATCTGATCAAATGTTAAACATCAGGAACTCTGGTAACATGGAGGGTATAATACAGATAAATAATAAAAATAATAATAGTTACCACAGTTTGAAGTGCTCGTTGAATGGCTCAGTCCACTGAATCCAACTCTCACCACCATTCATTTTTAGGGAGGGAAGCGAGGGGCACAGGGAGAATAAGAACGTGTTTGAGGCTCCAGGTAGTAGGTGGCTAAACTGAATTTCAAAGGAAGGAGATCTCACAGAGAGCACAGGTGGCTGGCCACCCTCTTTCAAGTGCCGCTTTTCCCCTTATGTTTCTTCTATTGCCATTAATTTGGGATGTGTCTGGCTTTTTTTTTTTTTTCTTAATCTTTTTAAAAAACAGGGTCTCCCTATAGCCCCAGCTGGTCGGGAACTCCCTATGTAGACCAGGCTGGCCAGAACTCACAGAGATCTGCGTGTGCTAGGAGGTAGAAGGGCTATCTTCTTGACTGGCATTTCCAGTAGAAGTAACATTTCCTGTGGAGTTCCAGTTCTTCCTTGAAGCCTCCAGCTTGCTTCTCTTACTAGATGGCATAGCTTCTGTGAGCAGGACATACCGAATCTTTGCGTGTCCTGTGTTTCTAGGGTGCTGGTTTCTTCCTGCTGCTGATAACTGTAGAATTCCTCATCTTTCCCTGTTGGATACGCCATCTCTTCCATCAAGGCCTTAGAAGAGTGTTCCTCCTTTCTGGGGCTCTGAAGTTTTTTTTTTCTTTGACTTTTCCTGACTTCCAATAGTTGCTGGAAATCCCTGGAGCTCCCTGCTCTGCAGTCCCCAGTCTCTCACCTCTCTCTTCTCACCCTACCCAGCATCCCTAACTTAATATAACTAAATCCATCTACAAGGACTCTTTCTTTAAGTAAGGTCATAGTCTAAGATCTGAACAGATATGGACTTTTTCGTAACATAATTCAAGTATTATCTGAAACATGTCTTTGAGTGCTTATTTCTGAGAATACATTTGTGAACATTTATTAAATCATAATTTACTTTTATATCCATTTATTACTCAAATGGATCAAATAAACACCTGACAGAGGTCACAGGAAATAAACAATATCAGAACAGTTCATCAAAAGAGGCCTAAGAAAACATCACAATATTAACAAAATGACAGGAATTAATGTACATCTTTCTGTAACTCTTACTATTAATAGACTTAATTTCTATAATAAGGGACTGGAGAGATAGCCTAGCGGTTAAGAGCACCGACGCTCTTGCAGAGGACCCGGGTTCGATCCCCAGCACCCACATGGCGGCTAAGAACCGTCTGTAACTCCAATTCCAGGAGAACTCCAGTTCCAGGGGAATACGAGACCCTCTTCTGACCTCCGCGGCATTGCACGACACGGGTGCACAAACCTACATGCAGACAGTACATTCATACACATAAAAAAATAAATAAAATAAAATAAAAAATTTTATAAAAAAAAAAAACTGGGTGTTTAAACTAGTAAACCACTGACTGAAACAGTGAACTTCTGCTCAAAACAGTCAACTTCCTCACGGAGAATATTGAGAAAGACTGAGAAAGAGATGAAAAGCATGTTTGGCAGAATGCATGAGCTCTGGCGGGGTGGGGGAATGGGTGGGAACATGGGTCTAGATTTGTTAAAAAAATAAAAATAAATTTATGTTAAAAAAAAAATAAATAAACTAGTAAACCAACATTTGGTGAGCAATAGAATATTTGCCTGCTCACGTATTAGCTACTTATTACTTCTTATTTATTTAATTACTAAAGTAAAACACGGTTGTACAGTAGATAAATATAGTAGAGGGCATCTATATTAGTTCCTATTGTCGTATGTCAGATGATCACAAATTTGTTATATGTCAGTTTATCCCAAACTTGACAAAACAACATTCATTAATAGCCTTAGAGTCCTGTAGGTCAGACATCCAGGTGAATTCACCTATGTTCTCTTACATGTTCCCAAGCTGAAGTCAGGGTGCCAGTCAGGCTGGGTTCTTATCTGGAGGTGGTGGGGAAAGGCCTACCTTGCAGTATCATTGAAGATTTGGCGGTTTAGATCATGAAAGTGTAGGACCACGCATTCCTGCCGTGGCCAGCGGGGTCTTCAACAAGGGCCCAAGGAGAAGGTAACCCGAATGAGAGATGAACCAGACACAAAGAAGGAGACCAAGATAAGAATCTGATCAAGGTCTCAAATTTTATTTTTGTATGGCAGTATATATTGGAGCGAGCAGGAGGAAATAGCCCCAGTTGGCATAGTTTAAGGCCGTTAGGTTGCTAGGATACCAGGATACCTAACTACCGATTGTTCTCCGGGGAAGGTTATGGGTGGGTGAATTCCCAAGAAGAAGCGGGTGTTCTTGTCAAATGGGGCATGCTGTCCTAATAGGTTAACTATAAGCTTGGTCAGCTGCTTTGTGCTAAATGGGTGAGCCTTGGGGAAACAGAAACCTAAGGTGGCTCTAGATAGCTGTGGCAAGACCGTTGCCTAATGGCCATAGCTCCCAACACATCCCTTGTGAGCTGTCAGCTGGTGGACACACTCCTGGTGGTCAGTAGCTGTTCTTGGCCACAGGACTTCATCATACTAGTTTTAAATCTCTACAGAGTGGAAGTCCTATCATGTCTTTAATTTTTTGGCTTTCATTCTCCTACTTTCTAGAGAACACTCTGTTTAATGGGTTGATTTGTTTAGATTAGGCCCATGTAGATAATCATCATTTTACTATATTAAAATGAAACAGTGGGGGGGATTTCCCGGGACCACCTGAAGCACAGATGAGGAAGCACTGGGAACACTTCCTAACTCATCCTATGAGACCGGTATAACCTGATAATAAAACCAAAAATGTTATAAGAAAAAAAAATGAAACAGTGGAAGTAACAGGAAGTGCCGATGTTATGGCATTACCTCAGAATTTTTCTTTTCACACTCTTTTAATCAATCAAATAATCAAGTTAGCATTACCAATAACAGGACAGATTGAAATTCTGACTTGAGAGGATGCAGTAGGAAGGGCCAGTGTCAGGTCTGTTATATCACTGCTAAAGCCCAATACCTTGAACCAAATAGGAAGAAACATCAATGAGAAACATTCAGCTAACTTAGCCATCTATAGTTTAAAAATCATCAAGATCAAGGCCGGACACGGTTGCATGTGCCTTTAATCCCAGCACTCAGGAAGGCAGAAGCAGGTGGATCTCTATGAGTTCAAGGCCAGCCTGGTCTACAGAGCGAGCGAGTTCCAGGCCAGCTGAACTACAGGGAGACCCTGTCTCAAAAAGACACCCCCCCCCATCAAAAAGAAAGTAAAGATTGAGAAAGACAAGCAATGACTCTGGAATCATGATAGATTCAAGGATACAAAAAAAAAAAATCTGATGAGTAAATACAGTATGTATTTCAAAGCCATGTCCTTTGATTATGAAGGGCATTATTGAAACAACTGGAAAAACTTGAAAGGGTTTGAATGAAAGGACAGGAAGGTTTTATTTGTTTGTTTGTTTGTTTGTTTGTTTGTTTTGAGACAGGGTTTCCCTATAGCCCCAGCTGTCCTGGAACTCACTCTGTAGACCAGGCTGGCCTTGAACTCAGAGAGATCTGCCTGCCTCTGCCTCCCAGTGGTAGGATTAAAGGTGTGCGCCACCACGCCCAGCAGTTCTCTGCATTTTTCCTCTTCCTGAGGCCAAGAGCCTGCATTCCTTGTCCCAAGGGTCTCCCTATAACTGAGATGAGACCAGGAGTCCTCAGCTTTGCCACTCAGGAGTGCTTTCACCACCCTCCTGAGAGCCTTTATTGGAAGCTCACTGTTTGAAGTTCCCACAGAGTTTATATAACAGCTCAAGCAGTACAAAACACGGGAATTTTCCCATCATTATAATACAAAAGCAGCACAGCACAGCCTTGGATCCTGTAACTGGCCCAGTAACAGACTTCCTTTGAAGTGAGCACAAACAGGGGGAGGGGCACAACAGCCTGTTCCCAGTGGTCCAGAAAAGAGATGACTTACTGGTCTTCCCCAGCACCCTGGGAGCAGACTCTCCTACCCCCTCAAGCCCCCGTGTTAACGAAGCCCAAAGAAGTCTGTTACCTCTCAGTGAGCCAATTGTAAGGAGCCTGATAGTATTAGTGAGCAGAGAACTATTGTCCTTAAGGGACAAGGGAGGGGACAGAATCCCATAAAGGAAGCCCAAACAATATTTGGGGCCCTTCGGTCCTTTCTCACTCACGTGGCCCACTGTTAATCTTGACAACATATTTTCTTTTTTTCTGATCTGTACTACAGTTTCTGGACCCTGACCATTAGTAATATAGTGGCTAAAATTCTTAGCTCTAAAGGCTATAATTATTTATTAAATGGCTGAGTATGTTAATTGAAATAAGATACTATCAGTTGAAATTTGAGAGACTAGAAGAACTACAGTGTATTTTTTGCTTGAAGATTCCTCAGTGAAGAGTTTGAAAACACCACCTTTCCAGGCCATCTTTGTAGAAGCATTTCTTCCCAGGATTTAGGAAAACTCCAGTTACTGGTAGTTGTAACTTATTTTTCACAGGAGTAAGTTAGTACAGAGACATGTTTATTACATCCCGCTGGAGGGTGGAGTTTCTGATGTCTTCCTCATCCAACTCTGTAATGTGCCCAGCGGTCTGAGTAGCTCCTATGCTTTCTCTGTAGTACAGATGGGCTTCAGGAGAGGCTGGGCAGATAGTCTCAGCCCTGCACAGACCGGGAGGATATAAGATCATCTGCTATTGACAGGGTGTTGAAATTCTGTAGAGGGTTCTTAGCGAACAGAGAAGATGCTGAACTGATGCTGTGAGGAATGTCCCAAGGAGCTAACCAAATAAAAGACACAAAGTTGTGCAACCGTAAGGTTACCTTTGAGGTTATGCTTCTTGATTTTAGAGTTAAGTCAGTGGATGGACTTTTGTATTTTTCTGGAGGAACAACTAACTGCTCAGAAAGAAAAAGAGACTGAGTTTCACCACTGGGGTTTAGCAAAGCAAGTAAGAGCTTTGGAGAGGAGAGAGTAATGGACTCGGGAGGGTTAAGTGGGGTGGAGAATGGAAGACCAGGCTAGAGGAGGGAGCATGGGGAGGGATAATTAACACTAAAGGCTGTATGGAAAAGTCCCATGAAAACCTACTACTGTAGAATATTCTTAAAATATAAACAGATACACATATAAAAATCCTTTAAATGCTGTTACCCTATAACAGGGAATAATTCCCCACCAGACACCATAGGTTAGCAAATAAACCTAGAACCAAGAATGCCAGCCCTCCTTTAGAGTTGTTGGCCAAGGAAGTTCCATAGACCCTCATATAACACTGGTTATTGTCGTTGCCCTTGGCTGACTTCCAAAACTTGACTGTAAGACCCTATTGCTGAAGACACTATATACTCGAGTTTTAAAACAAACATGGAGAAATCACGCTGGTACTGACCTTGAGGTTTCATCTCTACTGCCTAGCTTTTATAGTGCTAGAAGGTACTATGCCTGCTACTGGAAAAGAAAAGCAATTATCACCCTTCCCTAACTATGAAGCCTGCAAGCTACTTTAACCACTGGCCTGGCAAGGTATTCGAGTTGGTGCGACAGTGGAAGAATGGTCTGGGAGTAAGCAACCACTTTCTGATTAGATTCGAGGTCCAGTTCACAAGACGGAGCTTGTGCCTAACACTTTTATCAGGGCCAAGAACCTGTGGCTACAGGTCACAGGCTATAGGTGAAAACCACTACTATTATCCTGCTAATGGACATAGTATTAAACTGACTCTTAATGACTTATTGTTATATCCAAGATTAGTTCATACCCTAGAGACTCACAACTGGTCAACATGCAGAGACTAAGAGAGAGTGGAGTGCTCAGCCCTAAACGAGACACCTGTATCGTACCTTCTCTCCCCAAGGCTTGGTGATCACTGTGGAAGAGTGGTCAGAAAGATTGTAAGAGGCAGAGATGGTGGATGAATACACAGAAACTGTGTTGCCCAGACATAACAGAGTAGTTGCACATATGAACCCACAGCACTTGTGACAATGTGCACAGGACCTATGTATGTCCAAAGCAGACAGGAGAAGTGGGAAGAAGCCCCACCCCTAGCTGAGGAGGTATTGGCAATTGATAGCTACTTGGAGAAGCAGAGTCAGTTTTCTTTAAGGGTATAATTCCAGGTAGGATAACCAGGCTCCAGAATATGGACCCACACCCAAAAGCATTTGAGTCACACAATTAGACTTGATAGGCCTTAAAATAATGGAGATGAAGTGAGGGGGTGGGGTGGGCCTAAGAGGAAACGGAGAGACCTTCTGATGTAGGGAGGGGGTCTGAATAAATCAAAATGCACTGCATGAAATTCTCAAAGACTCAACAGAGTATTAATTTTTAAAGTAGAAAGTCCTTCAGGGTCATTGGCAGGGATCATGTTGGAGCTGTAGGTCTGAATGGCTCTCACCGCAGAGAGCAGGCTAACCTCTTCCATCGCCTGAAGCTCCAACTGGTTCGCATTGGATGGGGCTCAACTCTTCTTGTTCTCAGCTCACTGCTGTCCTTGTGGTCTCGAGCCTTTGAGTTCTGTTGTGCTTTTCGGTCTCCCAAGTGTTCTCAAATCCTTTGCTGTGTGTGTTTTATTTTTGTTTCAGTGGGGTTTCACTATGTTGACCAGGCTGATCTCAAATTCCTAGGCAATCCTCCTGCCTCAGCCTCTGGAATCCTGGGATTCTAGGCATGCTCAGTGTTTTACCCCCCCCTTTTTATATAAATTCAACTATTATCCCTTCAAACTTCAGGCTCCATTACAAATATCAACTACCTTACCTGACTTGGTTCCCAGTGACGTATCTTAATTAAGGGTCTGCTGCCGCCTAGTGGTGGTCCTAGGCCACTTCCCGTATCCTAGGAAGGAGGCAAGCGAAACCAAGACAGTTTGGAAGATTTGGACATTCCAACAGTGTACCAGGAGTTCACCATAAGGAAATTTAAAAAAAATGTCAATATATATCTATATATATATAGATATATATCGGAGAGACTATGGTTGTGTGTAGATGAAAAACATTGAAGGAAAATAACACTGCAGCTGAAGGTCAAAGAATTTAGTCATCTAGTTAGAATGGGCATTCACATTCTTCACTGAGAGGTTCTGGTTTTTAGGATCTGTACTTTTCGGTGGCTTTAAAAAAAATTCTCCAGCCGGGCATGGTGGTGCATGCCTTTAATCTCAGCACTCAGGAGGCAGAGGCAGGCGGATCTCTGTGAGTTCAAGCAGCCTGGTCTACAGAGTGAGCTCCAGGACAGCTGCGACTAAAGGGAGACCCTGTCTCAAAAATACCAAAAAAAAAAAATTTAAAAAAAAAAACAACCAAATTCTCCTACATTACATATGTATATTGATAAATGTTAAATTCAAAATTAACTTGAATGTCTAAATTTCACTAATGGTGATTATCAGGATGTAGTTAAATCACAACTCTGTACTAACTTTTAAATGAGACAGTTTTCAAACACTTGCTTTTCTCAAGCCAAGCAGATGTCCTTAGTCTGTTAAAGGCTGACCCCGCATATCTCCACGGGGCAAATCTCCCACACCTGGTACCTCAGTGTCGCCGTATAGCCTCCAAGCCCGGAAACTGTGTGGTTGTTGCCGTGCACTTGTTGACTGAGATGGGCCACTCAGCCCCCCCCAAAAGTCTCCTATCAAAAGTCCTTTCCCTCAATCCACTTCCTCTTTTCTGTGAAACGTTTCTCCTTGTCATTAGGCTACATTTTCCATTCCGAGTTCTCAATTATCATTCGGGTTTCACTATGCTCGAAGAGACCCCATCGGAGGAGGTCCTGAAGCCACATAGCAGAATTTTGAGTTTACGAACATGGGTTCGTGCTCATTCTCCTCTGCACTCCTGACCTTATGTTTATTGTCAATGTCTTTTTTTTTTTTTTTTTTGTACATCACTGCCGGTGTCAAAGGAGATTTTTTCCCAAAAGCCCAGTTTTTCAGATTGAGAGGTTTTGTTGCATTTCAATACATTCTTCTTAATCAATCTACGTCCAGTCCCTTGCCTTGCCCCCCACGACACCTGACCAGCAGCCAATGAATTCTGGCATACATGCCTTTCAGTCTTTTTCTCAGTCTTTTAAAAAAAAATTTTAGATTGCCAGAAGTTTTACTGCTTCTTGGGCCAGAAGTTTTTTATGTTTCAAAGTCAGTTTTTCTTTGACTGCGCAGTCTTTGTCTGTTCGGTTGGTTGTTCCTGTCCAATATTTGTTTCACTCTAAAATCATGCGATGCCCTGCCAAGGACGTGGTGGCACATCGGTCACAGTCTTATTTAATATCTCCTAGTGCGGGACGAGCTCTATCGCAACTGCTGAAAAAAGACACATGTCGAGCCTTTAATCTAACACTCAGTAGGGCAGAAGGAAGTGTGGAATCTTTGTGAAGTCTCAAGGCCAGCCTTGGTCTATCAGAGTGAGTTCCAAGGACAGCTGGGCTACAGGGAGACCCTGTCTCGAAAAGACCAAAAAAAAAAAAAAAATGCATGCCACACATATACCAACATATGAATATCAGAAAGTTTTTAAGCCAACCTCACCTTTAATGTTTTCTATTTTTTTTTTCTTTATTATGCTGAAAGATTTCATGTTTGAAGTCTCCTCTTTTGCAAGCCCAACCAACCATCAGTTCTGGCCCATGGTAGACTGTGCTCCACAACATTGGGGTTTCCCCTTCCCATGGTCACCAATCGAGATCCAGTAAGCACCCAAGTCCTGTCTTGAAATCCTTCCCTGTACTGGTCGCATGATACAGCCTGGGTAGTCAGACAATGGCATTCTATACTTGGAAGAGGCTGAAACCCCAGAACTAGCTCAGTCCACAAATATGGCTCGTCTCCAGCAGTCCCACCAATACTGCCTCGGAAGGTTGGAGGATTCTTGGGAGAGACATGAATCTTCAGTCCGTATTTGCGACTCAGTTGAAGTTACTGTGGTCTCAGATATCTTTCGATAGGCACTGGCAAATAGTAAGTGGCAGTGCCACAAGGGTAATGCTGTACTGCCATTAAGAATTAGACCAGGACAGGCAAAAACACAGATGCTTTATTTTCTTCTTTTTGTCATTGTATTTACTAAGATATCAGTTTTGACCGCTGGTACACTTGGGTTACTGACCTCTATCTTATCCCAAGTGCTTATTATTTCTGAGTTATGGATTAAAGCTTTACGTTCTTTGGTTGTGCTTGTCGGACCACACAGTTGCCCTAACAGACCGGTTATTGTTTTGTCACAGGCTCATATGAGGATCTGGTTTAAAGGTCTTCACCACTGTTTTTTTTTTGGGGGGGAGCCCTGGCTCCCTTGTTGACTTAGGATTCTTGATCATTTTTTTTTTGTTATTTTGCTATGGTAATAACGCTGATGTACCGCTCCTGCAATGCAGGTGTGTGTGCAACCCGTGCCATGCAATGCCGACCTATGCGCAGGTCAGAAAGAGGGTGTTGTATTCCCCTGGCACTGGAGTCTCCTGGAATTGGAGGTATCATTCTTGGCCCCGCCATGTGGGTGCGGGGATCGAAACCACCTTCAGGAAGACTCCGCAGTTCCAGGGGAAATCCGACCCGGGTCTCATTCTGCGTACCATCAGCGCGAGTCTAGCTACGGTTGCTTAGGCATGAACACGATTGAAGCCTAAGCTAACCGAGCGTGGCATGCAGACAGTACATTTTTTTTTTTTTGGGGGTGGGGGTGGGGCCTGGATCCTTTTGGCTTTCCAATCACCGGTTCCATCCACTTGAGCGGACAAACGTCAGGTTGTCCCTTGTTTAGATCCCTGGCAAGTATGAGCTCCACTTTTTTGAAGCATGAGACGGACTACATTATCTATTCATAAAGAGACTGGAAAAAGCCACTAGAGAAGCTAGGGAAAGTCCCGCCAGATATGGAGAGGGGACTTTCCTCCACAAGAACACACCTGAATGCGCTTTTGATACGGACCAGCGCTGCGCACCCAGGAAGATCTGTTGACCTGACCTCAGATTGTTGCGAGGAGTCAGGTTCAAGAGAGTGGGCCTTCTTCCCTTTAGACTATGTCCCTTTCTGGGACTCTTAGTTGGATCTGGCGCTGTTTGGTAGGGCAAGAATCATAGGGTTATCTTGCCTTATTAACTCTCGTTCGCCTCTATAAGTGGTAATGGGCATTAAGTATGGTCGTTAAGCATCTCAAGTTACAAAGGCTAGCGTAGTTACCCGATGTCCCTGATAACTTCTTGTTGTACTTACTTTTGTATATGGTAAATTGTCACTGTGCAGGACAGTGTATATCAGTCGATGGCGAAAAGCTCCAAGCAGACAGTTATTGTATATAATAATATAACTTAAAGGTACACCGCCCACATAGAGCAATTGTAGTCTTCAGGTAATCCCAATTCAAACCACTCTGAGGATCTTAAGTAAAGAAAAAGATACAAAGAGAAGAAGAAAAGCACTTGTTGTTTGTGTGGGGCTTTCCTTTCCTTTAATTCTTTTTACCTAATGGAGGGACCTTATAGGATCACAGAATTTGGTTGTTCTTATTCCAAAAGACTCATGGGAAAAAAAACAAAAAAACCTCTTTTCTTTGCTATTCGACTTTGTCTCACAATGACTAGCTTTTTGCGCAGGTCGTTTTCTATTCAGTAAATGCTCTTACAACATAGACCATCTGAGACACTACCAGAGCTATTTATGCCATTCGATTTAGCTCTACAATCCCAGCTCAACATTAGTTACTCCTATCTTCGCCCGAGAATTTACTTGTTTTTGAAGTTACCTCTATATTACTATTGAATCTATTATTATGGTCTCACTTTAGAGTTCAAACTTCTAGCCATCACAACACATTGGACATTATCTCTACAAGATCCGATGGTCTTCTTCCACTCTTCTAATCTCCAAAGTAGCACCTCATCCAATTGTCGCTGACTCTTTCCATTGGCCACACCTCGAGCTATCCAGCACACCCTCCATGATTGCTCCTCTCTGCTCTGCACCCAGAACAGACTCTTCCTCCCTCGGATTGCTGTTGTTCAGGTCTTTTGTCACAGTAAGGAGAAATTAATACATTATCAAATATTATTTCATAATCAGAAAGGGAAATGGGACTTCAGTAGGAGTCATATTTGTCATGTATTTCTCTTTCTTAAATCATGTTTACTCTGTATGTTATTTTTGAATATGAAAACCTTAGACAATTTTTTATTTATCATCTTTATTTTATGTATAGAGTGTTTTGCCTATACTTTTCTAGTGTAACCGTGTTTTGCAATGCTTGCAGAGGTTAGAGGAAGGTTTTGGACTTCCTGGAACTGAAGTTAGGATAGCTGTTAGCTTCACCTTGTAGGTCTGGGACCAGACCTCAGACCTCTTGCAAGAGCAGTTGGTGATCCCAACCACTGAGGCATCTCTCTGGCCCCAACAAAAATCCTTTTTCATAGTGATATGTTCATTGTCCATAATACCAGCTTGTCTAAAATTCTTAGTCCAGTACCCAAGTTCCAGTGAGCTCATAGCATTTGGCCCATTTCCTTAAACTCACCATGAAGTCTGTTGCCATTGGATGCTGATTGCTTTTGTAAAGTTTAGATTAATAGTCTATTCAGAATCTTGGACATCCCATTTAAGGACCTGNCTCAGATTAACCAAGGTTTTTGTTTTGTCAAGGTCAGTTGAGGATCTGGTCCTCAAAGGTCATTCAGGTTTTTTTTTGGGGGGGGGGAGCCCCTGGCTCCTTTTGGCTTTTCTTTTTTTTTTTTTATTTTGCTATGTATATGAATGTACTGTCTGCATGCAGGTGTGTGCACCCGTGTCATGCAATGCCGCGGAGGTCAGAAGAGGGTGTCGGATTCCCCTGGAACTGGAGTTCTCCTGGAATTGGAGTATCAGTTCTTGGCCGCCATGTGGGTGCTGGGGATCGAACCCGGGTCCTCTGTAAGAGCAGTCGGTGCTCTTAACTGCTAGGCCATCTCTCCAGCCCCTCCTTTTGGCTTTTCAATCACCGGTTCCATCCACTTGAGGACAAAGTCAGGTCTTGTTAGACCAGGCTTCCCTTTTTGAAGCATGAGCAGACTTTTCTCTTCATAGACTGGACACTGGCTGAAATCCCATTAGTGGATCTCCAAGACCTCCCTGCACAGGAAGACTGGTGACCCACATTTGCAGGACATTTCAAGAGATGCCCCCTTGCATAGTCCCCTGGGACTTAGTTGACCTTTGAGGGCAAGAACAAAGTTATCCCTTAAGACCCTCGGCCAAATTGGTATGGGCATTAAGTATGGTCGTTAAGCATTCAGAAAGGCTAAGTTACACCAACCTGATACTTTTAATTACTGTATAACATTTTAGAAAAGTCATGGACAAAAGCTCAAGCAGCTTTGTATAAGAAATACTAAGAAGCACTCCCATAAAATAAACACTGTGGTTAGATACAATGTCATGAAAAACTTTTTTTCATTCATTTTAATGCTGGGGTTTTATTCAGTAATCATGGACTTTACCATTGAGCTACATCCCAGCTCAACATTTACTTTTTTGTTTTGTTTTGTTAATATATTTTTTATTTTTATTAAACTTTTCATACACTATATATCATTTCTCAATCCAGTTTAGACTCATTTCCCTTTCCATGCCCCTCACCTCACCCGAGTTCATGCATTCTGCCATACATGTGTTGCATCTTTTTCTGAGTCTTTCCAGAGTTTTTCCAAAGCAGACAGAGGATTATTGTTTTTAGGAGAACTTCACTGTTTCAGTTGGGTTTTTGTTTGTTCATTTGTTTGTTTTGTTTTGTCTTGGTTCCCTCCAACTTATATTGCTTCAACATAAGTAGAGCCCTGGCTTTGGGAAATATGACTTTTTTTTTTTTTTTGGTCTTTTTTAGACAGGGTCTCCCTGATGGCCTGGAACTCACTATGTAGACTAGGTGGGCCTTGAACTCACAGAGATCCACTTGCCTCTGTCTCCCAAGTGCTAGAATTAAAGGTGTGTACCACCATACTGGGAAATATGACTTCTTTTTATCTCGGGCAAATTTCTGTACTTTGCAAAGCCTTCCAGTTCTTCCTTCTTTCTGAATTTGTAAATGTTAAAAGTTATTAGGAACTATTCTTCCTCATACTTGGCTCAAGAAATTTGTAATTGCTGAATATTTGCTTTCTGGGTAGCCTATTCTTGACCCCACAAGTCTTTGGTCAGCCTGGAGGAATTCCCTTCTACACTCTACAAAGACAAGATTATTTTTAGACATAAATTTTATCCTTTGGACTATGCTTCAGCCAACTGAGTGTGTCAGCGTGAGTGAGAAACACAGCTCCATCAAGGAGTTCTTTCAGGGACCTCTACTCAAGGGAAGCTGTGATTCTTCACTTTGCTGCAGAAAAAGAATTTCAGGATGAGTCAGCAGGAAGCAAAGCTGGAGTTTATTAGAAAACAATTGTGGGCTGGGAGTGTAACTCAGTGGATAGACTGCTTGCCTAGCATGCACACACAAAGTGCTGGGATTGATCCCCAGCATTGTATAAACCAAGTGTGGTGGTAAGTGCCTGTAATCCCAGTACAGGTAAGAGGAGGAAGGAATATGAGAAGTTCAAGTGCACCCTCAGCTATATCAGTTTCAAAAGAAATGATAAAAAAGGGAAAAGAGTTTTAACATGGATTTAAACATAGCATTAATAGAAAGGTGCTTATCTAAGCACAGCATTAATAGAAAGGTGCTTAGGAAAAGGATAGTGCCCAGGCAAGTGTGGGCGTGTTCATATGTCTTTACAGTAGCCACATATATAGATTCAGTGGGTTCTGAAGTTAAATTTCAAAGAGTTGTTATGGAAGTTTTGTTTTTCCTTTTTGTTAAGTGAGATTATAAGGTGATTCTACAGATCACAAAGTTGAAAGAATTCTCTCTCTCTCTCTCTCTCTCTCTCTCTCTCTCTCTCTCGGGTCTTTTTGAGACAGGGTCTCCCTGTAGTCCCAGCTGGCTTGGAACTCTCTATGTAGACCTGGCTGACCTTGAACTCACAGAGATCCGCCTGCCTCTGCCTCCTGAGTGCTGGGATTAAAAGCCTGCACTACCATGCCTGGCAAGAATTCTTACTATATAGTAGGCCAAAAGGGAGTTAAGACATGTTTTTACTATAAACAAGGCTTATAGTCTTGTTTGTAAGATTTCCAGAAAATCACCGGTTTATAGCTAAGAAAGGAGTAAGGCCATTTGTGCTCAGGGCTTACATATGATTTCTTGATATTTTAACATTCATTTGTTAATTGTTTTTTTAATGTGTTTGAGTGTATTACCTGCATGTTTGTAAGTGTACCCATGTTGTACAATGCCCAAGGAGGTCAGAAGAGGGTCAGATCCCCTGGAACTGAAATTACAGAGGGTTGTTAGCTGTTATGCAGGTGCTGGGATTTGAACCTGGGTCTTCTGCAAGAACAGCCAGTGTTTTTAACCACTGAGTCATCTCATTCTTAATTGAAATTTCTTATTTGAAATTTCTCTATATGAAAGGAATAGTATGTAAACAAAGGGAACCTGTTCTAGTTTACTTTTTCGTTGCTATGATAAAACGTCCACAAAAACCACAGGTTATAGCCCAGCATTAAGGGAAGCCAAGGCAGAAACTGAATCAGAGACCATAAAGGAATGCAGCTTACTGGCTTGCTTATACAGTGCAGGCCCTCCTGCCCTGCCCAGGAATGGCGCCACCACAGTGGGCTGGGCTCTCCTACATCAAATGGCAATTAAGAAAACGCCTAATAGACCTGCCCCCAGGCCAGTCTGGGAAATTCTTTAGTTGGGGTTCCCTCTTCCAGGTAAACCTGTTTGAGTCAAGTTGACAAAAGCTAACCATCATACAACTGTCACAGCATGTTAAAATCGTGGTGCTAGGATTACAGGCATGTGCCACCAACCCCAGTTTTTGTCTGGTACTGAAATTTTGTCTGGTACTGAAATGGGCTTCATACATCCAGATAAGCACTCAACCAACTGAGCTGTATTTCCAGACTAAAGATTTATTTGGGGTTTTGTTTCACTTTGTTGGGGTTGGTTTTGTTTAGCAAGCCACAACTTGCTGTTGACTCATTTTTACCTTCTGGCCAAAGGAAATCCTGATGAGTCTTTTTATTTTTCTTATGTAATCTTTAAATAGACCCAAATAAAGGACTTCTCATGACCATTACATTCCATCTTGTTGGATTCATTTTCTCCATTCTAGCCTTTAGCACATTAACTATCCTGTTCCATTATGACTCCATATATCTCCTCAAACCAGATCTATTTTCCAATACTGGCCCTTATTGAATATAATGGTTAAAAGTTTAAATAGAACAGGAGGCAGCACAAAGCCCTGTATTTTGCCACAAGAAAGCTGAAAGAAATTTATTTCTCAGTACTTGTGTATTAGCATTCAGCTGGTAGGAATTCACTTACTCTCCAATCCAGATCACAGTTTTAGATGCTTTCATTATGAAAATGAAGGATCTTGCCAAGTGCCTGTCCCAAGTCCACAGACTCAATTTATGCTATATCCTATGAATGAAAGTTCCCAGAAAATCCTGCATTTTGGACTGAACTTCCTGCAAGGCAGAGCAACTGATCAGCACATGAATGGAGAGTTTGGAATGTGGCAGATCCTGAGCCTAGTTACAATTTATATTGGACCATCTTTCGCCCTAACTAGCCACTCCTTGTCCATCTGTGTTTCTGACTTGACACTTTGTGACTAACAGATTAAACACACACACACACACACACACACACACACACACAAATCCCTTTAGGCATGTATTAATTTAACAAAGCCCAAGCTCCCACCAACCAAAGGGCTAAGAATGTTACCAGCTTACATCTGGGGCCTATAGCAGAATCCTCCCCACTTTGCTATGATCCACCTACTCAATGTATCCACCAATGTATCTAAAAGTATGTTGATTTATGTCTTTCTTCATTCTGTTACTGTAAAAGATTCATGAAATTGCTGCCTCTTTGGAACATGGTATACAGGGAAACCTAAATCTGGGTTCCCAGACCACGGTCACTCATATTTGGCTCCAGAAGAAACTCATTTCTGTTATTCCTTTGAGGTAAGAGCTGTTTCTTTGGTCAACACTTCATCTTCCAGGCCATAAACTACAAAAATGAAAATACATCTACTTGTAGAGTAGCTTATCTTTCTGATCAGATACACTGTCCCCTTATCGCACACTGAAGAAGAAGGGAAGGAAAAGGAGGAGAAGGAAGAAGAAGAGGAGGAGAAAGGAATATCTACCCCCCTTCATAGAGTCAGCATAACAATGTGCATCAGAGTGTGGAACCTTAGCTTCCCTGCTGGTCTCACGGTTAGGATTCAAAGCTTGGGTGTGAAGTCTGCTCTTCCACATAGTTGCTGTGTCAAAAGGGCAGTTGCACTAATCTCTATCCCAACTTCTTCATCAGAAAACTATAGTAGAGGGGCTGGAGAGATGGCCTAGCAGTTAACAGTGCTGACCGCTCTTACAGAGGACCCGGGTTTGATCCCCAGCACCCACATGGCAGCCAAGAACCGTCTGTAACTCCAGTTCCAGGAGAACTCCAGTTCCAGGGGAATCCGACACCCTCTTCTGACCTCCGAAGCATTGCATGACATGGGTGCACAGACCCGCATGCAGACAGTACATTCATACACATACAGAAATAAATAAAAAATTTTTTTTAATTAAAAAAAAGAAAACTATAGTAGAATTCACATCATAAGGTTGATATGATGACTGAATAACTTGGTTTTTGTAAAACACTTGAGGCATTTCTAGTGTTTTCAAGCAATATATGATTCTGAAATTTAGGAGATGTTTGGGATAAAGATAAAAATATGGGTACTATTAGCACATAAATAGAATTTGTCCTAATTTAGGTTCCCCTCTAAGCAGATGCTGGCAAGAACACGAGTAGAAATAACTTCTTTTGTAGGAGAGTCCAAGAAATCTTGGTAGAGAACTGGGGAATGAGACACAAAAAGGTACATTAAGAACAAGTTACCCTGCAGGTGATTGAACCTTAGTCCACTGAGGGCTTTTGTGAGAAAGTAGAGACTAGGTCTCAAGGTTATCTTAACCGAGGGATCAGAAAGCTTAGGATAGTTATCCACCCCACAAGCATCCATCTTTGTCTAAGTCTATTCTGAAGCACTAACCCTCTAGTATTTCCTTAGTCTCTGCTACATTTCCAATGTTTCCTGGACCAATAAAATGCCCAGTGTTCCCAGTCAGGAGTCTTCTGTTTGTATTAGCAAGTCTTGAAAAGATATAGGGAAAGCCACCCAATGAGACTCTGTGATAGGACTCTCTTCTGGATGAGGGAAATTAGAGAGAGATGGTCAACAGAGCTCTATAACATTCCTATATTTACAAGTTAATACTTTGAAAGAAAAACAAAAAAAGGAAACTGAGGAGAGTGGAGACCTGGAATCCATGTTAAGAAAGTGCTTCACACAGGAGGAAGAGATCAACTCCATCAAATGCTGCAGCTTTGATCTGGTGACTTTGAGACCACTTGTGACTTTGAAGGGAGCAGTTTGGGAGGTTGTAGTTCAGGACAAAGAATACATTGAAAAGATAAGAGAAATTAAAGAAAGCCAATATGGAAAATTCCTTTAGAGAGTATTTCTATAAAGAGCAAAATGTAGTTGGGGTGGGAGGTGGTAAGGAGAAGATTTATGTACACGCATGTGCAGTAGTTACTTTTCTCATTCCTGTGATGACATTCCTGACCAAAGCAACTCACGGAAGGATTTACTTGGATTCACAGTTGGGGTGTGTGCTGGATAGCTTTAGTGTCAACTTGACACACCTGGATTGAGGGAGCTTCAGTTGGGGAATTGGCTCCATTAGATTGGCCTGTGGCCACATCTGTGGAGTATTGTCTTGATGGTTGAGCAGTGTGGGAGGGCCCAGACCACAAGAGTGGTGCCATCCTGGGAAGGTTGTTGTGTACTGTATAAGAAGGCGGGCTGGGCATGAGCTAGGAGAGCAAGCCAGTGAACAGCATTCCTCCATGGCTTGTGCTTCAGCTCCTGCCTCCAGGTTCCTGCCCTGAGTTCCTGCTTTGGGCTCCTTAAGTGATGAACTGTGACTCAGGAGATGTAAGCTGAATAAACCCTTTCCTCCCCAAGTTGGTGTCGGTCAGAGTGTTTTGTCACAGCAATGGAAGACAAACTAGAACAGGGTGATAGGCAACCATGCCAAAGAAGTCATGGCGGCAAGAGACTGGGGCTTGCTTTCTCCTTTTTGTTCAGTGCAGAACGCCACTCCATGCATGGTTTCACCAATGTTCAAGGTGTGTCTTCCCTTAACCCTTTCTGGAAGCACCCTCATCGAAATACCCAGAAGTCCATTTCCATGATTATTTTAAATCTAGTCACACTAACAATGAAGACGAACTATCTCAGCATGTTCAAGACAGGAAATAGTACACTATGACCATAGGCTAGCGATTAATCTAGTCAAGAGGGTAAAAACGTATGATATGGAGAAAAGAGTGGACGGAGTGGGACCTTGTGAACCACTGGAAAAAGCTTCCTTAGGACACAGACTGTTATTTGACAGTAAAAGAAGAAAAGCAGGGATTTAGCCACAACTGTACACAGGGCAAAGTATGCAAAAATTCTCTTCTGTGATGTTAAATGTGATAGCTGGTTACTGGGGAAGAGGAGCTTCTGGAAGACTGAGAAGGTGTGTGATAGTCATCCAAGACTGGGAACTGAAGAGGAAGAAGTGGGGACTAATGACCATGCAGCCCCAAAGGCTCTTTTGAGGCTAGTGATCATAAGTTTATTTATTTATTTATTTTCTAGCCAAAGTCACTTTATTAATTTTTTTAATTTATTTATTTATACATATTTTTTATCAAATCTAGACCCATGTCCCCCCATCCCCCACCCCTCCAGAGCTCATGCATTCTGCCAAACATGCTATTCATCTCTTTCTCAGTCTTTCTCAATGTTCTCCATGGGGAAGTTGACTGTTTTGAGCAGAAGTTCACTGTTTCAGTCAGTTCTTTGATGCAGTCCTTTCTTTTGTTGTTGTTGTTGTTGTTGTTTCCAATATGCATCACTCCCAACTGCTTTGGACAAAAGCTCAAGGGGCCGTGCACAGGAAATACTTACAACTGGGTAACTGGCCCTAGCATCCACAGATGAGGAATACCATTCGTCATTTGTTTTTCTGGGACTGTGTTACTTCACTCAGCATGATGTCTTCTAGCTCCAGCCATTTTCCTGCAAAGCGCATGATGTCGTCTTTCTTTACTGCTGCATAGAACTCCATTGTGTAGATGTACCACATCTTCTCTATCCACTCATCAGTTGAGGGGTATTTGGGTTGGTTCCAGCTCTTTGCTATTGTGAAGAGAGCTGAAATAAACATGGCCGTGCATGTATCTCTGTGGTGGGGTGAGTCTTGGGGTACATGCCCAGGAGTGGTATGGCTGGGTCAGGTGGCAAGTTCATTCCAAGTCTCCCAAGGGTTCTCCACACTGCTTTCCATAGTGGCTGTACGAGTTTACATTCCCACCAGCAGTGGATGAGTGTTCCCCTTTCCCCACAACCTCTCCAGCACTTGGTATCATTTGTTTTCTTGATCCTAGCCAGTCTTATTGGAGTAAGATGATATCTTAAAGTGGTTTTGATTTGCATTTCCTTAATGATTAGTGATGTTGAACACTTCTTAAGGTGTTTCTCAGCCATCTCTAACTCCTCATTTGTGACATCTCTGTTCAGCTCTTTGCTCCATCTATTGAGTGGGTCATTTGTTTTCTTTCTTCTTTGTTTTTTGAGTAGTGTATATATTCTGGAAATGAATGCTTTGTCAGATGTTTCTGCGGTGAGAGCTTTTATGATCTAAATGTCCCTGGAAGACCATCACACATACACTGAAGTTTTGCTTATATAGGTGTTTCTTAATTAATAAAGTTGATGAATAAGATTAACCTTCACAACCCCCAGTAAATATTGTGATCTGGTTTTTCTCTTTGAGTCTCCAAATTCTGGTGGACCCTGTGACCACTGATATGCTAAATAGTCAGAATCCAATTACAGTTTGAATCTTACTTGTCCTCCCATAGATTCATGTTTTGGGTAATTAGTTCCCAGTTGTTTTGCAAGGTCCTTGGAACCTTGGGAGGAGGGTATTAGCAGGAGGAAGGACATCACTGTGGCAGACCCATAGGGGACATTATTTCTGGTTGCTTCCTGTCACTTTCTGCTTCCTGTATTTTTTTTTATATGAGTAGCTGTCCTCCATCACACACTTCTGCCACCATGATGCTCTGACCTTGTATATGAGGCCCAGGAATCAAGAATTGAACCATCTGAAGCCCTGGGCCAAAACACCTTTCCCTCCTTAAGTGTTTCTGTCAGAAATTTTGGCCACAGAGACATTGAAACTAATACACCAACGTATTATGTAATTATTGGAATTATAAATAATCTGTACCAAGCAAGTGAGTTGAATTTGCTCCAGCTATCACTTAAAAATATAAGCTACTGTGGACATCTGTAATAAAGTTCACATCCTTCGATGACCCTTGGTCAAAGATTTTTAGTAAGAAAACTGTTGGAGACTTGAGCTGGGTAACAGGAAGCTCCGTTTATTCCTGTTCAATGAGAGTTAGGATGTTATATTTTCTTTTCTAGCATCTGGTTTCTGGAAAGTATCAAATAGCCCCTTTTCAGGTGCTCAGAAAGCATGTGTAACACTGAGCCACAGAATATATGCAATACAAATACTGTCTCCCCAGGGCTGGAGAGATTAACCTAGCGGTTAAGAGCACCTACTGCTCTTACAGAGGACCCGCGTTCGATCCCCAGCACCCACATGGTGGCCGAGAACCGTCTGAAACTCCAATTCCAGGAGAACTCCAGTTCCAGGGGAATCCAAGACCCTCTTCTGACCTCCGCGGCATTGAACGACATGGTGCACAGACTTGCATGCAGACAGTACATTCATACACATACAGAAATAAATAAAAATTAATAAAAAAAAAAACAAATACTGTCTCCCCAAACAATCTGTGCGAGTCCTAATTCTGGAAGCTGTGAATGTAAATTAATTTGAGACTAAGGACATTTTAGATTGACTAAGAATTTGGGGATTACACTTAGGTTGTGCCCTAAATCTAGTGACTGGTGTCCTTGTAAGAAAACAGAGAGGGTGAGTCAAGGCACGAACACTGGAAGGTGATGTGCAGATGGTAGTGTTGTCTCTGCCACTGCCAAGGCTTGCTGGCGAGCAGCAGATGCTAGGAGACAAGCATGGGATGCATGCATATAGCCCCCCATGCAGT
Source organism: Rhizomys pruinosus (assembly GCA_009823505.1). Taxonomy (NCBI): domain Eukaryota; kingdom Metazoa; phylum Chordata; class Mammalia; order Rodentia; family Spalacidae; genus Rhizomys; species Rhizomys pruinosus. The sequence goes on from VZQC01007982.1 coordinate 5,554,613, forward strand.
CACAAAAGAAACAACCCTACTGACACCTTAATTTCAGATTCTAGTCTATTCAATAGGGAGAGAATAAACTTCTGGTTGCTAGAAGTCATCCAGTTTGTAGTAATTTATTATGGAAGACCAGAAGCTGATACAGGAAAGGAACTCATACTTCAGTGAAGTCAAGAGAAAATGGTTGAAGGGACTAGACAATGAAGCTTTCTTGGGGTTAGGAGACTGACACCGTTTAAAGTTCCTGAAACTTTATGACATTTCCCTTAGGGTCCCTCTAGAATACCATGACTTCTCCAGAAACCACACACACACACACACACACACACACACACACACACACACACACAGACAGTCTGGAAACCCTGAGGTTATTTGAGTCTATCGTGCTATTTTCATGAAAGTATTTGCAAATATTTTGTTCTCCAGGAAGTCTTACCCCATATGGTTTAGTCAGCCTGATTCTGCAGTCCTGAAAGCTTACAGCAAGTCTGTACTGTCTGTCCTGGAGGAAGGCAGCCTCCCAGACATCATGTGCCTTTGAATTCTTGATTTTTCCCATCTGGAGTGAGAAGAGATAGCAATCAGCTCTGCACTTTGATGCTTCTATTCACCCAGTGCTTACTTTATTCTAGTCTATGCTTAGATGCTCTCTTCTACTTAGGGAGTCCCTGCTTATCCTTCAAGACTCACCTCATTACCTTCTGCTTTGTCCATGCAAGTAAGAATTAATTGTGGTTTCTTTTATGTTGTAACAGAACTGTGCATTCCTATTAAATGACTTATAACAACTTTGTTTTTTGATATGGTCTCCCTGTATCCCCAGCTGGCCTGGAACTCACTAAGTAGACCAGGCTGGCTTCGATCTCACAGAGATCTGCCTGCTTCTGCCTCTGTTTCCCAAGTGCTGGTATTAAAAGGGGTGCACCACCACATCCAGCACATGACTTATTAAACTCTGTCGTGATTTACTTCTATCATTTTTTTTTACCTGAAACACTATAGAAGAGGCATCCTGACTCATCATATATGAATCTCTAGCCCTTAGTCTAGAACCCCTCTCAATATTTTTTATATAAATCAAGGAAAACTGTATCAAGAATCTACAGTACCCACCTTCGAAGGTGTTGCATAGCATGAAACTGCTATGATTTAACTTCGTGTGTTTTATATTTCAAGTCATTCAAATTTGGTGATAGAACAAAACTATACAAAACTAGTACATCTTACATCAGTAAACAGTTCAGTACAACATTCCAAAGGGCTTGATGCTTTGTCACTATGATGGAGGAGATTCCCTCCCTGGAAAGTGCGGCACCATTCCTAGGATCACAAGCTCTTGAACACATGACAGGTAGATGCTTCCTACTTGAAATGAGAGCTTAGCAGAGGCTTTTCAGAATTAACCATCAAAGAAGCCCACTGAGCCCTGTATCTGGTCAATGAAAAAAGCTGTTTTCTTTCTATTTATTTTTTACATGGATCCAATGTATTTTAATGTATTCACCATTCATGCCAAACTCTTTGTCTAATGTTCTTTTTGTATTTCTAGAAGTTTAGTTAGATACTTGACATTCTCTGTAGTGCAGGTTAAAACATATTGGGGTGTAGAAGAATAATAGAAAAATGTGAATGGAAACTTCTTGGTGCCTGGGAGTGGGAGAGCTCCAGCTTTAGGGCTTGGGTGCCCAGGGCCACAAGTGGGGTCAAAACCTTAACTGGCCATCAAGGGAGGTGGGAAGCCCATTCTTGAGAATCAGCCCTCTCAAGATAAGAAACTGCAAATGATAGACACTTCCCCTGTCCCCATCACAAGACTAACACAGAAGCAAAGCCACTGCTGTGCATAACTTGGGACTTCAGGGGAGGGGGCTGTGGGGAACACAGTTACTCAGAGAATGCTGAAACTGCTGCCTCTGTCCTCCAACCATCAGCCCACCACCAAAAGAAGATGGAACTACAGCTCACAGTTGGAGACCTCAGCTCCACTTGATGGAAGGGGATCTCAGCTTCAGGTTAAGGGGGAGAGATCACATCTCCAGCTGGTGGGAAGGGATCACAGCCCCAGCTCACCCAGGGGGACCAGAGCTCCAACCGAAGTTTTTTGTTTTTTCAAAGACAATTTTTTTAATTGAAGCTCTGTGCATTTCATACATTTCCCAATCAAATCTAGACCCCTTCCTTGCCCCCCACCCAACCAGAGCTCATGCATTCTGCCATATATGTTTTTCATCTTTTTCTCAGTCTCTTAAAATTTTTGATGTAGAAGTTTACTGTTTCAGGCAGAAGTTCACCATTTCAGTCAGTTCTTTGACCCAGTCTCTTTTTTTGTTGTTATTCCTTCCAATTTTCATCATTCCAAAATATGCATATATGCATGCCACACATATATCAAGATTATGACTCCATAGGTTTTAGCATCTTCAGCTTATGGTTTATTATTCAATTTTCTTTATTAGGCTGAAAGATGTCATGTTTTCTTTAAGGAATTATTTGAAGGCTCCTCTTTGGCAAGCCCAAACAACCATCAGTCCTGCCCTTGTGCTCCACACTGGGGTCTTCCCTTCCTGTGGTCACCAAATGAGGTCCAGTAAGCACCACAGCTTGTCTTTATCTTCCTGTACTGGTCTCTGTGATACAGCCTGGGTAGTTCAACAATGGCAGTCTGTTATTCTGAAGAGGCTGAAGCCCCAGTAGTTGCTCAGTCCACAAGCTGGATATCTTAGCAGTCCCCATCTGGCATTGAAGGGTTTAGAGGATTCTTGGAGAGACATGAGACTTCAGTCCATATTGGAAGGTTGAAAAGCTGTGTCTCATGTCTTTGAAGGATGGCAAAAGCAGTGGCAGCCACAGGGTAGCTGTACTTGCCAGTAAGAATTGAAGACAGGCAAAACAACAATGCTTTTTTTGTCTAAGATCTCAAGTTTTATACCTGAAGTACAAGTTCTCAGGCCTTACTAATTATTTATTTCTGGTTATACTTTCCTTTTGGATGCTTAAGATCACACAGTTATCTCAGATTAACCAAGGTTTGTTTTCACAAGGTCAGTTGAGGATCTGGTTTTCAGGGGTCACTTGGGTTTTTTTTGGGGGGGGGCATCTGAAATTTTTATAGCAGCTAGTGTTACACCTGATGCTATTGTAAGGTTGTAGCCCACTTAAGTCAGGGATTTCAGGAGGCCAACTGAGGCAGAAGTTCCTAGAAATAATTATCCTGGACTGCATTTCTGCAACCTGAGAAATATTGTTGTAACATCCTGTAATAATAGACCAGAAACAGGCCTCAGTCTCTCAAGATGCTCCTACTGATGCCAGTCACAGGTCCCAGTTTCCCTTGATACCAGCCACAGATCCCAGTTTCTCTCAAGATGCTCCCTCTGATACCAGACACAACCCACCTATGCCCATTCCCCATCTCCTCATGCCCACCTCCCATTTCCTTGTAAACTTGCTTCCTTATGTGCTTGGGTATAAACACTGCCATTTTGGGATATTCTAACACTGGTCATCCTAATCCCATTTTAGGCCAGTCCCCAGCCCATAAACCCGACTTCTTCATCAGAGTCCTGACTCTCCTTCCTCCCTGAGCCAGGTCTTCCCTCCAGCTGAACCTAACGGCTATCATTTATCCAAATGTCCCCTTTCATCATGTTTCACTTAAGGCTACACCTAGGCTATTTCATATTTAGAAATATAAAAATGAATCCTTAGCTGCATTTGGAAGAAACTAGATAGATTTGGGGGCCTAGGTAAGTATTCTCTGTAGAAGATGTGAAAGGAAGTTTGGGGTATGTAAGAGGCATATATTCCCATGGGACTAAACCCATGGGAAAAGTCTACAGACTCTTTTTATGATTCAGGCTAAAATCACATTTGTAAAGAAGTAAAAAGACATGAATCATCTCCTCTCGCCTACCATCATTACTATCTCCAAATCAAAAGCTGGCCAGAGTCATGAAAACCAGACTACTTTGACAACTACAGATGTTTGCCCTAAATAATATCCTCAGCAAGGAATTCTAACATCCATCACATAATATTCTTTAGCTTGTTTTTGTTTATTTATCTTATTTTGTATATATGAGTGCATTTCCTGCACATATGTAATTGTAAAACCTAACTTAGAAACCTTAAAATCATGATTGGAAGGTTTGAGGATTGGGTGGCATCTTTGAAACTAGAGTAGCAGAATAATGATTGAAGTTGAACAGTGAATAAATGGGCTTTGATGTATTAGCTGTATTGATAAATCCAATTTGTATTTGTAAATGGGCTTCACTGTATTACCCTATTTGTATGTGAAAATTTCCATTAAAAATACAAGCAAAAAATGATCAAAAGGCTTCCAGGTATCTGAAAAGAGTTTAGTGTGACTGGAACAGAATCTTCTGCAGTCTTTGATCTCACAGGAATTTTCCCAGACAGTAGTGAACTGAAAATGCCAAAGCTCTTAGTCACATCTAGAACATGGATGGTTACAATGACTAACATAAATGAACAATTGTGGTTGGAAAAAAACAGATGTTTTATTTCAAGTGTCAACATAACTTAACAATTATTGTTTGTTGAGTTACCTGGCAGCAACATGAGCCATGTAGCTACCATTGTGTACAGATGTGTCTAATAGTACAGGTTTGGACCAGCACAATCTTTTCTACCTAGTAAGGCTCCTGAATTTCAGTAAGTAAATGACACCACACCTAACCAATAACCAATTTTAAAAAGACCATGATAAATGTCTTATAAAATTATGTGTCTGAAATTATATAAGAAACATACTCAGTGAATCGCCCTATTCATTACCAATGTCAATGCCATGGACGCTTCAATGAGAGAGTGAATGGGGTTGAAATTGGGGGTCTTTGTAAGCCTAAAGTGAATTAGAGATTTCTTTTCTCAGAGGGGAACTTTTAAATTCCCTTTAATTTTTACAAAGGAGAGGATGGAAACCGAGAGAAATGAGAGGATCTGTCTAAGTAACAGTGAACAAGACGCTAGTTCCTGATTTCTTCAAAGTGGGGTAGACTGTACTGCAATGTGTCTAAATTTGAGATTCTTTCTTTCTTTCTTTCTTCTTTCTTTTTTTTTTTTTTTTGAGACAGGGTCTCCCTATAGCCTCAGCTGTCCTGGAACTCACTCTGTAGACCAGGCTGGCCTTGAACTCACAGAGATCCACCTGCCTCTGCCTCCCTAGTGCTAGGATTAAAGGCGTGCGCCACAACCCCGGCTTAAAGATGGTTCTTAGCCACCATGTGGGTGCCAGGAATCGAACCTGGGCCTTCTGCTAGAGAAGTCAGTGCTCTTAACCGCTGAGCCATCTTTCCAGCCCAAAATTTGAAATACTTTCTACTAGCAGCATTCATCTGAATATCCTAAGATAAATTTATCTTGGTAATTCACAGATAACTACATATCCACCCACCATTGTTCAATAGGTTTCTAGTGCACTGGAAGGCATTTCTTTTGGCCCATAGACATTACAGTTTTGGAACCAGATAACATTTTCAGAATGTTTTTGAGAATACAGCACATTCACCATTTGCTTATTCTTGTTTACATATTAGAGTAGGTTTTGATCTAAGGTCCCTTCTCTTTTCTCTAGATTTTATTTATTTATTTGTTTGTTTGTTTGTTTATTTGTATTTTTGAGACAGGGTCTCCCTTTAGTCCCAGCTGGCCTGGAGTTCACTCTGTAGATCAGGCTGTTCTTGAACTCACAGAGATCCACTTGCCTCTGCCTCCCGAGTGCTGGGATTAAAGGCATGCACTACCACGCCCAGCACTAAAGATGGTTCTTAGCTGCCATGTGGGTGCTAGGAATTGAAACCCTCTGCAAGAGGGGTCCTCTACAAGAGCTCTTGGACACTCCCTTGGCAATTCCAGTTGGTGTGTGTGTGTGGGGGGGGTACGCCTGTGTAGTCCTCACCCTGGTACTCTGTGCTTCAGGTGGTCCTGGGAAATCCCCAATCTAAGATCTGTGCATTCAAGTCTCACAGTGGCAACAGGCCCACCTTTTATACCAGCTAACAGGATGACTCCGCCCCCACAGCCACACAAGAGGATTGAATCAAACCAAACAATTTGCCTGGCTGAAGCGCCCAGCTCCTACCTGTGCTTCGGGTGGTCCTGGGAAATCTCCGATCTAAGCTCTGTGCACTCTCTTTGGTGGTTTTTATCTGGTAGAGTTTGCATGGGTCTTGTGCATGCTATCACTATTGTTATAAGTTCATATGAACAATTCCCAGAAGGCTGTAAGACTCTCTTTTATGTTCACGTACCAACCCTGGCTCTTACAGTCTTTCAGCCCCCTCTTCCACAATGGTCCTTAAGCCCTAGGTGTGTAAAGTTTTAACATAATTTTAATGAACTCTGCAGTCTCTTAATCTCTACACTTTGGGCAGTTCTGGCTTTCTATGTGCATTTCTCACTGTTGCATGGAAAAGCTTCACTGATGAGAGTTGAGAGATGCATTAGTATGCTCTCTTGATAGGTTTATTTTTTAATTTTATTTATTTCTGTATGTGTAGGAATGTACTGTCTGCATGCAAGTTTGTGCACCCGTGTCATGCAATGCCTTGGAGGTCAGAAGATGGTGTCGGATTCCCCTGGAACTGGAGTTCTCCTGGAATTGGAGTTCCAGACGGTTCTCGGCCGCCATGTGGGTGCTGAGGATTGAACCCGATCCTCTGTAAGAGCGGTCGGCGCTCTTAACCGCTAGGCCATCTCTCCAGCCCCGACTTGATAGGTTTTAATGTATAAGACAGAATGGATAAATCCTGTTGTCTATGGAGGGGTGTACAGAAAGAGGAGGTCTAAATATGATTATGATGTATTGCATTAAAGCTACAAAAATTCAATAAAAATTGAAAAAACAAAAGAAACAAAGCTAAACAACATAAATAAACCCACACAGTGACAGACAAAAATGTAAGACAGACTTTTTAAAAGTAGTGTTTGGAAAATGGGATACTCATATGGAGAAGATTGAAACGACATCTTGATTTTTCACCCTGTGCAAAAATAAATCCAAAATGAATTGAAGACCTTTAAATAAGACCTAAAATCTTTCCAACTAAGGGAAACCTCTTCAAGATATAAGCACAGGTAATGTATATAATGTATATAATGACGTTCTGAGTAGGACTTCAATAGCTCAGGAGAAAGCAGCACAAATTGACAAATGAAGTTATAACGAATTTAAAAGCTAGACAGCAAAAGGAAACAATCAACAGCATGAAGAGAGCCTAAAGAATGGGGGAGGGGAGCCAAAAACCTGTGGCCAGCTATTCATCTGACAGGCAATATCTAGAGAATATAAATAGCTAAAAAGTTAAATATCAAAAGAACAAGTCATCCAATTATAAATGGAGAAATGAACTGAAAACACAGCCCTCAGAAGAACTACAAATGACCAAAAAATACATAAAAATGTTCAGCACCTTTAGCAATTATAGAAATGCAAATCAAAACCAAACTGATGGTCAGTGGGGGGCTCCTCTCATATGTGGGTACAGGCTTTCAATCTTTAAACTTGTGTGCTTAAATTAGAGTATCCATAGAAGGCAGGAAACTAGTAAGGGACCCTGGGGGTTCCTTTCAAGGAAAGAGGGATGGAACAAAGGTGATAAGCAGGGGGAAGGAGGAATAATGGAATGAGGAGTGTTAAGTGGGGTGGGAAATAGGAGGGGCAGGGTAGAGGAAGGAGTATGGGGAAGGATACGGAACACTAAAGAGCTTTGTAACTATAACAGAAGGGCACTCGCTCTCCCAGACACCACACACTATCAAGTAAAAAATCTAGTGTCAGGCACAGGTTACCTCTTTTTGAGTTCTTGGTCAGTGGGGTCCCATAGTCTGATCCCCAAACATTACAGGCTATTGCCATTGCTCTGGGTTATCCCTTAGAAATTGATGGTAAGACCCTGTTGCTGAAGACATCTCGTACTTGAGTCATGGGACATGGAGTAGTCAGGTTGGTGCAATCCTGGAAACTTCATCCCTACTGGCTAGCTGCCATAGTGCTGGAAAGTTCTATGCATATTGCCCAGGGAGAAAAGTCATAAGCACGCTTCTTTACCTGAGAATCCTGGGAGCTACAATTAAATGACCAGCTGGATAAGATGTGCCCACTGATGCAATAATGGCATGGATGTTATGGGAGTAACCAATTTAAAGCCCACTCCACAAGATGACTCATGCTTGGTTCTGTTAACCAGACCCAAAACCCAGGGATGGCTAGGCATTAAGCCTTACTGTAGGAGAACCTAGTATCATTATTCTGTTTAATGGGCAGAGCAATAAACTACTCCCTAAGTTCGTATATATCTATATTTTTTTGGTCTTTTTGAGACAGGGTCTCCTTGTAACCCCAGCTGGTCTGGAACTCACTCACTATGTAGAAGACCAGGCTGGCCTTGAGCTCAGAGAGGCCCCCTGCCTCTGCCTCTTGAGGACTGGGATTAAAGGCATGTGCCACCACGCCTAACTGGAGTCTCTTTTCTAATAAAGGCCAGTTCTTCCTCTCTTGACCACTATCTGTGCCACTGTTTCCTCAGCCAAGGTTGGGTTCTGCTACCCATGTCTACAGTTCTGTGCTGGGTTTTGTCCAGCTGAGTTTGCATGGGTCTTGTGCATGCTGATATCAATGCTATAGATTCATATGAACCAGGTCCCAGGAGCTTGTAGGATTCATTTCTGTTTGGTCTTGCATCACCTCCCTGGCTCTTACAATCTTTCTGCCCCCTCTTCCACAATGTTCCCTGAGCCCTGAGTGGGTGAACCTGAATATATGCAGGCTGTCCATGGAACCACACTCTATAGACTCTTAATCTTCATGGCTTGGCCATTCAGGCCCTTTTGGGTTCCTGGTCTCCTGTTACATAGAGGAGCTTCATTAATGAGAGTTAAGAGTAGTTAATGTCTTCTTGGGTCCTTGTTCTATGATTCCTGGATCTTGTGAGTAGAGTTTACATTGTGGATGTGTCACCTAGGCATATCTGTGTGTGTCCAGTGTGAGACTCTGTACTATTCTCATCTGGAGCAAATGAAGCTGCTTTTCTGAGTGGTGTCTGAGATATTTGTCTGTAAATATAATGATGCTTCTTTTGTAGTTAGTAAGATGTTACCTTAGCCTAGGGATGTGTCTACCTTGTGGAATTGTCTAAGATCTGTGACCTATCCAGATGTGTGCATCTGGCTATATTAACAATACGACACATGAGTTTCCTTCCATCGACTGGGCTTTAGGTCCGATTGGTTAGCCACTGATTTCCCCCAAGATAGAAGTGCCACTATTGTACCGATGTCATATCCTGTGCTGGTCATTAATGTGGATATTTGGACTTAAGGCTGATGTTGGACCATCTATTGATGATCTCCCTTAGTGGTTTGCATAGTGTTCTCCAATGCTATGAGAGCTAGCCTTCTGGGGAGGTGGCTTCCAGGTCAGATCCAGCTCCACTGCTCAAGAACCAGTCTCTGAAGTATGTCCTGTCTTCAGCTATAGGGTCTTACCTTCCATTTCTGGGAGACAATCAAGGGCTGTGGCAAAAACCTGTATAATTTTGGGAGACTCTTAGACTACCCTGTCCAACAACTCAATGAAAGTTTTCTCCTGTCTAGTACTGATTCTTGATATGCAGTCTTCATCTTTGAATATGGACGGACTCATGTAGAGGTATTGTGTAATTTGTCAACAGATTGTTAGACTAATATGATTCTCTCAGTTTTTTTTTTTACCTTACCAAGGCATTATTTATCTTTACTCTTTCGCTTTACCTGTATAGCCCTCCCTCCATGCCTTCTCCATGCCTTCTCCAATGAAAGTAACCCATCTCTCCCTTGATCCTGCCAGTCTGCTATGGATCCACTTCTCTTGGCTCCTTTTTTCCCTTTATCCCCTCTCATTTCCTTCTATAACCCTTCCACCCCCTCCATTTAGACACCCTCCCTTTTACCCATTCCTCCCTTGGTAACACCTGTCACCTACTAGCCTTCTATCTCAGGTTCCCTTTTTCCCTTTGCCTTCCTGGATCTTTTTCATTCATCGGGTTCCTGCAGTTACATCAGGGTATATCCTTATAATATAAGGATTTAGTGTTGGGAATTCACAAATGAGAGACAACATATGTCATTTGTCTCTTGAAAAAAAAAAACATTAAACACACATAAAAATGTTTAGCATCTGTCCTGTTTGCCTTCAGTTGCTGTGATAAGAACACTGACCAAAACCAACTTGAGGAGGAAAGGGTTTTTGACTTACAGCACAGTCCACCACCAAGGGAAGCCAAGACAGGAACTCAGGGAGGAACCTGGAACACAGAGCATGGAGGAGTGCTGCTTACTGGCTTGTTCTCCTGGCCCATGCTTAGCCTGGTTTCTGATACAATACAGGACCACCTGCTCAGGGGTGCCACCTACAGTGGGCTGGGCCCTCCCACATTCTCAACAATGAAGAAAATGCCCCACAGACATGGCCACAGGCCAGTCCAATGGAGACAATCCCTCAACTGAGATTCTCTTTACCCAGGTGTGTCAGGTTGAGAACTGAAGCCACCCAGCACTACTAACCCTTTGTCAACTTGACGCACAAACATGCCACATTAAACCACAAGTTTTCCATTTCTTACTCCCAAGATCTCATGTTAGTATATTACAACATAAGATAGTGCAACTTTAAAAGTCCCATAGTAAAAAAATTCAAACATTTTTTAAATGTTCAAAATATCTCTTAAAAGTGTCTTAACTGTGGGCTCCTGTAAAATTCAGAACAAGTGCTGTCTTATTTCAAAAGGGAAGAATCAGGCACACTTAAGCAAAACCCAAGTCCAGCAAAGTAGCTCAAGGCTGGACATCTGGGATCCACTCACAATCTTCTGGGCTCCAAAGGGTTTTGGCAGCTCCCCCTCTCTGACTGCCATCCATAGGACACACAGCTCATCCTGCAGGCCCAGGCTGGCCTACACCTGCTGCAGCCCTTAGTGATCATCCCATGGTCCTGACATCGCCACAAAGCTGGGGTCTCCACTGAAACTGAGGCTGCACCTTCACCAGTGGGCTCTTCTGGCCTCTCAGGGTACAAAATCTCAGATTCTATCCATGTCCCTCTTAGGGCTTCAACAACATAACCATGAAGGAAACTCCTACGTTTTACCAAGCCCTGAGTCACTTCATTGGTTCTGATTGCTTCTTTCTTTCTTTCTTTCTTTCTTTCTTTCTTTCTTTCTTTCTTTCTTTCTTTCTTTCTTTCTTTCTTTCTTTCTTTCTTTCTTTTCTTTCTTTTTCTTTCTTTCTTTTCTCTTTCTTTTTCTTTCTTCTTTCTTTCTTTCTTTCTTTCTTTCTTTCTTTCATTATGTGTATGAGTGTACTGTCTGCATGTAGGTCTGTGCACCCATGTCATGCAATGCCTCGGAGGTCAGAAGAGGGTCTTGGATTCCCCTGGAACTGGAGTTCTCCTGGAATTGGAGTTACAGATGGTTCTCAGCCGCCATGTGGGTGCTGGGGATCGAACCCGGGTCCTCTGCAAGAGCAGTCCGTGCTCTTAACCGCTAGGCCATCTCTCCAGCCCCAGTTCTGATTGCTTCTTAATCACAGCTGATTATTCAGTCCCAGCTGACCAGAAACCACAGATTCTCAATTCAAAAATATCACACAAATAGCCCTCATAATCTTTGCTTCCTTTTGAAGTTTCACAAGCCTCCATTGTTTACACCTCTCTCAGCATTACCTTTACCCACTAACCTATTAAGAAGCACTTTTTCCATCCCAAATTTCCAAATGCTTCCACAATCTTCCCCCAAACAACAGGTCTTTCACAGCGATACCCCATTCGTGGTACCAATTTCTGTCCTAGTTTGCAGTGATAAAAATACTGACCATAAACGATTTGGGGAGGAAAGGGTTTATTTGGCTTACATCATCAAGGGAAGCCAAGGTAAGAACTTAGGGAAGGAACCTGGAGCATAGACCATGGAGAAGTGCTGCTTACTGGCTTGCTCCTCTGGCCCATGCTCAGCCTGGTTTCCTATATAATACAGGGGTGGCATTACCCACAGTGGGCTGGGCCCTCCCACATCATCAACAGTCAAGAAAATGTCCCACAGACATGGTCACAGGTCAGTCCAATGGAGACAATCCCTCAATTGAGATTCCCTCGACCCAGGTGTGTCAAGTTGACAACTAAAGCTATCCAGCACAGCATATTAAGTAATTGTGGAAATACAAATCAAAACTAAACTGAGAGTCTATCTCACCCCACTTAGAATAAGTGTCATCAAGAAAACAACAGTAACAAAAACAATAAATGATTGTACATACTTGAAGGAGTTAGGACAGAGTAAAATAAAGTTACCTGGATTCCCATGTGTACTGTGTCTCTATTCCCAATACCCATGTTATGAAGACAGCCTAAGTTCCCATTCACAGATAAATGGATTAGAAACAGTATATATACACACAATGGAGTATTATTATTCTGCCATAAAGAACAAAAAGCATGTCATTTATAGGAAAAAGGATGAAATTGAAGATCATCAAGTTAAACATAATAAGGTAGACTCAGAAAGACAAATATTAGCATTCTTTTTCTCATACACTAGATATTTTTTTAAGATATGAGAGCATAACGAATCTTATTTGGAAAAAGGAAGAGGGTTGGCAGGAAGGGAGCACAAGGAAGGGTGTGATTGCTTCCTACATGTATACACATAGGAGACAATCACAAGGAGACCTATCATCTTGTACAAATACATTCTAATAACTTCAAAATTAACTTAAAGAAAATATCAATGAACTGAACATGTCTGGGGAATTATTTTGTATAATTTTTGTTTTTTACTTTTGTACATATGTGTGCACGCTGGGCAGTAACATAAAATATTGCTACAGATCATCATCAAAAACATCTGAAAGCGACGGTTCTCCTGAGGTCACTGAAACCTTAAAATGATCCCTTTCTGAGTATTTTTCTCAACTCACTTGTGTTGGCCATAACTTGAAATTCTCATTTGTAAAACCACACAAATGAGATGTAATTTTCATAATCTCTTACCTTGATACATAATTCCTGGGCTTCTCTAAATGTTTTCTTTTTTTGTCTATGGACACTTTTTATTGTGGTGACATTCACATAGTATGAAATCCATCATTTAATCTTTGAAGGCACACAATTCAGTGGCATTTAGAATGTTCACAGTGTTGTACAGCCATCGCTATCTAGTTCTAAGAATCTTTAATCACCTCAGTAGGACACTTTCTATCCCCTGAGCAACCACCTCCCATTTCTCCTCCTCTGTAGTCTCCTGGAACCAGGAAATCTGCTGTGTTCTCGGACTGGTCTATCTGGTTATTTCATATCGATGGACTCCCACCTGATGTGACCTTTAGTGTTTAGCTTCCTTCACTTACCACCATGTTTCTGAGGTCCATCCAAGTTGTAGCTTATGCACTCTTCAGCTTGTGTCTTTACACACATTTATTTACACACTCATTTACTACTGGACATTTACACCGTTTCCACCTTACACGTTGCTTTTTCTTTCTCCTAACTTTCATTCATATCACATTTGTTAGAATATTATTATAAGTCAATACATAGAGTTTTAATTGACAGAACTGGTTTATTCTAATTTTTAAATTTTTAGTTATTATTGTATGTGTGTGAATGTACATGTGTACATAGCATGATAGGCACGTGGAGGTCAGAGGACAACTAGGTGGAGTCATGTCTCTCTTTCCACCTTTGTCTGGGTTCTGGGGATTGAACATCAGACTTGCAAGGGCTTTACCCTCTGAGCCATCTCACCAGATTTCATTCTTGTTTATTTTTACCTTGGCAAGTGATACTAATTTCTCTTTGAGACAGGAACGCGTGTAGATAAAATTGGCCTTAAATTTTCTGTGTATCTGAGAATGGCCTTGAACTTTGGGTTTTCTGGTCTCCATCTCCCACGTGATAAGATTATAGATGTGCACCAAGATGCTTGGTTTACGTCATGCTGGGGATTGAACCCATGGCTTCATACATGCTGTGCAAGCACTCTACCAACAAAGCTCTATCACCAGCTCCTTCAAATTATATTTCATTGAACTTAATCCAAAGGTCTTTAGGGGAATTACCTTTGTTTCTTCATGGATTGAAGCAGGAAACTACTGATCAGGGACAACTCTAGTCTCCTTTTTTTAAATTTTATTTATTTATTTTCTATGTGTATGAACGTACTGTCTGCATGTAGGTTTGTGCACCCATGTCCTGCAATACCTTTGTTTCTTATGGATTGAAGCATTTATTTATTTTCTCTGTGTATGAATGTACTGTCTGCATGTAGGTTTGTGCACCCATGTCCTGCAATGCCTCGGAGGTCAGAAGAGGGTGTCGGATTTCAGAAGAGGGTGTCGGATTCCCCTGGAACTGGAGTTCTCCTGGAATTGGAGTTACAGACGGTTCTTAGCCGCCATGTGGGTGCTGGGGATAGAACCCGGGTCCTCTGCAAGAGCAGTCAGTGGTAACCGCTAGGCTATCTCTCCAGCCCCTCTAGTCTCCATTTTTAGAGCCCAAGGCTTAATTTTCAAATCCAAGTGAGTACTGACATCGTCATTAGGGCAACCAGCCTTTATACTTGTTTAAACTGCACACTATGCTAGTTTTAGCTGTTTTAAAATTGCTATTAGCGATTTGGGGCATAAGAGGTTAATTCCTTATTTCTTGTAAATCATGTGGTTATTACAGAAAGTATTTGGTCTTTGTGTCTTGTTTCTGACAGCTCCTGTAACTCCTAGAATTTCCTGATAAAGCAGAGGAGTGTCTTTTGTTCCACTCCCACGACCTTTGGCTTCAGGATGGCAGCTGGTGGCTGCAAAGACTCTCTCAGAAGCTTGGAACATTCAGCTGCACTGCCCCAGCCTCCAGGAAGGAGAGCTGGAGAGTAAATAGACTGCCGGTGACTAATGATTTCCATGACTATCCCTAAAGATGAAACCTCCACAACACTGAACGATAGAGTTCAGAGCTTCCAGATTGGTGCATCCAGCAAGATACTGCAAGAGTGGTGGGCCCAGAGAGGATGTGAAAGTCTGCTCCAAGCATTCTTCTATTGGACCATCTTGAGTTGTAGCCTTGATAAGTAACCAATAATGCTGTGTGCTTCTGGGTTCTGTGATATGTTGTAGCAAACAACCAGAACTGAGGAGGGGGGTTATGAGAACCTCTAATTTGGGGGGGTCATTTATTTCTTGAGATAGAGTCTCACAATAGCCCAATCTGGACTGGAACTTTTAATCTTCCTGCTTCAGCTTCCCAAGTACTGAAATTACAGCATGTGCTACCATGTCCAGTGAGAACCTCTACTTTTTAGTTGGTCAGTTGAAGAAACACAGGTCTACGGTTTATGATTGTTGTATGAAGTGTTATGTGGGTGTCTGTATAGTCCTGTGAGCTCTGTGTAAAACCTGGGGTGCTAGTATCAGAATGCAATTGAATTGCTTAAAAACCCTTTTAGTGTCCAGAGAGCTGGGAAGTAGTATGGAAAAGACATTATATATTTGGTCAGAATGAAAAAAAAAAAAAACCCTCTCTGCTAGCAATACATTAAAATTTATCTTTGAAATTTACCAAGGTTCTAGTCATAACAATTATATCTCATATATAATCCTCCTAACAGTGAAAGGCATAAAAATATTTTCATCTGGAGCTGGGTATAGTGGTGCACATCTTTAATCCCAGCACCCAAGAGGCAGAAGCAGGTGGGTCTCTGTGAGTTCAAGGCCAAAGAGATCCACCTGGGTCTATACAGGGAGTTCTAGGCTACCTGGGGCTACAGGGAGATGCTATATCAAAAAAGACTAAATATTTCATCTGTATCATTTGAAGGTTGTGATTTTGGAAGAAGAGGAAGTGAGAAGTAAACAATAAGCCAGTAGATATGTCTAACAATAGAGCTTCTTCTGTGTCAAGGCTTTGTGTGTATACTTGTGTGTGTGTATGTGTGTGTGTATAGACATTGGTCAGAAAACTTGTAGTCCTTCTACCATGTTAGTTCCGTGGATTAAGCAAAGGCCTTTGGCTTTGGCTGCAAGTGCCTTTACCCATTACCCACTGAGCACTCTTGCCAGCTCAGGATTTGGGTGTTTGAACTGTAATTGTTCTTCCTTCCTTCCTTCCTTCCTTCCTTCCTTCCTTCCTTCCTTCCTTCCTTCCTTCCTTCCTTCCTTCCTTCCCTCCTTCCTTCCTTCTTTCTTGTCTGCCTATCTGTCCGTCTGTCATTTTGAGACAGGGTCTCTCTGTAGCTCCAGCTTGCCTGGAACTCACTATGTAGACCAGTCTGGCTTTGAACTCACAGAGATCCACCTGCCTCTGCCTCCCAAGTGCTAGGATTAAGGCGTGCACCACCACGCCTGGCTCCATGCTTTCTTTTCTAAGAGCTAAAACAAAGATAAGCAGAATAGATGTGGACAAGGTGTTTATAAATCAGGCTGAGAGCTTGAGCCAAGCTCACTCTACATAATGGAAGAGAAAATATCACCTGCAAGCAAACTATTTAAGTAATATTTCCAAAAAATGACAAGCTTCTTGAGAATGAGGATTTGTATTCTTTCATATTGACCTAGTCAGAAAATAAGTGCCTAATTATTTGGGGGGGGGGGAGTCTGAAATTGCAATGCTAAGAAGATTGGTAAAGGTCATGTAGTTTAACAATTTTAGAGAAAAAAAGAAACCTTGGTTTTAAGCTATTTATTCTGATGTCATATAGTGCAAACAATAGATGGTGGAAGTAGACCAAGATCTCCCGACTCCAGGTCACGTTGCTTATTGCTCCATCTTAGACCATAGAATTAAGTCGATATGAATTGTTCAGCTATGTGATATTGCATTCCAAACAGAACAGAGAAAATGCTCTGTGGACTGATTTTCTTCTTTCCCTTTCACAAAACTAATGACTTCATACACAGTATTGTTCGTTGAAACCAGCACACATTCTCTATGAATAGAAACCCACAATCGCATATTGTTTAAACAAGATAATTCCCACAATGACACAATCAATTTTTTGTGTATATAATGGCTCAACTCCTAACCTCTGTTTCTAAGACTGACTACTGCCCAGGGATAAACAAGAAACACAGTTTAGCTGGAGGTCAAGAAAGAGCTGATTTGTACATCAAAATCAGATCAAGGTATCTAGGACAGATGTAAGGATTAAAGATGTGAAAAGAGAACCACACATGTATGAAGTAATCAGGCTATGATCTGCAATTGCAAAAGATGGACATTTTTGATTCATGGTTACTCTAAAAGGGGTCGTAACTCAATGCTTACCATCGCTGCATTTATCTGCCTCCTTTCAGGGTGGGGCTCAGTAGGGCTGGATTTATTTAATAGTTTGTTTAGTGAAGTTTGCCACATGGTTGAGAGTTTGCTTGCAGCACCATGATCTCCTATTTGCTCCGCAGGTCCTGCAGATATTGTCTGAAATGTTAGCCATTGAGGAGAACCTACAAAGGGCATCCTTATTTCCTTTCCCAATAACAGGGGGATGTTATGGAGGCAGCCCACACAGGAAAGATAAAGCTAAGCTGGGTGGAGTAGGGGTGCAGTGGAGGCCAGGTGGACATGTTTATGTAGATGAGGACTGCTTACAGATGTAAGCAATGGACTGACAACTCCAAACACTGAAGATGGCCATAGACCTCTGTCCCACAGCTGAACCTGAGCCTCATGGACAAAGCCTTCTCCTATGCTTTCTCCTCTGACCACAAGAGAGCAAACCAATATTGTTCTTCTAAAGCAAGGAAAGCCCTCAGGTTCTGTAACCTGAGACTTCAGAA
The DNA here is from genome assembly GCA_009823505.1 of Rhizomys pruinosus. NCBI lineage: Eukaryota > Metazoa > Chordata > Mammalia > Rodentia > Spalacidae > Rhizomys > Rhizomys pruinosus. The sequence goes on from VZQC01007982.1 coordinate 5,572,421, forward strand.
TGTTCTGGTTAAGTCACTCTTCTCCAAAGGATGTGAGAAGTGCCACTACTTCTTGGAATGGCTTAACAGAATGTTTGCCTTCTGTTTTCCTTATTCATTGAGCAGGATGTGAGCTAGTCACTGAGTGTGAAATCATATATAAATACTGAAATACAAAGACTCTGGCACTGGGATACAAGTTAAGAACTTGGAGTATTAATTTTCTTATCTTTACATTTTAAAACACAAGCTGTGGATATAATCTGGTTAAAGAGCTCTTGCCTAACATGAACGATCCCCCAGCACTGCATAAAGCTCAGCATGGTGGTGCACACCTGAAATCCCAGCACTCAGGAGGTAGAGGTAGGAGGATCAAAAGTTCAAGGTCATCCTCAGCTACAAGAGTTTGAGGCCAGGCTGTCTCAAAACCAAACCAAAACTGTATTACTTAAAAAAAGGATTTATTTTCAGTTTAATTCATGTATCTGTGTATATGTATGTCACATGTGTGCAAAGTGCCCACAGAGACTAGAAGAAGGTGTCAGATTCTCTGGAGCTGAAATCACAGGCAAATGTGAGCAGCCCAACAGGAGTCCTGGGAATCAAACTGGTCCTGTGGAAGAACAGCAAAGTTCTTAATAGCTGAGGCATCTCTCAGACCCCACTATTATCTTGTGAAGTGCTATTATTATTATTGCTATTATTATTTTAAACTTCTTTTTAAATAATATAATAAATATTAATAATAAAAAAATAAATAATAATAAAAAATAAATATTTTTATTCTTTTTTTTTTGTTGTCTTTCCGTCTCCCTGTAGCCCCAGCTGTCCTAGAACTCGCTCTGTAGACCAGGCTGGCCTTGAACTCACAAAGATCCACCTGCCTCTGCCTCCCCAGTGCCAGGATTAAAGGCGTGCACCACCACGCCCAGCTATATATTTTTATTCTTATTAAACTTTTTCATACATCATACATTATTTCTCAGTCTAATTTAGACTCATTTCCCTTTCCATACCCCCCAACCCACCGGAGTTAATGCACTCTGCCATACATGTCTTGCATCTTTCCCTGAGTCTTTCCAAAGTTTTTTTTTCAAAGCAGAGGATTATTGTTTTGGGGAGAACTTCACTATCAGTCTTTTTTTTTGTCTCACCTCTTTTGTTGTTGTTGTTCCCTCCAACTTGTATTGCTTCGATGTATGCATATGTGTGTGTGTATGTGTCTCACCTATATTAAAATTATGTCATCTGAAAACAAACTGTGTGTTATTTCCATATCATATTTCAGGATCACATTTTTCCCTGATTTTATATTACTCTAAAATATGCATACATACCCTCCACCGATATACCAAAATTCCAAAGTCTGAAAATAAATGGTATCTTAATTCTAGAACCTGTTGAGGAACTCACATTATAAGAGCACAGTTGCTTTCAGATAATGAGGAATACAACATTAAAGTTGCTCAGTTTGCCTTACAACTAGGTACTTGGTGCTAGCATCCACAGATGAGGGATTCCATTCATTGTTTGTTTTTCTGGGACTGTGTTACTTGTGAAGTGCTATTATATAGGCATAAATATTTCACTTTATTCTCACAATAGCAGTGTGAGGTAGACAGAGTGCATCATTTCTATTTAAATGATGTGAAACTGAGGCTCCAAGAAATTCAGTGACTCATTGAAAACCACACAAATAGGTGCGTGTCAGAATCTAAACCACCACCCAGATCTTAAGACGCCATTATAGGAACACTTTGTCCCCGTATGTGTCCCTGTTGTCCATGGTCTTTCTTCCTGTTCCTTTCCTTTTAACATTTTCTTTCTCTTCCTCATGACTTCTCACTTCTTTTCATCTTCTTTTTCTTTTATGTGTATGAATGTACTGTCTGCATGTAGGTTTGTGCACCCGTGTCATGCAATGCTGCGGAGGTCAGAAGAGGGTGTCGGATTCCCCTGGAACTGGAGTTAAAGACGGTTCTCAGCCGCCATGTGGGTGCTGGGGATCGAACCCAGGTCCTCTGCAAGTGCAGTCGGTGCTCTTAACCACTAGGCCATTTTCCAGCCCCTCATCTTCTTAATTATATAATACTTTGTGTGTGTGTGTGTGTGAAATGAATTCCTATTAAGTTAGCAAGCCCAGGGACTGCATTTCATCTCAAACCTATAGTTACTATCCTAAACTTTGTAGTTACTGCTCCCTTCCTTTCTTATCACACATCCTTGCAAATATATAGTCTGTTTAGATCATTGGACCTTGTATTAATGGAATCACTGTATTCATCCATGTTGATACATGGCTCATCTGTTCTTCCTGATTTAGAGTATGCCCTGCCCATGACTATTCCATACTTAATCCATGTTTTCTTACTGATGGACATCTGGATTGTTTTCAGTTTTGTGCTGTTATGAACAAAACCAAGTATGACTCCTGCTGCACATAAGCTAAAGTTTCTCCAAGACATGCCACACAGGGGCAAAATGAGAATTTGTGAAATAAACTTATCTATAGCTTCACTAGCTAATGCTAAGTTGTTTTCCAGATCTTGGTTCATATCTTGGTTTTTCTTTTATTATTTTTATTTTATATGTATGAGTGTATTGCCTGCATGTGTGTAAGTGCACTCCTGTTGTGCAATCGCTGTGGAGTCAGAAGGTGTTGGATTCCCCTGGAACTAGAGTTACAGATGGTCGTTAGCTGCCATGTGGGTGCTAGAAATAAAGCCCAGGTCCTCTGCAAGAGCAGATGGTTCCCTTATCCACTGAGCCATCTCTCCAGCCCCTACATCTTGGCTTTTTTTTTTTTTTTAATTTTTTAAATTTTATTTATTTCCGTATGTGTACGAATGTACTGTCTGCATGCAAGTCTGTGCACCCGTGACGTGCAACACCGTGGAGGTCAGAAGAGGGTGTCAGACTCCCCTGGAACTGGAGTTCTCCTGGAATTGGAGTTTCAGACGGCTCGGCCGCCATGTGGGTACTGGGGATAGAACCCGGGTCCTCTGCAAGAGCGGTCGGCGCTCTTAACCGCTAGGCCATCTTTACATCTTGGCTTTTAAAGACCATTTTGCAATCAAAACAACTAGTCTTACTTAAAGAAATATTTGGTTATAGAGTTAATACAAAGAATATACAAGAAGCCGGGCGAGGTGGCGCATGCCTTTAATCCTAGCACTCGGGAGGCAGAGGCAGGTGGATCTTCGTGAGTTCAAGGCCAGCCTGGTCTACAGAGTGAGTTCCAGGACAGCTGGGGCTACAGGGAGACCCTGTCTCGAAAAGAACAACAACAAAAAAAGAATATACAAGGAACATGTGGTGATGCCAGAAAATAAGGAAGTGCTCCAAGAAGCAAAAGCACAGAATGCCACTCAAAGGAGCATTCAGGAAAACAAGAGGAGTGGAAGTACCGAGTTGTGAGTGATAAAATACAGCACATTTCCAAGTCTAGAAAAATCAGAGGGATGAAAGTATTAAATTTTAATCTATAAAATGTAGTAAATATCCATGAGTTCATATTGATAAGCTATTGGTTAAAAAATAAGTCAGTGAGGTTGGGGAGATGGTTCGGTCAGTAGTATTTGCTATACAAGTAGGAGGACCTGAGTCTGGATTCCCAACAAGGAAGAAGCGGGGCCCAGTGGCACAGGCCTGGAATCCCAGTGCTGTGGAGGCAGAGACAGGAGGATCCCTGGGGCTTGATCTCCACCTAGTCTAGCCTAGTCAGTGAGCTTCAGAATTAGTGAGGGACCTGCAACAAAAAGTAAGATGGAGAGAGAGCTGGAGGAAGACAATGGACTTCCACCCCTGGCCTCTACAATGCATAACCAGCATACTAACTCACTAACGAATGAACTAACTAGAGAGGTAGATAAATGAATAAATAAATAAATAAATAAATAAATAAATAAATAAATAACAAATGAGATGTGCTAGTTCTTCCTTGTGGTGGAATTTTAATTAATAAATATAAAAGAGAAAAATTACTAAATATTATAAAAACTGAAAGACTTCTATTAGTAATAGATGCTAAAATTAGAAGGTGAAGATATGAGAAACAAAACTGCAATTGTTTTAAAGTAGTTGTGAAGATATTCATTAATTATAAAGAAATCAACAATTTTACAGGAAAGAAACTTGGCAGAAAGCACATTAACCCATGACTAAGGTTAGCACCAGCAGTGAAAAGACATGTCAGCACATGACATGATGTACTGAGGACACACCCGTTCACAGTGTTCTCAGCTAACATGTATAACTTCAATCATGAGAAAACATCAAACTCAAAATTGAGAGATGTTTGACAAAATAATGTACGCACATCAAATATATCAAGATTGTAAAAGACGAGAAAAGATAAAGGGACAAATCCAGACTGCAGGGGACCAAGGGCAAGCAAGAAACAAAATGTCACCTGAGATCCTAGGTGAGATCAAGAAACAGGAAAGTGACTTCTCTTGGAAGTTGGTGGCACTATTTAAATAAAGACTTCAGTTAACATCAATTTCTTGGCTCTGACTATTGAAGTAGGTATGGTTATGTAAGATGTTAACATTAAGAGAAGCTGGGTAAAGAATCCATGTAAATTTGCTCAAATTCTGGCAATTTTTCTGATAGTATAAATCAAGTTCAAAATCCCCCTCCTGCCAAAAAATTACCATTCCAAAGCTATAAAATAATTTCTAAGTCATGAGGACAGTGATAAGACCATTGGCTTTATTTCTAATAAGGTTGTTGGATTGCATGGCTTAAGGGTGAAGCATCAGTAAGCTTCTTTTTTTTTTTTTTTTTTTTTTTGGTCTTTTCGAGGCAGGGTCTCCCTGTAGCCCCAGCTGTCCTGGAACTCACTCTGTAGACCAGGCTGGCCTTGAACTCACAAAGATCTGCCTGCCTCCCAAGTGCTAGGATCAATAAGGTTCTTGATACCCTCCTCAGGCACCTAGGCTTTCTGCTTAGCACACATACCACCCACCCTGAGTCTAATCTACAAGGGAGGAGCTTTACTGTTAACATCGACCACATGAACATTCAATTCCAAATGAGAGGCTGGACCAGATACTCTTGAAAGTTTCCTCGTAACCTCTGACTGCATACATGCTCCTACTGTCCTAAACATAAGGGGGCAGAAAGAATCCAATCACACTACACTAATAGTTTTGTTTTGTTTTGTTTTCTATATAGAAGGAAACACCGAGCACTAGGAGTAGCTGTTCCTTTTGATCCTCACCTATAAAATCATTTGGGCAAGCTGGGTGTGATGGGGCACACCTTTAATCCCAGCACTTGGGAGGCAGAGGCAGGCAGATCTTTGTGAGGTCAAGGGCAGTCTGGTCTAGATAGTGAGTTCCAGGACAGCTGGAGCTACATGGAGACCTTGTCTCAAAAAGAACAACAACAACAACAACAAAACATCATTTGGGCCAGGTTTTTCCCTATTTTTATTATTATTTTCTTTTAGGGAACATTTTATACTATGGCTCCCATCCTTTTGTTGATGAAACAGCTATTTGCATCTTTTACTTCTTGAGAGAGTTTTAATAAATTACTTAGCTTCTACCCATTTCCATTTCATCTATAATTGAAAACAGCATCCCCTGCTCTTCCTCTGAAAGCAAGCCTCTGGGACTTGTTTTCTTCTGCCTTTTTCTTCACCCACCACAATGGCGATGCTAATCACCACACGGATGGCAAGCTGTGGCTTATTCTCAAGGACAAGACTACGGCCTATGGAGAGAACACTGCAGTAGAGCTCCCAAAACATGTGTGCTTCTTCCAACACCAAGCTGGATTCAGGTGCACACCCACTGCCAATTCCGCTTCCATTTAAGAACAGGAAACAGAATTAAGAGGAGGAAAAGGAGGGGCAGCAGTAGTTGTTGACGAGGGACAGTTCACATGGTTCAAAAGAAAGGTCCAAGGAAAACAGCAGGGAAAAAGGTATCAAAAGAAAACCAAATTGACAGTGATTTTAAATTCTGCAATAAATGCTGGCGATGAAGGTAAAGAGAGACACAAGAGAAGTGGGGGGATTGTAGATGAAGAAATACAAGAAAAAGAAGTCTTATCAGGAAATAGTGAGTAAAAGAGTGTCGAACAGTCTCTGGAGAGCTCCTGAAAGGCTCAAAGAAGCCTAAAATCCCCGAGCTTTACTACAGAACTACAGACACGATTGTTACCTGCTAAAAATAGCTACATATAGAAATACTGGGAAATTTATCCCATAAAGGAGTAAAAGATGCATAAAGAAAACACACCACTGAAATGGTGAAGTTATGTAGCAATGCTGTGGCTGAATGGAGGGTACACACAGGGATGAACCATAGAGGCCCAAGTCCTAACAGAGAGACTGAAGCCACGTGTGATGGCTCACACCTGAACCCCAGCACTTGGTATGCTGAGGCAGGCGTCCTTCCCCAAGTTCTAGGCCAGCTTGGGTAGAGTGAGCCCCTATTGCAAAAAAGGGGGGATTGAAGAAAAAGCACAAAATGCTACAGGGAAGGACAACAAACCATTTTTTGATTGTTCTGCACACATCTGTGTGTATGGTGGACATACGTGTTTGTGTATACCATGTGTATGGAGGCCAGAGGTCAAATGTTAGGTCCCTTCCTCAATTGCTGTCCACATTGAGGTATACAGACACACACTGCTACATCTGGCTTTTAGGTGGGTGCCCAGAATTCAAATGCAGGTCCTCAGTGTGTGCAGCAGGAACTTTATTTTTTTTAATTTTTTTTTTTTTATTAATTTTATTTATTTCTGTATGTGTACGAATGTATTGTCTGCATGCAAGTCTGTGCACCCGTGTCGTGCAATGCCGCGGAGGTCAGAAGTGGGCATCGGATTCCCCTGGAGCTGGAGTTCTCCTGGAGTTGGAGTTTCAGACGGTTCTCAGCCGCCATGTGGGTGCTGGGGATCGAACCCGGGTCCTCTGCAAGAGCGGTCGGTGCTCTTAACCGCTAGGCCATCTCTCCAGCCCCAAGAACTTTAATGACTGAACCATCCCCCAGCCCCATGTTGCTACATCTGCTATTTCCTTCTCTCTGTCTTTTCAGGAGAAAACACCAAGGATTACACCATTAGCAGGGCCTTTGAGACGTTTTAGATGGACTGACCACAGCAACTGTACACTTCAAAATTCAAAACCATGGAAGAGAGTTACTGCATTGAGAGTGAAGACACAGAGAACGTGTCCACGAGACACTTACTCTTACGTCATGAATGATGATGTCAGCTCTGCATAATGCCCTCAACACTCCTCTGTCAATGAACTTGTGGAAACCAGTCAGTTATGGAGTATGCTACTAATGGAAGGAAGATTGAATGTAGTTTCCCATCCCATCATGCTTTACCCTGAAACCAAAAAAGTAGACTAACAGATTTGCTTAAATTAAAAGTTATGAAGTATGACAGGATATTACGATATGGCAAAGCTGAATTCTATATAATATTCTCTGGTTTTAGTTTTAAATAATACATAATTTTAAAATAATCAAGAGAATAATTAAGGATTAGTTCAGTAAAGAGGGTTAAAAAACACATTTCAAGCTGGTTGTGGTGGCACCTTTAATTCCAGCACTAGGGGGCAGAGGCAAATCAATCTCTGAGATCAAGGACAGCCTGGTCTACATACTAAGTTCCAGGCCAGCTGGGGCCAGAGAGACATTGCCAAATCAAAACAAAACAAAATGGAACAAAACAAAACAAAATGGAACACATTTCAGGCTGTGGAGATGGCTATGGAGATGGCTCAGCAGGTAAAGTCACTGTTGCACACACAAGCCTGAGCACTTGAGTGTGGATTCTTAGCACCTACATGACCACTGGGCATGGTGGCACACATCTGTAACCCAGTACTGGAGGTGGTGGTGGAGATAGATAGATTCTAGAAGGTTGCTCGCTAACCAGTCCAGCAAAAACCATGAGTTCCAGGCTCAGTGAGAGGCCCTATCCAAAAAACTAAGGTGGCAAAGCAATTGAGGAAGACATCCAGATGTTAACATCTGGCTTCCATACACATGCCTGTCCAGGTAAATGAACCCCATCACACGTGCACACACACACACACACACACACACACAATTTCATACAGAACAAACAGGATGTGCAAAAGTACAGAAAAACTGGATATATAGGCAAGACCCTCGAAACAGGTGCTTGGCAGGAAAAGGATAGAGAAATGGCAACTGCTAGAGGGGAAAACAGAGCCAGGTTCTAAGGAAAGGACCTCAGAAGAAGCTCTGGCTATTCCTACTGCACTCACTGATGTAGCAGACAGGAACTGGCGGGCTCTATGATTAACTACTCTGTATGATTAACTACTCTATATGATTAACTGCTCTATATGATTAACTACTCACTAGGCATCCCTGGGAGAGAAAGGGAACTACTCCATACTCGACTCTATCATATAGTAAGTTCTTTAAAAAAATTATCCAGGGGACCGGAGAGATGGCTTAGTAGTTAAGAGTACTGATTGCTTTTGTGGAAGACCCGAGTTCAAATCCCAGAACCCACATGGCAGCTAACCCCCATCTAAAACTCCAGTACCAGGGCATCTGACTCCCTCTTCTGGCCTCTGCAGGCACTGCAGAACATGGGTGCACTTACATACATGCAGACATAACACTCACACATAAAATAAAATAAAAATAAACAAAAAGCATTACCCACCAGGAACCCAAAGTTAGCTATTACTCTTATTTCTTGTGAGAACCCTGAGGGGGTACCCACAACTAGTAAATTACAGAGGTAGGAATTTTTCCTCGTCTGCCTGAATCTACAAAGTCAATGGTTATTAAACGGTACTAATAATTATTATACCCTATTTCCTTTTAAGAGTATACAGAAACTCCAGTCACTATTTTATAAGCCATTAAAGGCAAAGATTCTCTCATACCCATGATTTTTATAGTGCATCTCTTCAATAAACAAAATACATATATGGTTCTCCAGAGTGCTTTCTAGATTGAGGATTTCATCTCTCCACTAAACCTTTAAATACAGACAGATGACAAACAATACATTGGATTAAGTATTTCCTTTTGATTCATTGATAGTAAGTTATAAGAATAGCTAATTAGAATGCTAGAGTACCCTCCTTCCTTGAGCATCAAGCCAGAGTGACTTATTTATGTAGTAACTGAAAATCTTTAATTCCTTCAAAATTTCCAATACAAGTTCCTAAAGATTAGGGAATACTCCATGAAGTTGATTACTGATTTGACTTGCTGACTGAGATCAGGTCTCCCACATTTTTTAAGGTCTTGGTTCTTTCTTTTACCACTTCTTTCCCTCCCCCATTTTGGAAAAGGCATGGATGAAAAAGCATAGATAGACTAATTTACAAAAGAATACACATTTACCTCCTCCTAAATAGAAAAAGTATTTGGACAGTGTTTTGTGTGAGGCTGACCTGTTCCTGCTTTGTCTACTATAATATGTCTGGAGTAGAGAGCACAGATCCTTTCCAATGAGTCTTCACAAAGAAAGGAAAATCTCTAGTGAGGCATAGATGCCTGGCCTTTGAATATTTGCTTAGTGTTTCATTAGTGAAGAAATGTAGGTCATTGGACATTGTGGCTCCTTGATTAAGCTGTCAGAGCGACTGGATCATAACAACTGGAATCTTAGTACATCATGTTTGCTACAGTCATTTTACTTTGGAGCCTTTGTCTTTGCTTTTGCTTCATAAATCATAGCATAAAAAGCATGTGTATGGTTGCCTGGGGTAGCACACAATGCAGAGGCTGGCAGAGGCCAGCCTAGTTTACGTGGCAAGTTCCAGGTGGGGCTGTAGGGAGACTTTGTCGCCAAACAAAACAACAAACAAAACAAAACATAAGGAAGTATATGTCTGAAAGTAACTTCCCTTGTTTTGCTAATTTTCACTTGCCTGGGTGGCCAGCAGATTATCTATTTTGTGCCTGACGCCTCACAGAGCAATCACACCAGAGAATGTTAGGGCACTCATCCAGCAAAAAGAGTCCGAAATTCAGACAGCAGTTCTGACTGAGGATACAAGTCTGCTGATGAATTATATGCTCTCATTTTTCCTTCCTTGAACACTTACTAGTAAGTGAAACCAGGTGAGCTGGGTAGCTTTAGTGTCAAGTTGACACACCTGGGTTGAGGGAGCCTCAATTGGGGGAGTGCGTCCATTGGACTGGGCCGTGGTCACATCAGTGGAGTACTGTCTTGATTGTTGAGTGATGTGGGAGGGCCCAGCCCACTGTAGGTGGTGCCACCCCAGGCAGGTTGTTATGTACAGTATAAGAGAGCAGGCTGGGCATGGGGCCAAGGGAGCAAGCCGGTAAACAGCATTCCTCCATGGCCTGTGCTTCAGCTCCTGCCTCCAGGTTCCTGCCAAGTTCCTATGCTGGGCTCCCTCTGTGATGAACTGTGACCCAGGAGATGTGAACCAAATAAACCCTTTCCTCCCCAAGTTAAAATTGGTCAGAGTGTTTTGTCATGGTAATTGAAAAGAAACTAGCACACCAGGCTACTTCCCAGTTTTATTTTATAAGGATCCTGTGAGGATTCAGATAGGAAACAGAATGCATTGTCCCTGCCTCTTCCCTAGAATACAATGACCCCTGGAAGTGGTAGCTCTAGGGATAACAGCTTCAAAGCTAGGACAGAACATTGTTTTAACACAACTGCAGATTGGCATTGGTGGGTTATTTAGAAAAAAATAAAGTTTTATATGCCAAAAAAAAAAAAAAAAGAGGGTGGGCGTAGTCACGTATGAAATTGTCAAATAACAAATTAAAAAAAATTATAATAAAAAAAGAGTGCTACCTGGTACTTCAGGAGGACTCCCGAGTGTTTACACCTTCCCAAAGAGTATTTTATACTAAAGGAGTTCAGTTTAAGATTAAGATGATTTCATCATAGAGTGACTTTGTTGTGTATTGTGATTTCTAATGATATTCTAGATTTCTTTAAAATGTCCGTATCACCACGAATTTTCCAAGTCCCCAAGGCTTCATGTTTTCTCAGTTGACAAGTGTCTGTGGCCCAGCACTTCCTTTGACTAATCATGCCACTGACTAGCCCACCGGGGGTCGGGGTCTTAATCGTGGGAGAACAGAGTCCTTTTGGTATACAGGAAAACACAGGTTCGGTGATGGCATACAGAAGAAAAACCAAGCGAGGCTTTTGGATCTGCAGCGATTTTACTGAGCTCAAGGCAGTGATTTTATAGTACATTCAAGAAGAAATAGCAAGGAGAGTTGGCAAACTTTCCAGAACTACTGGACAGGTTACTAACAATTCAATTTTCATACATTAACCAAAGTACATAGTCATGGGTCATGGTTGGCAGATTACAGCATAATACATCTTTAAGTTTAGACAATGATCACAAAACCGCAGGCACAAGTCTGGAACAAAACTTTTTTAGAACTGAGAGATTGTGGCTTTTCTTTTTATTATTACTTTATAACTAAAATAACCTTTACTTTGTGATCTTAAGGTTTTCTTTTTCTGTCTCCCAGGGAAATGGCTCAGGCCAATTGTAATGCACCTGGAGCCAATTTTTCAACATGTCTTGCTTTGGTACAGTGTGTGCAATGCCACCATTTACTATTGTATATTTGATTAATAATAGTTTGTTTTTGCTGTGGGGTTAACAAGCACCAAGGAGGCCTAGCTCTTAGCAATTTTTGCATGAAGTTTAAAGTATAGTAAAGGACCCACTGCCCATCTATATTAACCCATCTATCTTCCCATTCATTATATGTTCCTGTGAAAGGAGGGGGAGAATCAGGGACCCTTTGTATGTTATTTTTTCTTAAAGGAGGAGCCCACCATCTGCCTTTAATTAAATAATGCCTCCCGTCATACACGACTGCCACTGGAATTCCCATTTTACTCAGTAACAGTCATGATATAAAACATCATTTTTACCTGATTATCCTATTTTGAACTTTCTTCAAACAATTTATTATTTTGTAATTGGTCTATGATATCACCCAATGTAATGTTGTTTTTCCAATGAATTTTTGCAAGAGCTTTTAAGAAAGGAGGGTCGTACTCAAAAATATTTTTATATTTAATTTGACTAAGATTTACAGAAAGTTCCTGCTCCAAGAGTGGCCTAAAACTGGGGGAGGTATTTGGCTATTATTGCCAACTCCCAGAACATCTAGGTAACTCTGTCTTTGTCTATAAGGAACATTTAATTAAACTTGAGAGAGGACTTTGTTGTATTCAGAAAGTATATTATAACTAAGAAAGACAGCATGCCAAGCCCAGCACCAAGGAAGCATGACATCTTAGGAGCATATCGGGAAATGGTCAAGGCTGAGCACTCTGCCAGGGACCTCCAGGGGGTCAGGCCCCGAAGGACTTTTCTCCCCCCCCTGCCTCGAATATGACTTTCATCACTGCTCACACAGGTGACACTGGAGTTGGTGTGGCATAATCACATGCTTCTCTAAAACCTTATCTGCTGGGACCAGCCTTCTGCTGCCCTGGAAGGGCCTCCAACATACATACGCTTGCTTTTCCCCAGAAGAAAACAAGAAAAAAACAACAAAGTTGATTTTCTATTATACACAAGAAATTGCACTGAGTCCATTATATAAAGACTCAAAAATCTATTTGTATATTATGTGTATGAGTGTTTGCTAGTATGTTTTGTGTGTTCACCACCTGCATGCCTGGTACCCACAGAAGTCAGAAGAGGCCATCAGATCCCCTGGAACTGGAGTTACATGTGGGTGCTGGGAACTGAACTCAACTCTGCAAGAACAGCCAATGTTAACCACTGAGCCATTTTTCTAGTCCTTATGTTGATGCTTTTTAAAGCTAGAATTTATTGAGTTCTTCCCATGTCTTGGCTTCTTTTAATAAACTCTAGAAGTAATTACAAGCGTTATATAATCAAAGAATAAGGGAAAGATGTTAAACAAGTTGCCCCAGATTGTATGGTTAGTACAGAATAGTCAGTGCTAGAAACCAGAGAGACTAGTTCCAGGGTCCACACCCTACCCCTACGCTGCAGTACTTTTCTGAACCCATCAGTACTGCTGTCCCCTGTGGATTACCAGTAGTTACCAATAATATACCTGTATTTGTTATTCAGTCTGAGATAGGTAACTCTTTTAAAACATACTTTATTTTTATTTTATGTGTATGAGTGTATTGTCTGCAATATGTACACGCCCATGTGTTGCACAATGCCCACGGAGGTCAGAAGAGGGTATCAGATTCCTCTGGAACTGGGGTTTCAGACAGTTGTTACCTGATATATGGGTGGTGGGAACCAAACCTGTATCCTCTGCAAAAGCAAGCTGCCAGCTCTTAACTGCTGAGCCATCTCTCTAGCCCCTGGAGATGGGTAACTCTTATTCTACGCTTTAATTGCTTTTATACTCAAGTAATTTTCACTCACTTTGGGCTTCAATTTTCTTTCTTTTCTTTCTTTCTTTTTTTCTTTCTTTCTTCTTTCTTCTTTTTTTTTTTTTTTTTTTTTTTTTTTTTTTTTTTTTTTTTTTTTTTTTTTTTTTTTTTTTTTTTTTTTTTTTTTTTTTTTTTTTCTTTTTGAGGCAGGGTCTCCCTATAACCCCAGCTGGCCTGGAACTCACTCTGTAGACCAGGCTGGCCTTGAACTCACAGAGATCCACCTGACTCTGCCTCCCAAGTGCTAGGATTAAAGGTGTGTGCCACCACACCTGGCTTAAAGACGGTTCTTAGCTGCCATGTGGGTGCTGGGAATTGAACCCTGGTCCTCTGGAAGAGCAGTGGATGCTCTTAACTGCTGAGCCATATCTCTAGCTCTGGGCTTCAATTTTTTTTAGCTGTAAAGTAAGGGAGCTGAATGGATGGAACTGGTGGACATTATGTATACAAGATAAGCAATCCCGGTCCAGAAAGACTAACATCAAGTTTTCACTTACATGTGGAAGCTAAAAAAGTTGATGTCACAGAATAAAATAATTGTTATTAAAAGCTTGCAATGAAATAAGGAAGAGTTGGGAACCTGCTACCAAAATACAAGTTAGAGTTCCTTTTGATGTTCTACACCACAGCAAGGTTACTACAGATGATAATTATACACTATAGATTTTATAAAGAATTAGAAGTCTAAAGGTTCCAAGCACAAAGAAATGATAAATGTTTAGGGAGATGAGATAGAAATGTTACTTACCATTTTATTATGAAACTATACACACACACACACACACACACACACACACATTATACTCCATGTATACGTATAATTATGTAAACATAACAAAGGCAAATATTGACAAAAAATACAAAGTCTGTATATGGTGGCATATGCTTGTAATCGCACCACTTGGGTGGTTGAGACAGGAGATTGTGTGTTCAAAGTCAGCTTGGGTTATACTAGCAAGTCTGAGACCAGCCTGGGCTAAGTAGTAAGACCCTGTCTCAAAAATTAAAAATGAAATAAATTGAATAATATAATTTCTCAGTTTCCTTCAGTGATAACACAGAATCAATACATAAGATTTAGGGAAAATCCATGATAAAGGCCTAACCACAGGGAAGAAGTGTCACTGTGAGGAATGGGAAACTACTGTTTAGGACAGAGGAAGGTGGTGCCGGGGTCACTTGTGATGTGATCACAAAGGTACTCTACCAATATCACCTTGTTCCCTAAAAGAGAGTGGAAGTGGATTCAGGAAGACCTATTAGGAGGCTGTTGAAAAAAGTGCAGCAGAGTGTGAAGTAGATTAGGCTAGGGTACTGGGAATATATAAGACTGGGTGTGCACATGCAGTGGAAGTGTATTTCCAGTTTTCAGTTTCAGTACAGGGGAACCTGAACTTAGTGGGTCAATGGCAGAGGACAGACAAGTGCCTTTTGTACTGGATTATGGGTAGCACGTTTTGACTTTGAAAATGAAAGGGTCTGTAGGAGACTGACTACCAGCAGCAAACAGCCAGCTCCTGTGTCCTGACATTAAGATAAAGAGACAGTCCTGCATCTGGTTATAGGACCAACAAACTCTGGAGCTGACCAGAGGGAGACAATGGTTCTGCTAAACTAGATAAAGGTAGAACAGTCTAGGTCAGTGGATGATGTCTTTATGTATTACGGGCCAGCTTGACTCTACCTGTAAAAGACTATGGCTTCTGTGTACATAGCTGTGGAATTGCTTTGACCAGCTATGTATACGATCATAAAGTATTTTATTCATCTTATTAATGGATTAATCCTTAAGGTACCATAGGGGTTAATAATGACTTTTCAATGTATGCACACAACAAAGACAGAGGCAATGGGCTATAATAATTTATTTTCATTTATTTGTTTGAAAGTGGAACTACATCAAAAGTTGAAGCAATAAACTCAGACAGACTTATTTTTGTAGCACAATTAAATTCCTCATTTTAATTTATTTTTAACTATACATATATGTGTGTGTCCATGTTTGGGTATACGGAATGTGAGTGCAGCGCCAATGAAAAAAGAAGAGGCTGCCAGGTCCCTTGCAGCTGGCATTACAAGAGGTTGTGAGCCACCAGACCTGTGTGCTGTGAACTGAACTCAGGTCCTCTGTGAAAGCAGTACAATACTTAACCATTGAGTCATCTTTCCAGTCCCAGAATTAAATTCCTTATTAATGGTCTTAATTAAAGATAACTTACAAATTAATAGCCTTGATAATTTTAAAAGAATAAATTGGCATTGAAAAGAAGGAAACAAGAGCCCATTCTCCCGAATTATGAATTAGCAACTTTGGGTTCTTTTCCAAGCTCCCTGCAACTAAATAAATAAATAACATTGTTTATTTGCACAAGGAGCTAGATAGGTTACTTTCTAAGGCCCTGTTAAATAATGCATTAGTCTAATATCCTTGAAGGTCATCTTTGCCTTAAATGGGTTCATGATAATCTTTGTGAGCACAAACTCATTCTTTAAAAGTTCCCAAGGGAAAGTTTATCCACGGATCAGAACGCAGGGTTCAGGATATGATATTATTACATAGATAACTCTGAAAAACTGTCTTGCCATTGGACAATAGTGATGTCTGACATTGTTAGCCTCTGTGACTATCTGTGTCACAAAGACCAGGCTTGCTCCTAAAATTTGCTTTTTAATTCTACTTAAGAGAATCACTGATAAAATTGTTTCTATATCAAAATACATATATTATCCATTCTTATAATTCTAAAAGGCAAGTGATGTTTGATATTAAGCCTGTATATGACAACCTAGCATTTATTAGATATCCATAACAACACCAAATTAAATCAAATTAGCAAAGTTCAGAGTATCTCTAAATTTCAAATGTTGTATGACTGCCTCTAATAAATAATTAATTAAAGAAATGCTTTTATTCTCCAGAGTTAAGGATGATGTACATTAAGGAGAAAGCTTTGAAATCACAGTGTGGTGGAAAAACTGCTTAATCTGTCTTCATCTGCCTGAAGAAAAGGAAGAACAGGCTGGCAAGTGTGATTTAGAAGCTGCATTTCTGACAGTTAAAGATTGGAAGCTGCCTCCCCCAAGTTGTTCCCACCTGAACTCTAGTTAAAATTCAACTATTATTAGATACGGCCTATCACCTGCTGGGGACTGCCAGGCTTTAAGATTCTGTTCTTCAAGAAAAGAACGTCTGTTCTTGAGAACCCAGGAGCTATGCTCTAAGAAGTAGAATGATACAAACTTGTTACCGGTAGATCTTAAGGAGATGAACTCATAGTGTCACAGAAGTTTAAAATGTGGCAAACTTATCTTTCCAAATGTATGTATAATTGTTCTGAGGCCCTGCTACCTGGTCACAAACCTATGAGGACTTGTTATGAGGACGAACTACGAAAAAATTCAGAAGACACTCTAAATACCACGCAGGGCAGCTTATTAGAAAATCAAGAACGGGTATGTCCCACGTGGTCATTCTTTATCTTTCTCCTCTATCCCCAAATTCAGGAATCGCTACTTCAAACCTTGTGTGGTAGTTTAAGCCTGCTTAGAAGCAGCTTCGGGTAACAACCTGGCATTTTCATAGGTTTTCCTCTTCAGAAACTGGTTTCCAAGTTTACAATTTTCTCCCATTCCGCCCCGCCCGCCAGGTCTCAGTCAAGAAATTTTCAGAACATTCTATTATGCGTTTTTCTTACCCTTTTAAAAAGCAGGAGAAAGTAATAATGAGCAACCGCCTATAAATCGGACTCTTTAAAGGCTTTCGTTTTAATCTCTATCACGACGTATAAATACGCGTGGCAAAGGAATTTTCTTCGGCGAGGAACGCCCCTATTCATGCCCGAGGAGTATCTGAAAATGTGCCCTGACTAAAAGAGTATCACCTCATATCTCCCACGGCCTTCGTGGCAGGTGTTTAGACACCAGACGCTTTCTAGAACTGCAAAGAATTCATTGGGCAGTTCTTGGGGCCTGAGGTTTCCCTAGAGCATGGTCGCCCGGGCAGGGTTTGTTCCGTACTTCCCCTAGGCCAAAGCCCGCCTCCAGAGCCAAAACCTTAGTTTCATTGGTCCATCCGGACGTTCGTCTCCTCCATAAGCCAATCAAAGCCCCCTGAGGGGATTTGGGAACCGGAAAGGACCTGGGCCGGTCGTGGTGGGTCAGGCGGGGCCGTAGATGAGTGACAGCGCGGTCCTCCAATCCATAGAGCAGTAGGACCTGTATTTTCTGGCTTCTGGGCTAGAAAAGAGCGCCGATGCCGGCTGCAGCGATGAATCCTCGGAGGCTCGGGCTGTTTGGCGGCGCTGGGGAGCGGCTGCTGCTGGTGGCTTCCCTGCAGGTGAGTGGTTCTGTTGTAGAATATAACAGTTGGCGGAGTTTCCCTGCTTTAAATGACGCGGCATTTTATTTTAAGGTCAGCTCCTACCTCCCCCGCTTTAGGATTTTGTGGGACTCTGATGCCCGCTCCACCCCCTCGAGTGGGGACATTCCCCGCCCCCTCCCCCGGGTCCCCACTTCCCCGCCGATCCCCAAGTCGGTGTCCGCGGTCCCTGTCTCAGAATGCACTGCTGAGGAACCCGCCTGATTAGCATGGTGTCCCAGGATAAGGATATTTCAAGGGGACGTTTCCCTCCTGGACGTGTCAGGTGCGGTGCAACTGGTAGATCCCTGGAAGGGTGATGGACAGAGCTTGCCGTAAAGTTAATAGAAAACTTGAGCGCATGAAGGGAAAGGAAGACTCTTCTGCAGTGGTCTCATGGGTCAAATTGCAGGTTCAGAGGAAAACTAAAATACAAACGGACAAAAAGTGTAATTCCCAGCCTAGCGTGGTGGCGCACGCCTTTAATCCTAGCACTCGGGAGGCAGAGGCAGGCGGATCTTTGTGAGTTCAAGGCCAGCCTGGTCTATAGAGTGAGTTCCAGGACACCTGGGGCTACAGGGAGACCCTGTCTCAAAAAGCCCCCCCCCCCAAAAAAAATGTAATTCCCTGTGTTCTGAGGGATAGGAGCTGGCTTTGCACTACAGGTGGTCCAAAGAAATGCTTAATTGTAATTAGACTTTGCCGGATAATTGGTTGCTAACTTCCATTCGCCTCCTCTTTCAAATTAGGATTTATAGCTTGTGACTAGTTTTAGAATGTTAAGTAGCTGAATGTGAACCTCTTCCGAAGTCAAATTTTGAAAATTAAATGTTACATTTTCCCAGTATTATATTTTTATTATAGATTAATATTTTTATTATATTTTTATTATAGATATCTTTTAATAGATATCTATAATAAAAGCAGACTCAGGCCAATTTGTCTTTTATTTAAAAACTCTCCCCTAAGTCTAAAATCCAGGGACTAGATTTTATCCATCATGGTATTGTTGTAGCACATCACAGATCATAGATGCTCCCAGGATGGTGGGGGATTTTTTAAAGGTGTAATTCAAATGGAAGTGTGAAAGAACATGAATTAGAAGCCATAACATGTTGTTTTGTGTTTTTTTGGTATTTTTGAGACAGGGTCTCCCTTTAGTTCCAGCTGGCCTGGAGCTTGCTCTGTAGTCCAGGCTGGCCTTGAACTCAAAGAGATCTGATACCTGCCTCTGCCTCCGGAGTGCTGGGATTAAAGGCATGCACCACCATGCCTGGCTTATTTTATTTCAAGCAATTAGTTTAAAAAATTGCAGAGTATAAGCCGGGCGTGGTGGCACATGCCTTTAATCCTAGCACTTGGGAGGCAGAGGCAGGCGAATCTTTGTGAGTTCAAGGCCAGCCTGGTCTACAGAGTGAGTTCCAGGACAGCTGGGACTACAGGAACACCTGATTCAAAAACCAACAAAAAAAAAAAAAAAAAAAAAAAAAAAAAAAATTGGCAGAGATATAATGAGCAGAAAATATTCTTAATCTCATCTCTCTGAGGTAACCACTATATTGTTTGGGTAGATTATTTTAGTTTCTTTTCCCCTTTATTTTCTCTGATTGGTTAAGATTAATTGGGTCGTTCCACTTGAAGTACAGGCCAAGATATTTAAATTCATTGGTAAATACAGCTTAGTATGTCCGGTGCATGGAGAACAGAAGACACGAAACGCTTGCACTTAGTGGCTTCTTGAACATTCTTGGAATTGAAATCAAATGTCAGGAGATGTTTATATAGAGAAACAGAACAAAAAGTATTAACACCTGAATTTATGTAATCCTAGGACACAGGAAGCTGAGGCAGGAGGATTGTTGCAAATTTGAAGTCAGCCTGGGCTACATAGTGACTCTGCTCAAAAAATATTAATAACAAAACCCTTTCATTTAAAAATATGGTGATGCATAGACAGGAATGCACATAATAAAAGATATAGTGAAAAAAATACTTTATATAATATAAGCTTAACATTGACTACTTTCTTAGCACTTTTGGATTGCAGAATGTAATTTAGAACTTCTAAGACTGTCTTTCATTCCACCCTTCACCCACATTGACAGCAATTTTCTTCTATTTAGTTTAAATTTCTCCCCTCTAGCCTTTCTCCCCGCTTTTCTTTATTCCAAAATTTTGCTTATATTCATGCTGTCAGCCAGGGAGAATCACTTTGATGGGTCTGTGATCTATGCCAGGCTTCATAGGGTAATTAAAGCCTGTTCCATTCTATTGCTCACTGTTTGGTAGAGTACTTTACCTAATTCATTTAATATTCCTAACAGTTCCTAAGGGAGTAATGGT
Organism: Rhizomys pruinosus; assembly: GCA_009823505.1. Lineage (NCBI taxonomy): Eukaryota > Metazoa > Chordata > Mammalia > Rodentia > Spalacidae > Rhizomys > Rhizomys pruinosus. Next base: position 5,592,504 of record VZQC01007982.1, read on the forward strand.
TTTGGTATCCTTACGCTTACAGCCATGGAACCTGGGATCCAAAGAATATAATGTATTCATGGTCAGACTGTCAGTAAGCCACAGAGCTGGGCTTCTGCCAAGGTTTTTTTGACTTTGAACTTTTGGGATTTGGTGGATACAGTTTGTGTTGACAAATCTACCTCTAGAGAAGTAGCCAGAGATAGAATTCTTGAGTGGGTGTTGTGCAGAGCAGGGATACCAAATAGTCTAGAACAGGCACTAAGGCCCAGACAAAGTCACATCTCAGGACTGTATCTGTGCACCTCTTCTCTGGGAATAGGATTCTGCTCTGCCTGTACTGACCCTGCCCTTGCAACAGGTGGTAATAGTGGATGTTAGTAGATGGCAGATTAGGGAATGAGGGGGTTTTAGTGTCTGCAAAAACACCCATGGCTGATACTGTCTCCTGATTAATAGGTGTTGTTAGAACTGCAAGTACAAATGGAAAAGTTACCTTTAGGGAAAGCAATAGACAGCAGAATAAACACTAAGTACCTTTCAGATGCAAGTTTGATTTTTAAATTTTGAACTTGATTGGGGCTGGAGAGATGGCTCAGCGGTTAAGAGCACTGATTGCTCTTGCAGAGGACCCGGGTTCGATTCCCAGCACCCACATGGCTGCTAAAAACTGTCTTTAGTGCCGGGCGTGGTGGTACATGCCTTTAATCCCAGCACTCGGGAGGCAGAGGCAGGTGGATCTCTGTGAGTTCAAGGCCATCCTGGTCTACAGAGCGAGCTCCAGGCCAGCTGGGACTAAGGGGAGACCCTTTCTCAAAAAAAAATTTTTTTTGTTTGTTTTGAACTTGGTTTTGGGGAAGGCATATTTTGTTAAAATATCTGGAACTCTAGGGAACTAAGTACCAGATTCCATTTCCCTTGAGAACTGTTCCCTTTAAATTTATTACAGATATTATTAATCTTTCTCTCTGTCCTCAAATATAGCCAGCTCCTCTCCTGTAAAGTTCAGGTCCTCATGCAGTGGAACTTAAGCTTGCTCAAAGCTGTGCAATGAGGATTTGGACTAAGGAAAACCTCTGAGTAACGTGGTAATTGGATATTTAATTGTTAAAGGCAAGCTTTGGGTCGTTGTGACTCGGGTTCTATGTCTCCTATTTTATATATCTTGACGTTGTACTGTTTAACTTTCTTTTTTTAATGGAAGAACAAGTTTTAGAATCAATTTTATACTACAATTTGACCACCTTTTCAGGAGTAATATATACTAAAGTCAGGTGTATATTATGTTTCACACATTTGAGAAGAAGAGGAAGCAAAGTCCAGGGAATATTAATTTGAAAAACAGAATGGGGAAGGAGGATGTGAATTTATGTGTAGAAAGCAGGAGCAAAATGGCCTGGCTGCGTGTCTTGAAAGTACTAAGCGAGCCGGGCGTGGTGGCGCACGCCTTTAATCCTAGCACTTGGGAGGCAGAGGCAGGCGGATCTTTGTGAGTTCAAGGCCAGCCTGGTCTACAGAGTGAGTTCCAGGACAGCTGGGACTCCAGGGAGACCCTGTCTCGAAAAGACAAAAAGAAAGTACTTAGCGATTCTAAACTAGAGAATTAACCTCAGTAAACACATTTTGCATGTCCAACACTTACCTATCAACCCTCTCTGTTCCTGCCTTGCCAAGTGATGCTACTTTTGAAGTAGTTTCATGGTAGTGTTTATAGAAAGATTTTTTGAATTTATAATCGAGAAGTCATAAATAACTTGCAAAGCAGGTCATTTGAATCACCCACTTGTTTCTTTATTGCTAAGTCAATTGCGTAGCATCTGCTTCTGAACCAGTATAAGTTCACTTTTAGTGTAAAACACTGCAACAAACTTATGGAGATGTCTCAAAGTAACACATGTCTAAATGAGAGATTGTATTTTGAAGGTTAACAAGATGATCACTTTTTCTCAATTGTTGTATCCTGAATGGGATTCTATTACCCAAGGTAGTTAGAAGTTCTGGCCAAGAATAAAATCTGGTGATTTTTATAATGCTGGGATTATCCCATAACAGGATTCTTAGTTAAGGTCAGAAATACTGATGTGATTGGTAGGTCTGAGTACCCGATCTGGGATCAGCAGGGTTCAGCATACCTAAAGCCTGGCCCACCTGCCTCTGTACAGCCCACATGATATGCATGTTACTTTTTCCATTTTAAGTTGTTGAAATTAGTCTAATAATAACTGTCATGTACATTAAAATTATATGAAATTCTAATTTCATTATCATCAAGTTTTATTGGAACACAAGCATATTTATTCACTTATGTTTCACATACTGATAACTTTCAGCCACAGAGACAGAATTATTCATATGTAGTTACAACAGAGATTGTATGGTCCATAAAAAAGATCACTTTACAGGAAATGTTGCTAACGTCTTAACTAAGTTACAGTGTCTCTATTTATCTTCTCCAGCCCCTCTTAATGGCCACTTTCCTTTTCCAGTTGATCATTATGTTTCCAGAATTATTGCAAAACACTCACAACTAATATTTATGTTCTGCCTCTCTGTGAGTGTAAATGCTACCTGATCTCCTTAGGATGCATGCCATTAAACCTTTAATGATGTCTCAGTGTTTGTAAGAGTCTGCATTCTTTGACACAAGGTCCTCCTTGGGCCACTATTCAGTTTTATCTTTCTAGACTAGCTCCTCCCACTTCCTGATTATACCCTGTACCTAGGTTGACCATATAATTTTCCAAATGGAACAGTTAGGTGTGAAAGGGGCCTCAGTAGTAATTATGGAAACAAGAATAAGGCAACGCTGTTTTAGGCAAATCAGGATGGATAGTCACCTACTTGTAACTTCAGCACTTTTGAATGGACTTTCTGTTCCCTATGTGCACCTGTTCCTGATTGTTACCTTAGGCTAGAATTTCATTCCTTTTTTCATAAAAACCTACTTCTAAACATCTACCAAAATCTAGCTTAACTAATGCTATGTCCATGCAGAGAGAGAAATAATCTCTCCCTCCTTACCTCCTTTATGAATGAAGAACCCAAGGTGTGAATTACTTTTACTGACATGTGTGTATGCACACACACACACACACACAATCTCCTGTCCTCATTGCTGTCTTTAAGACACAATCCACGATCAGTGTTGGATTCTGTATTCCTCACAGGCCCACTATTGTGCTCATTCTTCATTTGAATAATGAGTTAATTGGGCTGGGACGGCTGAAGAGTATTGGGGCTTTCAGTGTATGAAATAATTCATTTTAATGTGATTAAAGTAGTGAGAAAAATTGGGGTTCCAAGGTCTGAGATGAGAGCCTTGGGTTCCAGTGTGGCAGCAGCATGGAAGAATGGTTTGAGGGATAGGTATAGGCTTTGGGAACCAACTTGACTGAGACTCAGTTGCAGCTCTGTCATTTACAACCTGTTACCTTGGACAAGTTGACTCCCTCTTCTCAACTTCTGCATCTGTAAAATGGGGGTAAAGTGGAATGGAATGGGATAGTGTTTTCTTTTTTTAATGAACTATTTTTTTTTTGAGAATTTTATACATGAGTACTATATTCACCTCATTTCCACTCTTCCCTGTCTCCATCTAATTTCTCCCATGTCCTTTCCCACTCAAGAAATATTGTTCACAAAAAGTTCAGCATTAACAAATAAAGCTAGTTGAGATTTTATACAAATGTTAGAATAAAAATACAAAGTAAAAAAATTTAGAAATGAGTGAACATTGTATTTTCATTTATAAAGGTAAGGTCTCAGGAAAACACAAAGTGCAACATATTCAACTCCTCATAGAACCATTCAAATGACTCATTAGAGAGATCGGAACTATTAACCAGAGGTCCATGTTGATTTTGGTGATAGGTGGGAGGGGTTAGGCTAGCCATTCATTCAAAACAGAACTGGGGCTTACAGAGAAACAATAAAAGCTGAGAAAGGAAAAAAAAAAGTTTTGCTGACCTAAAAATGCCTGTAGAAACTGGCTCCCCAAGACGCTTCTGGAAGGCATCATGTCATCCCAGAAATGACCACATACATGTAAAATGCTTTCTCCTGTCTTCATGGCAATTACTTAACAAAGCAGTAGTGACTGACCTACTTTCAGTGAGCAGGAATTCTTCATATATAAATAGTCTCATCTCGGTTTAGTAATAGTGGTTGATTTTAAAAGCCCCAATCCACCAAGTAATCATGGAATGGAATAGTAGAGTAGTGGTTGAAGGTTCAAACATTTCTAGGTCCATGGTCAGCATCTGTGAATATTAGCTGCATACCTGAGGCCATCATGCTCACCATTGTCATCATCACAATAACATCAGAGGTGGGGATCATAGGTGGGGCTTACTCTCCTAAGCCAAATGAAGACCAGAGATAGGACATGCAGCACCGAAATCTTAGCAGATTCCTCTGTGATAGAAGCAATCAGCCTGAGAATTAGACAGCATGGGTCCCAGACCGGATGGTCTCCACTCAGAGGTGACTAATCAGAGTCTTTTGAGAAATCATTTCAGTAGCATAGAGCAGGAGGAGTCAGATTAGGAAAGTTATGCCTTGGGCTAGGGATGTGGCTCAGTCTTAACCACTCCAGCATGAGGTCCTGAATTTGGATTCCTGGCATCTCTAAAAAAGGCAGAGGTACCTCCTTTGCATGGCTGTCATCTTGGCAAAGGTGAGGCAGAGACAAGAGGATTCTTGGGCCAGCTAGTCTTAACTGACCCTGGAGCTCCAGGTTCAGAGAGAAGCCCTGTCTCAAGAAAAGATGAGAAGCGATAGAGGAAGATACAGGACCGTAAACTCCAGCTTTCACCCCAACCCTCCCACCCCCACATACACACCGTAAATCAAAAAAGAAAAAAATTTCTCAAAGAAAAAAACTGAGGAAAAATGACAGGGAAGATGAGGTAGTTATATCAAGATATTTTTGTTTAGTAAGCCTTTTTTTTTTTTTTTTCAAGCTGGACCATAGTTTTAAAAGTAAACTCTTTGTGAATAATAACTCAATAGCATATGTAGCCTTTTATTTGTTTTTGTTTGTGTTTGAGACAGGGCCTCCCTGTAGCCCCAACTAGCCAGAACTCTATGTAGACCAGGCTGGCCTCAGTGTCAGAGATCTGCTTCCTTCTGTCTCTCAAATGCTAGGATTAAAGTCCCATGCTACTACACCTGACTGTAATCTTTTATAGTAAATTAACTGATTGAAATTAGTGCTTAATGTTGGTGTCAGTAATTCTTGAGTGATAAAAGAGCAGCCTTAAGAACAAACTGCAGGCTTTACTAAAACAAAGCCAAAATAAAGCTGTAGATTTTAAAAGAAAGGCTTTTAATTTGAGGATGAAAGGAATATATTCATAGTAAGGTAGTTTAGGTGACTGCTGGACCTGACTCAAGGCTGATCCCAAGCAGTAAGGAGCTGAGCTCTCCTTTGTATGCTCTGTGTTTAAATGCTTTTTATGGAATGGCAGCCTATGTTTGGAGGGGCAAATTGTAACTGGAGATGCTTCTGTGGAGTGAAACACTGAGAGCCTAGGTCCCAAACCAAGACTCAAGTCCCCCAGTGGTAAGGAGGAAAGAACACAGGTTAAAGAAAAACATCACCGTCTCACAAGTGTGAAGTCCATGGCTGTTCTCACCACTGTCCGTATGTCTGTGGGCCCGTCTTCACACAGCCTTGCTGGTGTAGACGTTTTGAGTTTGGAATCAACTGACAAGTGTCTGATGTGGAGTGGTAAACATTTGGTAGGCCAGCTCTAACAAGCTTGCTGCGAGATACTTTAGAAATTTGCCAGCTTTAACCCTCAGCAGCTTCTTTGCATATATATATTCAGCAGCCAGTTAAATGGGAAATTAGCTGATGGTACCGTAGAAGAGACAGAGAAGTTTGGTTTGCCACAGATAAACACTCACTCTGATTTTTACTTTACCCTGTCTTCCCCACCTGTACAACAGAGTGAAGACATGCATTTGCATAGTTTGGGGGCTGTTGTACTATTCTGCTTATATATAGTTTGAGTAAAAAGGAAATCAGACTTTTCTTTTTTAAAAGTCATAGTAAGCAACTGTGGCAGACTAAGGTGGTAGGTACCTGAATGTTAATAATGTTATTACTACTTGTTTGGTTCCTTTATATGTTTTCTAATCGAAAGATGATAGAGAAGTGGTTTGTTTGTTTTTTGTCTTTTTGAGACAGGGTCTCCCTGTAGCCCCAGCTGGCCTTGAACTCACAAAGATCTGCCTGCCTCTGCCTCCCAAGTGCTAGGATTAAAGGCGTGTGCCACCACACCCAGCTGGAGAAGTGTTTTTTATAGCTCACAGTTTCAAGTTATAGTCAGTCATTGCGGCGAACTCAAGGTAGCAAGAACTTGAAGTCACGTTACATTCACACTCAAAATCAGAGAGCCATGGATGAACACATGTAAGCTGTGCTCAGCTTGCTTTCGTGATTTTTACACAGTCCTGTATCCACAGTGGGTGCGTGTTTATGAAATCAAATAATCCCTGACAGGCATGCCCAGGGGACCACCTTCCAGGTGATTCTAGATTGTCGAGTTGACCATTAACACTGACCATCGTGCTCCTCTTCAATTTGAAGGGAAGAGCCGAGCCCTTCATTAACCATTTAGCCTGGAGGAGTCTTGCTTGGCATGCCAGAAGAAAAACTGAGGTAGAGCAACAGCTGAGAGCTTGTTTCCCATTTCACACCCCCAAACAAAACAGAACACAAATGAGTATGAAGTCTGGATATGGTTTAAAAAATATTTATTATTTTTATTTGATTGTATGCATGAGTGTATTGCCTACATGTAAGTGCACCCATGTTGTGCAGTGCCCACAGAGGTCAGAAGTGGGTCTTGGATCCACTGGAACTGGAGTTATGGACACTTGTTAACCTGTATGTGGGTGTTGGGAACTGAACCCCCGTCCTCTGGACGATCAGCTAGTGTTCTTAACTGCTGAGCCATCGCTCCAGCTCCTAGGACTTTGGACTTTTAAATGTTACAGTATAAAGACATCAACTTTACCAACCCCCATGAAATCACCACTTGGTCTCTCCCAGGCGAGGAGTCCTGGATTGGGAGCTTCATCAGTTAGTGATTCTTCCTCCCCAGGCATAAGCAGTCATTTGCTGAAGCCCTGCCCCATGGCTTCATCTTCCTCTTTGTCCACCTTGATGGGGCTCCAAGGCTGAAAGTTCAGCCATTGTGCCTTCTGCCTGGAAATTTGCAGCCTTGTGAGCTGCTTGCACCTGAGCCTTGGTTCTTCTGGCAACCTGCTGCTTGCTGCATAGGCACCGAAGCTTCAACTGCTGCTTGACCAAAAAGGAGACATTCTAATTTGAATTGTTGCAGCATTCTAATTTGAATTGTTGCAATCTTTCAGTTACACACAAACCACATCAATAATTTCCTTCCTTATTCTTGAAGCCTTATTTATTTATTTGTGGGTGGGATGGTATTTTCGAGACAGGGTCTCCCTGTAGCCCCAGCTGTCCTGGAACTCACTATGTAGACCAGGCTGGTCTTGAACTCACAGTGATCTGCCTGCCTCTGCCTCCCAAGTGCTGGGATTAAAGGCATGCACCACCACACCCGGCCTGAAGCCTTATTTTTTTTGAAGCTTTCCTATCCAGAATCTCTTGTAAGTACTAAGGAAGAGTCAAAACTAGATATGGATTCCAGTCAGCTTTGTCACTAGTTCTTATGTAACTGAGTGAATCACAGCTTAAGTGGGACAGAAAACCTCCAGTTACTGGCAGTTTCCAAGAATGGCAGAAGCCAGGTCCTGATGCTCATATAATCTTTACTCCCCAGTGTGGAAAAACACTGGGGTGGAGATGGAAAGTGCCAAGCATGTCTGCTGAGCAACCTGTGTCCCTAGTGGTCACTGCTGTCCACTGTGAGGAGAGTGAAGGCAGCTGATACAGCCAGGTCTCTAGGTTCTCCAAGGGACAGAGCGGACCATAGATCTTTGCGGACTTCAGAATTACTTTAGAGTTGCTTGTCCAACTTTACTAGGTTCTTTTCCTGACAAAATGTGGCTGCTGTGTGTACAGTTTCTGCAGGATGAGGGAGGCGAGGACCTTATCAGTGTGGCTCCTTGCACTCCTCCCGCACGCCTGCTTCTGTTAATCTGTGTTTGCAGGCAGCAGCTCTCAGCTGCTTGCATCTGATAGCTTGTTTTGCATCGGGATTTATTCCTGCCAACAGCAAGCCAACACTTTCTTAGGTGAGTACTAATTTGGCTGTTAATGCCACTTTACCTCATTTATAAATCTGTTTTGAGTGCTGAACTACAGTGTCCTGTAAACCTTCAATTTGTGTCTGTGTGGTGTAACTGGTGGCACGGAAGAACTGGTCCCATCTATCCTGCGTAGGACATAGATGTCATGGTTTACTGCGCTGATGTGTCATAACTTCCATAGAAAAGTAAGACAGGAAGAACACTAACAAAGTGAAAAGGATACCTTCGATGTAGAGTCAGATGCTAGGGCTGGGCGTTCCCAGCTACTAGTCATTCTTTGAGACATCTAGAACTCATTCTATAAGTCCTCCCTGTAATAAGCATAAATTGACTACTCTTGGAAGTTCAGCATACCATTAAAGTGTTATTTTACATCATAATTAACATACTATCTAGCCATTGAGGAAATTTAAGCTAATGAGGTGGTCTGTAATTATCTGGAGAATATAATATGCTTGGAAGTGCTACAAGGCATGAACAGCAGACATCTGACGTCAAAACTGTTCAAAGGAATTTCAGTTTATTTTAGAAAGTAGCTACTGTAATATTGTCCTTCCATGACTAGGTAGTTATTTGAATAAGGAATATAATTGGTAGCTTTTGTTTCCTCTCTTTCTAGATACATTGCTGTTCTTGAACATCATCCTCTTTGAAAACACCAGGGAAGCTGAGCCACCAGTATGTCCAAGCACAAACTTATAATGCTAAGACATGGAGAGGGGGCCTGGAATAAGGAGAACCGATTCTGTAGCTGGGTGGATCAGAAACTTAACAGTGAAGGAATGGAGGAAGCTCGGAACTGTGGGAAGCAGCTCAAAGCACTGAACTTTGAGTTTGATCTTGTCTTCACATCCGTTCTCAACCGTTCTATCCACACAGCCTGGCTGATCCTGGAAGAGCTGGGGCAGGAATGGGTTCCTGTAGAAAGCTCCTGGCGTCTAAATGAGCGTCACTATGGAGCCTTGATCGGGCTCAACAGGGAGAAAATGGCTTTGAATCATGGTGAAGAACAAGTCAGGATCTGGAGAAGAAGCTACAATGTGACCCCACCTCCCATTGAAGAGTCTCATCCCTACTACCACGAAATCTACAGTGACCGGCGGTATAAAGTATGTGATGTGTCCTTGGAGCAACTGCCACGCTCAGAAAGTTTGAAGGATGTTCTGGAGAGACTCCTGCCCTATTGGAAGGAAAGGATTGCTCCTGAAGTGTTAAAAGGCAAAACCGTTCTGATTTCGGCTCATGGGAATAGCAGCAGAGCCCTCCTGAAACATCTGGAAGGTACTGGCTTTATGTACTTATTAGAGGTTGCTTAGTGTACCATGTGGGACTTACTCTGGCGATTAAGCCCATAATGCAAACTTTCCCTCTTTGTGCCCAGCACATCATACGTAAGCGATTGTTCTATAAACCAAAACTCTCTGTAGCTTCGCTGTCCGTTGTGTCTGAAGCAGAAGTTTTCAGATGTGCATCAGAGTCAACTCGGAGAGTTCAGTATAGCACAGATTGTGGGTCCCACCTCAGTGTTCTGAAAGAAGAGGTACCAGCTAAGAATTTGCATTTCTTAGGAGTTAGCTGGTGATGTAGATCCTGCTGCTTGGGGTCCTGCACGTTGATGAGCCTTGACCTAAAGGGTCATGTGGCGGCTTTTGCTGTAGTAAGGTGGAAAGAGGCTGAGAAATGAAGAAATTGTTCAGCTGATGCTGAACATAAATTTATTTGAGCCTTTTAAGTAAATTATCTAGACTTCAGTTGCACATACTTTTTTTCTAATTTCAAATGATTATGTTTTCAGACCTAGATTTCCTGAGCCATTTGTTTGTTCCCGTTTTCCAGACTAGGCTTAGAGGGAAAGGAAAGTAAACAGTAGTTGCTTATTTATTTCTCTTGATGAAAAGCTTGGGAGAGAATCAGCAGCCTTAATTTTATTTCAGTCACTTGATGCATCCTAAAACAAGAGCTCTTGAGGACTGTGTTTCACCATTTGGGGTGCCAGTGACTGCAGGGGACCTCATCCAGGGGGGATTTCTCACTCCGTGTTCTCCCTAAGCCCGGATGGTTTGCTCTTGACTGGTTTATGCTGCATTTTCCCTTTATCACCGTCTAAGGTTAGCTCACTGGTTAGAATGCATTTCTTCATCACTTCTTTTCTTTCTTTTTTTTTTTTTTTTTTTTTTTGTTCTTTTCAAGACAGCGTCTCCTGTGCCCCAGCTGTCCTGGAATTCACTCTGTAGACCAGGCTGACCTTGAACTCACAAAGGTCTGCCTGCCTCTGCCTGCCTCTGCCTCCCAAGTGCTAGGATTAAAGGTGTGCGCCACCACGCCGGCCACTTCTTTTCATACTACTTTACTTTCCCATAGGAAGCTGGAAGAATAAAAGGTCGACACTGTGTGTGAAATAAGTGGAGATGTGTTCTTTATCAGATTTTGGTGTAAACTTTTTCCCATGCAGTTAATTTTCCAGAATTTTTAACCTTTTTTTTTTTGGTCTTTTCGAGACAGGGTCTCCCTGTAGCCCCAGCTGTCCTGGAACTCGCTCTGTAGACCAGGCCGGTTTTTTTTGGTCTTTTCAAGACAGGGTCTCCCTGTAGCCCCAGCTGTCCTGGAATTCACTCTGTAGACCAGGCTGGCCTTGAACTCACAAAGATCTGCCTGCCTCTGCCTCCCAAGTGCTAGGATTAAAAGCGTGCGCCACCACGCCCAGCTTATTTTCCAGATTTTTTTTTTTTTCGGTCTTTTCGAGGCAGGGTCTCCGTGTAGCCCCAACTGTCCTGGAACTTGCTCTGTAGACCAGGCTGGCCTTGAACTCACAAAGATCTGCCTGCCTCTGCCTCCCAAGTGCTAGGATTAAAGCTGTGTGCCACCACGCCTGGCTATTTTCCAGAATTTTTATAGCATGATCTAGAGCCAAATTATTATATCCACTAATCATGCAAAGAACTAAAATCTACAGACTTCATTAGCGATCTCAGACATTGGCTAGATGTCCTGCTTGATTTTGTGTGTCTGTGTGTATATATCTTAGGATGTGTTAGAACAACAAACTGAAATGTAAAATTTCAGAATTTGAACAACAAACTGAAATTTAAAATTTCAGAATTTCTGACAGTGTATATTCTATGCAGCCATTTTTACAAAATGAAAGTTAGATCCCACAGTGTCCAGCCAGGCTCCCTTTCCCAAAGTAAACGTCACTGTCTTCTTCAAGCATCTTCTTTTTCCTTCCTCCCCAAGTTAAGGAGATCCCGTCAAAAAAAAAAAAAAAAAAAAAAGTTTCTTGCTATTTAGTACTCTTAGTTTGGTACTGTTTAGTTTACTGTTCACTTGTCTGTAAGCGCAGACCTTAAAGATCATCCTGCAGCTCCCTCAGTTATTCTAAACACTCCTCCACCCTAATTAGCTCACTGACCATTTACTGTGGATTAATGCTCTCTTGAGGGAGCTTGGGGAACGTTCTAACCAGTGGTGGTCAAAGAGGGTGTCACCATGATGGCCGTGGGGAAAGTGATCCCTAGAGAGTGATGTTAGACATTAAAAACTTTTCTATATTTAAGAAAATTTTATAGTTTATAAGTATTTATAATTTATTGAAAAATTATCAAATGTTGTGTCTGCTTTGGAAAATGATGGGGTTTTCTGTTCTTACCAGCAGTCCCACTGCTCCATTTAGACTTCTGTTAGTTTTCTTATATTGCTATGAGAAAGTACCCAGCCGGGCGTGGTGGCACATGCCTTTAGTCCCAGCACTCGGGAGGCAGAGGCAGGTGGATCTCTGTGAATTCAAGGCCAGCCTGGTCTACATAGCCAGTTCGAGGCCAGCTGAGACTAAAGGGAGACCCTGTCTCAAACAGAAAAAAAAAAAAAAAAAAGTACCTAAAATGGAGTGGTTTAAAACAACAGGAAATTTATTTCATGGAGCTAATTTTTTTTTTTAAGACAAGGTGTCTCTGTAGCCCCAGATGGCCTGAAACTCTCTATATAGACCAAGCTGGCCTTGATCTCACAAAGATCCATCAGTCTCTGCCACTAGAGTGCTAAGATTAAAGGTGTGCACCACCGTGCTCAGCCAAGGTTTTAAGATATTGGTAGGGTTATCCTCTCCGTCATGGCTCTGTGGGTACTCACACAGACACACACCCACACACACATACACAAATACATTTTTAAAAATGTCCAGAATAGGCAAATCTATAAGAGACAGAAAGTAGAGAGCAATAATGGTTGTCTAGGACTGGGGATGGCTGGAGTGTGGGGGAGCTTGACAGTAACTAGACACTGAGGTTCTTGGTGAGGTGAAAAAAATTCTAAAACTGATTATAATTATCTTTGTGCAAATCTATGAATGTACTAAAAGCCACTGAAATGTACATTTTAAATTGGTAGATTTTTTTGTGAGTTATATATTATTAATGCTATAAATAATCAGTGAAATTACAAATGAATTTATCATTTTTGGGTTAGTGAATAATAGGGAAAGTCAGTGGCGGTGGTAGAACAGGAGTACACAGATATGAAATATAAAATGAATACTCGGCTTTGACCACAGGGACAGAAGAGGACTGCCGGTGTGCTCTGAGCAGCCATTGGGCCCCAGGCCTCCTTAAAAGTTGGATGTATGGCCGGGCGTGGTGGTGCACACCTTTAATCCTAGCACTCAGGAGGCAGAGGCAGGCGGATCTTTGTGAGTTCAAGGCCAGCCTGGTCTACAGAGTGAGTTCCAGGACAGCTGAGGCTACAGGGAGACCCTGTCTCGAAAAGACCAAAACAAACAAACAAACAAACAAACAAACAAGTTGGATGTATGCAACTCAGTGACCTTTCAGAGGTTAACAAATGTAAAATCTTAAGTTTCAGCTTTTCTCCTTATCGTAGATAAACTTTATAGACCATGCTTTTATCGGGGTGGTAATCAATTGAAAACAATGGAATTGGCATGAGGAGAGGAAAAGACAGAAAGTATGACTATATTATGAAAAGGTAGAGGCTGGGAGATGTCTGCAGGAAGAGAGAAACATGTGTGAAGATGGAGAGGTGGTCGGTTGGTGATGGGGAGGATAGCAGACATTCAGGGAAACAGGCACAAAAACCAAGATGCAGTTAGACGTCAGCCCATCAGCCAAGAAACAGAGGTAGTGGGTGTGATGATGGAGACTGTCCGCAGGAAGACGTACGGCTGCTCTCGGCCTTGGCTCTCACCCATCTGTAGAACTTTGTTCCTGTTTGGCCTGTAGTACCCATGGTGGAAGCACTGTTAAGCCTTGTGGAGTTCTTTGGTGTTGCTGTGCTTCCTCATTGATTTACTCCCTGCCTACAATGGACGAGGTTGTTTATGTGCATGAAATCAGGATTCGATTTTAGGATTATTTCGTACAGTAGTCATCTCTCATTTTCAGGTCCTCTAGGTGCTAGTCTGTATTAATTTTTTCTAATAGTGCATATTAAAATTAAGATCCAAGTTTTCTCACAGCTTAAAGACTGTTAGTCAAAAACCCATATGGAATTGAGTCCCTGTGTGTTATCATGTAATTGAACCAGGGATTGTGAAGTTTGGCAGCACTGAAATGTTTCTAAACACACAATAATCAAAAATTAATTCAGAATCAGATGCATACTGAATCTGTGGTGTGTTGTGTGTGACTTCGCTACATCCTTGGTTGTGAGCATGCAGCATACATGCTCTGCACTGAGCACGTCATCATGCCACCCATTACAAGAAACACTGCCTGAAACATCTGGGCCCCAATTCAAGACTATTTGATTATGAATTGCAGCGTACTGACTGTACATACCAGGGTTTCTGCTCTTACAGAAACATAGTGACAGAGTAGTAGAAAACAAAGACGTTTCCTATTCTGCCATTCCTTAGAATATAAGTGTAAATTAGTGTGTCTTTGGATTATATGGTGTTAGAATGTGTGGTTATATGCTCATAGCATTCAAGTGTTCGTCTGTGTATGCATGTGGAATCCAGAGATCCATGTCAGGTGTTAGGTGTCTTCCTCTATGAAATCTCCAGCTGAGTTTTTGAGTCAGGGTACCTCATGGAACCTGAAACTCATCCATCTAGCAATTAGCTTGCCAGCTAGTGAGTTACAGGGATGACCTGTCTGCCTCTCCAGCTCTAGGATTGGTGGTGTGCCCCACCACGCCCCTGGGTGCTCTGGATCCAAAGCTCAGGTCCTTCCTCATGTTGCACTAGGATTGGTGGTGTGCCCCACCACGCCCCTGGGCGCTTGGATCCAAAGCTCAGGCCCTTCCTCGTGTTTCCATGGCAGGCACTAAGCATTTCCTCAGGCTTGAGTTTTGTAAGAAAATCATTAAACCGATTTTTACTTGAGATCAGGACAGAATTTCCAACAATTTCTGGAATGGCCCTAAACATAGAATTCCATTTTATGCCATGTATCTATGTGACTGGTGTTCTCAACATTTGTTGTTGAGAATTGTTCTCAACAATTATAAAATAAAAGTATTGATCAACTCTGAAAAATACTGAAGATCCCCTATGTCCTCCATTATCAAATATTTAGCCACGACTATTTATGTAAAAATAAATATAGTCCTCCATCTCATTAATATTCAAATTTCTATATCTTTAATAAATATTAAATTTACCTTTATGCCAAAGAATTGTTTTTTTAATTTGTTTAATTTTTTCCAAAGAATTTTTTAAAATAAATTTCTGAGTTATCAGTAAATATTTGGCTTGTATACTCATTTTATGTACCTGTACACGCTGGGTTGTGTAAAATTTCTCTGGCAAAAGGGGCAGTCGGTGACAGTGTTGAAGGAGCCTCTTTCTGTGCTACAGCTGTAAGATCTTTTTTTGCCATGGTGGTGAATACTGTTAATCATAGCACTCAGGAGGCTGAAGCAGAAGGATTTCTGTGAGCCTGGTGTACATAGTGAGTTCCAGACCATACAACTGTGAGAATTAAGTATCACTGTCTAACCAAGATCTGAGAAAGGGCTGTGTTTCTTCCATGTTTTCTTTCTTTCTTTTTTTTTTTTTTTTTTTTTTTTTTTTGAGACAGGGAGACCCTATGGCCCCAGCTGTCCTGGAACTCACTCTGTAGACCAGGCTGGCCTTGAACTTACAAAGATCTGCCTGCGTCTGCCTCCCGAGTGCTAGGATTAAAGGCGTGCACCACCACTCACAGCTCCATGTTATCTCTTAATTTGATGCCTTGTGGAATCGATTACAGAAATGTTCACCAAGATCAGAACACCCACCAAATTGGAACATGGACATTTTCCTGTTGTCCTGTTTGTCTAATCTTTGAAGGTCAAGCTGCGGGGCTTCCTGAGTTACTTGATAAGTTCTCAACCTAAAACAGTGTTTGTTGACTTTAGATGCCAGCTTTTCTCCAAAAAGCTAAATGAATTTCCCCTGGTTCATAAGAGAAATGTGAACTTTCTCTCATAGAAATTGAGAGTTGGAGTGTTTATTTATTGTGGAAACATGAACTTTCCCTACGCTGCCAGCTTAACATTTACTGTAGTCATCTGGCCACACAAACCCATTTTCTGGTTTACACCAGTTATCCCAGTGCCATTATTAATAATATTACCTTTTAGTTTGAGAATTCCCCTACTCAGACAGTAATTACTCAGTCTCCTTATGTACAGATGACTTAACAGTTAATCTGGGGGCTGGAGAGATGGCCTAGCAGTTAAGAGCACTGACTGCTCTTGCAGAGGATCGGGGTTCAATCCCCAGCACCCACATGGCGGCTAAAAACCATCTTTAACTTCAGTTCCAGGGGAATCCGACGCCCTCTTCTGACCTCCGCGGCATTGCACAACATGAGTGCACAGACCCACATGCAGACAATACATTCATAAACATGTGAAAATAAATAAAAAATATTAAAAAAAAGTTAATCTGAATTGACAGTATTTGGCATGTGTATTTCCTATAATCACAAAAGTTGCATTAATAAAAAATAGAAATGCTTGTTGTAGATTAACTTGATTCCTAGTCATGCTTTTCACATGTATTAAGATTTATATGAAAATTCCTCTCCATAAAATTGGCTCTTTCAAGTACCTGAACAGTTTTTCCCTTCCTTGTCCTTAAAAATGCTTAAGAAGGGCGTGGTGGCGTATGCCTTTAATCCCAGCACTCGGGAGGCAGAGGCAGGCGGATCTCTGTGAGTTCAAGGCCAGACTGGTCTACAGAGTGAGCTCCTGACCAGCTGGGACTAAAGGGAGACCCTGTCTCAAAAAGACCAAAAATAAATAAATAAATAAATAAATAAATAAATAAATAAATAAAACCAAACCTGCTTGACAAACATAAAATTGTTTGGCTTTTGGGGAGGACTGTGGCAACTAGTAGAATCCATAATCCATGGCAGCGTACCAAAATCAGAACACCCACAAAATCTGAACATGGACATTTTCCTGTTGTCCTGTTCATCTAATCTTACATTTCTGTAATTGATTTCACAAGACATTAGTAGAAACTTTTTTTTTATTTTTGAGGCATGGTCTCCCTGTAGCCCTGCCTCTGTCTCCCAAGTGCTGGAATTAAAGGTGTGCACCACCATGTCTAGCAAAAAATATTTTTAATATTACTTTTATTTCATGTATTTGAATGTATTGCCTGCATGTATGTAAATGCACCTGTGTTGTGCAGTGCCCACAGAGGTCAGAAGAGGGTGTCAGATCCCCTGGTACTGGAACTATGAATCAGTTGTTAGCTGACATGTAGGTGTTGGGAATTGAACCTAAGTCCTCTAGAAGGACAGCAAGTGTTCTTAACACTGAGCAATCTCCCCAGCCTACACTTTGCAAGTTTTATACAATGTATTTTGATCATATTCCTCCTTCCCCCAGCTCTTCCAGATCTACCCCCACCTCCTCCCTACCCACTCAACTTTGTGTTCTTTTTTTTTTTCTTTACTTTTTTTTCTTATTGAGTCCAATTTGTGTTGCCTGGAGCATGGTCAACATACCAAGGGTCACACCCTTAAAGAAAGCTGACTCTTCCTCTCCCAGCAGCTATCAAATGCCAATAGCCCCTTGGCTAGGAGTGGGACTTCCTTCCCACCTCCCCACTCCATGCGGGGATTTTTGTCTGGCTTGGGCACCCCTGCATGCTGTCATAATTACCGTGAATTCATACATGTAACTGCCCTGTTGTCTGGAAAACAATAGGTCAGGTGCCCTAGGGGAGAACCTGCTACTAATATTCTACTAAATGATATAGTATTAAAATGACTCCTGATGATGTATTGACATACCCATAGATTAGTGCATTTCTCAGCCCTCACCAGAGAAGCTGCTGCTTGCAGTAGAAGGCAGTTATCACAGAGACCCACAACTGGTCAGTGCACAGAGAATAAGGCTGCCAAGTGCTCAACCCTAAATGGCACATCTTTATCACATCCCTTGCTGCAAGACTCAGGGATCCTTGTGTAAGCTGGGGCAGAAAGGTTGTAAGAGCCAGAGGTGGTTGGTCTCTAAAACTGCTTTCTTTTTTTTTTTTTTTTAATTTTTTTTTAATTTTATTTATTTCTGTATGTGTATGAATGTACTGTCTGCATGCAAGTTTGTGCACCCGTGTTGTGCAATGCCGCGGAGGTCAGAAGAGGGTGTTGGATTCCCCTGGAACTGGAGTTCTCCTTGAATTGGAGTTTCAGACGGTTCTCGGCCGCCATGTGGGTGCTGGGGATAATTGTTTAAAAACTGACTTTCGTTAAATAACTAGGTAGAATACTGGTCTTCAGTTGGGAGTATGTGCCAGTTACCCACCTGCTCTCTGATAAAGGGATAGGTAGCATCTGTATTCCTCAGTAACAACAGTGAAGGTTCTTGGGATATGGTGCTGCTTCTCGAGTGTTTGGTACCGTGAGGTCACTGCATTGGCAATCAGATCCTGCCTGCCTCTTAGAAGACAGGTTCTACTGAAGTGGAGTAAACCCAGAGAGTCCCCGGATGACGCAGCTCCGATTGTAATCATAAGTCGGATTGTGATCTTTCCCCAACCCAGTTTACTCATCTTTACACAGAATTTCTAACAGGACCTTTTCAATTTTTTTTCCTTATAGTAAGCAGCTGAGTCAAGAGCATCCCTGGTAGACAAACCATTTTAAAAAGGTTTAATGCGAGGAACTGAGTCCTAAATGATTACTGCTGCTATTGAAATGTTGTGTCTGTGAGTGGCACTCCCTGGCCCAGCTATACCAAGAAGCCCCTTTTGGAGTTCCTACTTCCTGCTGAGCATAGTCTGGACATTTCGCACACATATCTTGCTTCATATAGAAACTTGAACCTGCTTTTAATTCTCTGGAAAGGAGTGAATCAGTATTGTTTTATTCTATTTAGTGTATCTGTATCATATTTTATTTTGTGGGATGAATCATTGATCACTAATTTGTGTTTAATGAAGCTGCTTTCATAGCAAGGAGCAATCTTAACACACCCAGCATTGTGGATTAATCTCTATTGCATTGTAATGAAAGGAATTTCCTTGAAAATGCTGTGCACTGCCTAATTCCATTTTTGTGGCCCTTGGGGGGAAAAAAAAAACCAAACTGTTAGGACAAAGCATAGACCAATGGGAAACAGCAGGCTGCAGGGGTACGGGAGGACGGGGATGTGATAGGATTATTCTGTTATCACTGCTGGCGGCTCTACTGTGTGCAGTTGCCAGAGCTTACAGGGCTCTGGATAATGAGGTTTAGGGTAAATTGTATGAAAGGTAGGCCTCAAAGAAGACACCTTCTTTAGTCAGTGAATGTCACTTCATCAGTGAAGTGCCCTTTGTCAGGTTGATTTTTTTGTTTTTTTGTTTGTTTATTTTTTGTTCTACAAAAGTAGTGGCTACGTGAGTGTGCTTGTCAGCAGAATTAGATGTCATCTGCTCTGCATTTCTGCCTGCGCCCTTGAAAACTCACCTGGGCCTTTGATAAGGCTTCTTCAGTCTTCAGAAGTGCGTGGTGCTGACTCCATTTAGCATCACCTAAGCCGTCATCAACGTAGATCACCCCTTTTTAAAAAGTCCTTCTTTATTAGAAGTTAATAAGATACTAGCCTTCAAGAGTTTCTTTATGTTTTCACTTTTGTGGTGCTGGGGATGGAATCCAGGACCTCGCACCTGCCAGACAAGTGCTGTCTACTGAGCTATAGCTAGCCCAACCATCTATTTTGTTAGATCTTACTGGTGTTACTTAGCTAGATTGGGAGTTCTAACAATGGCTTTTCTGTCCCGGACCTATGACTCATTGCCCTCTATAGCCATTAAGGACTCGTGCTTTTCATTCCCTTCTGATAACCATCTAGTCCAGGTAGGTTAGCAAGAGCCTCTTGGAGTTAGTGCATGGGAGTGATAAGTTAAAGACAACTGTTACTGATTGGAACTTAGGTAACATTCTTACCTAAGTATTGCCAGCTTGAGAATCATGGTAGTGCCTGTGTCATGCTTCTTGACTGATGGGCCTCAGTCCTATCGAGTTACTTATATAGTGTCTTTGCTTGTAAATTTTATGATTTTGAGGTTGCTCTACTTTTAACCTGAGAATTCTTTTTGAATTTCTTTGTATTTTATATGTGTGAGCATTTTTTTTGTTTGTTTTTCTGCATGCATGCCATTGCATCATGCAGTGCACTCAGAGGCCAAAGGAGGGCATCAGATTTCATGGAACTGGAGTTGTGGATGCTTGGTAGCGACTGTGGGGGTGCTAGAAGCTGAACCCTTGTCCTTTGCAAGAGTAGCCAGTGCTCTTAACTCCTGAGCCATCTTTGCAGTTCCTCTAACCTGAGAATCTTTAATGCTTCCAGAAGAAGACAAGACATGAAATGTTATATAAAAAAATCCATTCTAATGGGACTACTTTACTGTTTTTTGTTTTTTAAGCATAAATACCTGTCCTGTGCCAAGTCCAGGGTAAAGCAGTTCCCATGCCTGAGTAGCTCAGATAGGCTTCTCACCAAGCACCAAGCAAACTTCTAACACTGAGTAGCCAAAAGCATCCTGTTCTGCATGGTTCCAGACAGGCATGTGTTTCTTTCTCTTGCGGTTGGCATAGTCACTTCCTGTTTGTTTCCTGCTGGTCCACATTGAAGGAAAAGCCAGGTACCAAACTGAAGGTTGGCTGTTGTTGTCCGCACCTAGCCAGAGGAAGTCATTGTTTAGTCTGGGTTCAAGCACAGTTAGGCAGTCTCCTGTTTGGAAAAAGAAAGTGTTAGGCAAGACAGACTTAGACTTTGTCCCTGGAGAACCATGTGGGGATGGACACACAGCAAGGCAAAGAAGTGGTGACATGAAATTAAAGAAGTGTGAGGAAAGGTCAGCTGGGGCTGGCTGTGGAACAGGGGAGCAGGAGTTTGTCACCTTTGGTATTTAGTGTGATATTTTCAGAAGCAGCAAGTTCAGGCCCTAATTCCTGGGAGACAGATATCTACTATGGGAATAGCTTTCTGTTAAGTCTGCTAAATGTATAGTAACCTTTATTTTAAAACATTGTAACAGTTTAAAATTAAAAGCAGAAAAATTCTTCTCTGTTCTTTATCTTAAATCTGTTCTTTTTTTTTAATTTTTTAAAATATTTTATTTATTTATGTGTATGAATGTACTTTCTGCATGCAGGTCTGTGCACCCGTGTCGTGTGATGCCGCGGAGGTCAGAAGAGGGCGTCGGATTCCCCTGGAACTGGAGTTCTCCTGGAATTGGATTTACAGACTGTTCTCAGCCGCCATGTGGGTGCTGGGGATCGAACCCAGGTCCTCTGCAAGAGCAGTCGGCGCTCCCAACCGCTTAGGCTATCTCTCCAGCCCTTAAATCTGTTCTTTATCTTAAATCAGCAACTCTTCTTTTAGCATTGGACTGCAATACTTAAATACCTAATTTTCTTTCACTTCCCCCAGACTATCTTTAAATTGTACATATATGTCATTAAAATTTTAAAGAGTTAAAATTAAAATTTTAGTTAGATCATCTGTGAAATTCAGAATCTCTTTCAGCACTTACTGATGACAGAAGAATCCTGCCTTCTTATCACACACAAATAAGTCAGCAGTAGAATTTTAACTGTGACTGAGGGACTGGGGATGGAGGTGGGAAGTGGGTGGAATCTCACAGTTGACTGAGTTCACTGGAGCCATTTCTTTCTAACCCCAGAGCTGTGTAGCCATTATAGAATCGGGCTTTCCCTTCCTCCTCTAACAGACTTTTCTGTCTCTCCAAATGAACAAGTCTTTTCCCATTTCCTGATGTTAAAAGGTTTTTCAGGCAGGCTAGAGAAAACCAAAGAACACAGAACACATTTCATTTAACTGTTAACTTTATTAGCACCAGATGTAAACTTTTTGTTCCAGGCCAGGAACCATCTAGCCCCCTCCTTTTTTTTTTTTTTTTTTCTTAATTCAGTTCCTAATGGGACCAGAGTCTTTAATTGAGGCTTCAACAGTAAAAGCCTAGTTTAACTTGAAAGCCAAAAAAGTCAGAATTCATTCAGTTCAGCTATATGCTCAGGGGCCACGAAATTGCCTCTTGTTCTTGGCCTGAGGGCACACAAAATCCTGCCTTCTGCAGACCTTACCTGTTCCTTCTGATCTTTCAGAAATTTCACCAAAAGGCACATCTGACAGAGTGTTCTTTCTCACACATGGGCTTTAGGCTGTGGAATTTTTAGTTAACCTTGTATTTTTCATAACTTTCAATTACATGTAAAAAGTGCATTCATATAATAAATGCAGTTGTAACGTATTTGGTGGATCATATAACTAAATATTTTCTGGACCCTATGTCACAGATGAATAAGCATGTATTAAAGTCTTTCAGTGTTAAGAGCAGGGATAGGGGCTGGAGAGATAGCCTAGCAGTTAAGAGCACCGACTGCTCTTGTAGAAGACCTGGGTTCGATCCCCAGCACCCACATGTCAGCTAAGAACCGTCTGTAACTCCAATTCCAGGAGAACTCCAGTTCCAGGGGAATCCAAGACCCTCTTCTGACCTCCGCAGCATTGCACGACACGGGTGCACAAACCTACATGCAGACAGTACATTCATACACATAAATAAATAAATAAATAAATAAATAAATAAATAAATAAATAAATAAATAAAATTTAAAAAGTACATTAAAAAATAAAAGAGCGGGGCTAAAACATACTTCCTGTTTCCAAGGAACTCATAAGCCTGGCGTGTCAGAAGCCAGCACTTGCCAATACGCCTCTCCCAGAAAGCAAAGTGAGGACCACTGTGGTTGAGGTACTGTGTGTGTGTCTTCCATTCCTGTCTTGATACAGTGATTTAGAGGAGGGTCCTTAGGGGCAAATTGGACTGTCTAAGGTTACTCCTGCATGCAGAATAGGAAGTTTGAATTTCTTCTCAATGTGCATTGACTTATCCCCTTGGTTTTTCTCCTAAACTTTCATTTTTTCTTTAACTATTCCAGTCATGGGGCTGGAGAGATGGGTCAGTGGTTAAGCGCACTGGCTACTCTTGTAGAGGACCTAGGTTCGGTTCCCAGCATCCACTTGGCAGCTAACAACCATCCATAATTCCAGTTTCAGGAGATCCAATGTTCTTCTAACCTCTTTGAGCATTACATGACACAGGTGCAGGCAATACACTCATACACATAAAATAATAGTAATAATAATATTAAATATTTCAATCATTTCAACTGGTTGCACTGAATTCCTAGGTGCTCCTACATAGAGATTTAAGAGTTAAAGATGGGCCAAGCATCGTGGCGTTTACCTCCAGAGGCAGAGGTAGGAGGATCTCAAGTTCAAGGCCAGTCTAGCTTACTTAGACACTACCTCAACAGAATAAATGATGGGTACATGATATGGAAAGATGGCTACAGAGGGACTGTGATGGAGAGGAGTCAGGCAGAGAATAAGAACTGGGTGGCATTTCTTAGTGGAACCTGCTTGGACTCCATCAAAATGTGAGCCAGGGACTGCTGATGTGGCTCAGTGGTATAGGGCTTGCCTAGCATCCATAAAGCCCTGCCGTTTGATCTCCAGCCCTGAGTAAAACTGGTGTGGTGGTGCAGGCTGGTAACCACTGCACTCGAGAGGTAGAAACAGGAGGCTCAGAAGGTCATCCTCAGCTACCTACTGAGGTGAGGTTAAGATCAGCATGAGATTTTGTTTAATGTATATCTATATATTTATTTATATATATATGAGCGTCTTTTCACAGAGGTTGGTTATATCATTTTAACTTTTGTATGATATCCAGATGAGTGAGTTTTTAATAGTATATTACAAACTATGTTAATTCTAGTTCAGTTTGATTTAATGGAGTGCAGATGCATTGTTCTAGCTTTCTTAAGATGAAGAATGTAGTTTATGCCAAAATTTAGTAATGAGTAATGGCTTCCCTGTGGTTTTTCTTAATTTGCTATTTTAAAATGTCAGCTGCTTAAGCCTCATTGATTGATTATTAACCAGTCTAAGTATTTTAAATATTTGTAAGCAATTGACCTACTGTATGAATGGCTTGATAGTTATTAAAATAGAATGCTAACTTTATTGGGAACATTTCCCCTTTTTTGAGCTCCCCTTCTTTTGTCAATGAAATATAATAGACCAGAGGCTTTTGGTGAGTGGGCTCACACAAAACCAAGTCCTTTAGCTAGGGCCTGGACATGAACTTGACCTGTTGGATCTAGTTACGTCTGAGTCCAACCAGTGAGTCACATGTGCCCTAGTCACTTGCTGAGGACCGAGAACCGATTTCCAAGAGCACAGACAGTGCCCTCCTAAGCCTGGCCCACTGTTCTCCCCATGTTCAGTTATTTTAGGAGGCTCAGGTAAACCTCTTCCCCTTTTCCAGTACTGGGAACCCTGGCAACTGAGTACTTAGCTTTTCATCAGAGCAGAGCAAAAACATAAATATTCTTGTCACCTTCTGTATTAGAAATAACTGTGGTTAAATCAGATGACCAGAGTTTAAGTATTAGGAAGACTTCGGAGTGAGAAGAGAAATAAGAACAAGTCCATTTTTATTTCCTTAATAGTCTTCTGACTTGAACAGGCTTATTTAATCTTTCTGGATCTGCTTACTGCTACTACTACTATTATTTGGTTTTACTGAAACAGGGTCATCTCATAACCCCAGATGACCTGGAATTCGCTATGTAGACCAGGCTGGCCTCAGTCTCACAGAGTTCCCATGCCTCTCAAGCGCTGAGATTAAGGTCATGTGCTACTACACCCAGCTGCTTAGTATTTTTAACAGCTTTACTGAGCTATCATCCACCCAGCCTTTAGCGTGTATAATTTTAGGACTTTTTAGTATAGTCCTTCAGTAACCATATAGGATTGGTTCCAGAGAGCCCTGCAGATATACTAAAATTTGTCGGTAGATGGTCAAGTTCCTTATGTGGAATGTATGTAACCTGTGTTCATGTAATTGTATGTAACCTCTGTTCATGCTCCCAAATACCTTAGATTATTTTAATACCTAGAACCATGGGAATTGTTCTACTGTATTATTTAGGGAATGACAAGAGAGAAGTCTAGATCCATTTGATACAGGTGCATTTAAAAAAAAACAACTTTTCCAAAGCCAGGCGTGGTGGCACACGCCTTTACTCCTAGCACTTGGGAGGCAGAAGCAGGCGGATATTTGTGAGTTCGAGGCCAGCCTGGTCTACAGAGTGAGTTCCAGGACAGCTGGGGCTACAGGGAGACCCTGTCTCAAAAAGACAAAATAATAATAATAATAAACCTTTTCCATCCATATTTGATGGAATCCATGGATGAGGATCTGTTGGGTATGGAGAGATGATTGTACCTGAAATCGTAAAGCCATCAACACAGTTCAATTTAGGAGAAGGAGAGGAGAAGAACAGTAGATAACAGTTGTGTTCTGGGTATCTTGGAAAGCTGGAAAGAAGGATTTTGAATACTTCCGTCATAAGAAGTAATGACTATTTAAGGCAACCAGTATGTTTAGCTTGATTCAAATATATGGGTCTACTTTCCATTCCTCCGAGGGAAACCGTACTCCTGAGCTATCGCACTCCCATTCTTCCCGCCCTAGGCAGTAGCTAATCAACTTTGTTCATTATGGACTTAGTTATTCTACTCATTTCCTGTTAGTGGAATTGTGTAAGTAGTCTTTTAAATTTTTTTTATCTACTCCCTTATTTATTGCTTGGAATTAAACCCAGGGCCTTGTGGGCTCTAGACAAATGCCCCATCCAGGAGCTGCAGCCCTGGCCCCTTCCTTTTTATACTTAGTGTAGTGTTTTCAAGCTCATCTATATTGTAGTGTAGGATCAGTACTTCATTCCTTTTTAATTCTCAAATAATATTCCATTGTCTATAGTTAGATCACGTATATCTGTTCATTAGTTAATGGACATTTGGTTTGTTCCCATTTTTTGTCTATCATGTTGCTGGGAAGATTTATGGATACTTTGGGGACGGGAATGGGACTTTGGTTTCATTTTCTCCATGTGAGGGGGTCGAGGCTCCATGCCATCTGTACGTAGCTTTACTTCTTCCCTAATCTGGGTGGCTTCGGTTTCATTTTCTCATCGTTTCCCTGGCTAGCAGCCCTGTGGGATGCTCATGGAGGCCAAAGGAGAGCATCGGATCCCCGGAACTGGAGTTATGACTGACAGCTGTTAATCACCATGTAGGTGCTGGGAGTTGAACCCGAGCCCTCTGCAAGAGTATCCAGTGCTCTTAACTGCTGAGCCATCTCTCCAGCCCCTTTTTTCACTTAAAAAAAAATCGTTTTTACTGAATCAAGAATTTCATACATTGTATTTTGATCATATTCAGATGATTCCCTCCCCACACGGCTCCATCTCTGCTTTCCTGCCCCTACTTCATGTTGGTCGGTTGTGGGTTTCTGTGTTGTCATCTGCTGTATAAGGGAGCTGTACTGGTGAGAGTTGAGAGATGCATTAATCTATGGGTGTAACAGTCATTAGGAGCCACTCTAATACCCTATCAGTTTAGTAGACTAACAGTACTAGACTCTCCCCTATGACCTGTGGCCTATGTAGCCACATGTTTCTAGGTCTGCTGTCAATGTCAGGTATGGGCTGTGTCTTCTGAAGTGGACCCTAAACCCAATTAGAAAGTGACTGGTTACTCCCCTAATACCATCCCACTCTTGCACCAGAGGTCATGTTTTGTTAGGCCAGTTGTTGAAGCATGCAGGATTCGCAGCTGGGTGAGGTTAATGATCACTTTTCTCTTCTGGTAGCACACGCAGCACCTTCCAGCACTGTGAAAGCTAGCCCATAAAAATGAAACTTTGAGGTCACTACCAGCTTGACTTGTCCCTGTTTGTTCTGTAGCTCATCTGTGTAGTGTCTTCAGCAATAGGGTCCGGTTGTCGTGTTCTGGTGGGTATCAAGAACAGGGCAATGGCCAGTATTGTTTTGGGGACCCCGGTCAGTAGCTTCAAAAGAGAGAGAGGTCCATCCCTGGCATTAGGCTTCTACTTTCCTATCCTGTGGTGTCTAGTGGGGTAATACCCCCCGTTATAACTCCTTTAAATCTTTTATAACGCATATGTAAACACTTTAAGAAGCTTCTAGAGTGGTGGATCAATCGTGATAACACATGCCTTTAATCCCAGCACTTGAGAGTCAGAAGCAGGCAGATCAAGGCCAGCTTGGTCTCATAGTGAGTTCTAGGCCAGCTGGGGCTATAGCAAGACCCTACTAAAAAACCACTGTGTGTAGCAGAAAATTTATATTAATCTGATAAATCTGTAAGAGTCATCTTTCTGCTCAGTGAGCAGTGTGTTTGCAGAATCTGGAAACATAAAAGACGGCCCTTGCTCGGTGGATGAATGTAAACTGTCTCAGTGTTCCCATGCTTCTTGGGCCTCCACAGTGCCTTTGTTATTCCTCTTCCTGTCTATGAAGAATAAAAATCCTCTTTCACTTTGTAAATGATGTAGTTTATTGTAGGTAAAAATCCTGATCAGAGTCACACATGTCTTTCCCAGAGCACTGTGCACGTAAAAGGGCCTTTGGTTGCTGGAGGGTTGGGTGAGTTGAGCTTGGGGGCATCCAGTTGCCCCTGGATTTGGGAGTGCAAAGCACTGGATTCTAAAGCCTCAGTGGTCATCTGGCTCTAACTCACATGAGCTTGTACTCCCTCCTGTCCTCTCCCGGGGCTTCTTCGGTGGCAGCTGCTGTACCGCCAGGCCAGCCAGCTAGCTGACTCTTTTCACCTGGACTCAGAAGGCACTCAGCACCTAGTGTGATCCTCTCCCTGTTGAACAGCTGGGCGTCTGGTCTGAGTGTATCCATTCTTTCCAGCTTCTGTTTGTGGTGGTAATCCTGGAGAGAGTTGGAGCCTAAGGGTGGGGGCTTGGCTGGACTAAGCATTGGCTTAGTAGCTTTCCCTTGAATCGCTACGCCAATTCTTTCCTGTGTGTTTTCTTGTAAGCCTCTAAGCCCTGTCTCCTATCCCACAACCTTTTTCAATAGAGAAGGCAGTAAGGGGGGAGAGGGAGGAAGAGCATAAATATGTGAATATGTGTGTTTAACTTGAGAGAAGGGGATGTTAGAGACCCAAAAAGGTTACTTCCCTAAAGTTGTATTTTCTGTTAAGCACTGAGGGAGAAAACACAGCTTTCTTTCTTTTTTTAAAATTTTTTGTTATTTTTTATGTGTATGAGTGTACTGTCTGCATGTAGGTTGGTGCACCTGTGTCGTGCAATGCCACAGAGGTCAGAAGAGGGCGTCAGATTCCCCTGGAACTGGAGTTAAAAACGGTTCTTATCCTCCATGTGGGTGCTGGGAATTGAACCTGGGTCCTCTGCAAGAGCAGCCAGTGCTCTTAACCGCTGAGCCATCTCTCCAGCCGTGAAAAAAACGTAGCTTTCTAATGTTAGGACTCTCCCTGTCACTTTGTAGCTGCTTGAGGGCGGATAGTTTGCACATAGCAGGCACTAGGTAGCACTTCTGGGCCTAAACATGAAACCAGAGTAAAGAGCCACTTGGGCAGTAAGGATTTGGTGCAGTGATTCCATGACTAGTGGCTGGTGCTCACAGTTGTGACCAGTGACTAATTAAAACAGCAAAGTGCACTGATAACTAACTGGTAATGCGTACTCTTCCTCCATCAAGAAAAACCCTTGGACTTTCCTCAGAGCCTCTCTGTCAGGATTCTTCTATTAATACAGAGGAGAGGCCTGAGAGGCTCAACTTTTTACAGGTCCGTATAACAATTAAAGGCATATTTTTCTTCTTAGAGGTATGTTTTAGAAGCAAATAATGAATACTTTCAGTATTTCCCTTGTTGTACCGAGCTCCAGTTCTTTTCTCAGACTTTCTCTTTGCCAGTCTTGAGCTTGGACTACAGTACATCCGAATGTCTGGGCTTGAGTCTATGCGCAGACATTTACCATTTGTGGGATCTCAAGTTGTTGACTTAAGTATTCTGTGCAAGAACTTGTTAGACAGAAAATAATAGCTTATCTCCTCACAGAATGGCAATGATTAACATGACATAGAAAAGTATGGCCCTGTAGTACATTGCCAGGGTTTTAGGTGCTGTCGTCAACGGGGTTGTAATAATAAAAATATTGCTGCCACTCCTCATCTAGGCAAAGTCGGATTACCTGTACTTTGCTTATATTTAAAAAGGATTAAAGGTAGCCCGTCCGTTACACATGCATTCCCCACTCAGCATTTGGGATGTCGAGGCACAGTAGGAGAATGAGGCCTTGTTTCCCGATTCCCCTGGCACATGTGCTTCCTGAGTCTCTAGGGGAGAAGGCACGCTCAACTGGGGTTAGTTAGCCCAAGCTCACTTAGTATTGGAAAACCAGCGAATCGGATTCAGTTCTTAATGGAAAGCCCTCATTGTAAGACTGTCATGGAGAAGATAGTTTTCATTCAGATTCATTTTTTTCAGATTTAGATAAGAAACAGCAAGGAGCCAATTGCCCCAGAAGGTATGTTCTCTTCTCAGATGTAATACACTGTCTAAGCTTATTTTTAATTTCTGGAAAGTTCTTGGTGTCCTGGAACTTTAGGTGGAACCCCTTACCGAGCCTGGCACGGTTTCAGCCACATAATTTATACGGGACCAGGTCAATGCACAGTCCAACAAATAAATGGGACTTCTTCCTGGCTGCGTATGTAACAGCCTGTTCCTTCTGTCCTGCCCAACAGGTATCTCGGATGAAGCTATTATCAACATCACTCTCCCCACTGGAGTGCCGATTCTGCTGGAGTTGGACGAGAATCTGCGTGCTGTTGGCCCTCACCAGTTCCTGGGTGACCAGGAGACTATCCAGGCAGCCATTAAGAAAGTGGAGGATCAAGGGAAAGTGAAACAAGCCAAAAAATAAAGTGTTTCTCACATGGCCAGGAATTGGTTTCGGCTGGAGTGGCATGCCGTGTATGGCTGCTGCTGATTTCTGACTTTTCTACAGTTTTCCACAGTTTTTCTCAAGGTTAGGCTGAGTGGTAGGTGGTAGAGTTTGTGTAGATAAATTTATCCTGGCCCAGGTAGGGCTTCAGAATGAAGTGCTGATGTCATAAGCCTGGGAATTAGCTTTTCCGGTAGTCCTTTTTGAATTACACCCCCAGACTAGTCACCAGTGTGGTTTGATCAAGGTTGTGTTATGAACTTCAGAGACAGGAGAATAACAAGTGGGTATGACATGGACCGTGTCTGTCATTTAACAGGTCATCGCCGGGTCACCACTGACAGGCACTATTCCAATAAGTAGTTTGCTGCTTTTCTTTTCTTTTTTTAATTCAATAATGCTTTCTGAGTTGAGTACTAGGCAGTGCTTTGGTAGTTAAGACCAGAGACCCATCAAATGGGAAAGTCGCAGATGAGTTCCTTCAAGAAGACCACCGACCACCACAATGGCAACAAAAGGCCCTTGAGCTTTCCCAGTCCAGAGTCATCCTCAGTTTGACGTCAGTAGGATTCCTCTTTTGCTATACGGAACAAGGTAGACACAGCTGGCCCTGTTTGTTTTCTTTCTGTTTTGTTTTCAGTTTTTGAACTTTAATCTCTGGGTTTCTAGCCAGGTGTGGTGGCACACGCCTTTAATCCTAGCACTTGGGAGGCAGAGGCAGGCGGATCTTTGTGAGTTCAAGGCCAGCCTGGTCCACAGAGTGAGCTCCAGGCCAGCTGGGACTAAAAGGTGGAGACCCTGTCTCAAAAAATAAAATAAAATAAAGTTCTGTGATTGCAAATGACATCCTCAAAGTATTTCCAAGTGTGTGATAAATTTTTGGCAGGCCTCTGAACCTGTCTTCTACTCTGTGTCCCCTAACACTCAAAATACTGCTCTAACTTCAACACCATGTATTCATGATTTTCTGTAAATGGAAGGCTGGGATTTAGGAAGCAGGAGGTGGACATGTAATTTTATTCACTTCAGCAGAGAGAATGGCATATTGGAGCTTCTCACATAGATTGATAAGTTCTAAAGACTATGACAGGAAGTATATATAGTTCAGGAAAGCCATGAACAGAAGTGATACAGCATGTATTTAGGTGCTAAGTGTAAGTCATTTCTTTAAGCAATTGCCTCTGTTTCAAAAAAGGTGATGTATGCTTCAATTATGGTTATGTAGAAGTATTGCAGTTACAGAAGTTCTTACAAGTTTTATTCATTTTTCATGGTTGTCCCACTGGTAGACTAGTTTATTTGCATTCAGTTTTATTGTAAAAGCGGTGTGCGGAGGAAACCAGTTCTAAATCCTCTGCTGCTGCTTCATCTCTATTTTTATAAATTCAAGATCCTTGGGGAAGGGCTGGAGAGATGGCTCAGGATGTTAGGAGCACTTGCTGCTCTGTAGGGGACCCAGAATGGCAGAAGACCTGATGGTTCACACCCATCTGTAACTCTAGTTCCAGAGGTCTGATCCTCCTTCCTTGCCTTCATGGCACCAGGCACACACATGGTACACAGACACATATGCAGGCACACACATGGTACACAGACATATATGCAGGCAAAACACTCATGCACTTAAAAACAAATAACTTTTTATTTTTATTTTAGGTGTATGAGTGTTATGTATCTAAGAGCACTTGTGTTGTGAAATGCCCCCATGGATCAGAAGAGGGCAGCACGGGTGCTGGAATTTGAACCCAGGTCTTCTGCAAGAACCTCCGGCCAGTGCTCTTAACTGCTGAGCCATCTCTCTACCCCCTTCAAACAAAGTAACTCTTTAAGAAAAATAATCATGGGGCTGGAGAGATGGCCTAGCAGTTAAGAGTGCTGACTGCTCTTGCAGAGGACCCGGGTTCAATCCCCAGCACCCACATGGAAGCTGAGAACCGTCTATAACTCCAATTCCAGGAGTCCTCCAGTTCTAGGGGAATCAGACACCCTCTTCTGAACTCTGAGGCATTGCATGACATGGGTGCACAAACCTATATGCAGACAGTACATTCATACACATAAATAAATTTAAAAAAAGAAAAATCATTAGGGAGTGGTGGAAAAGATGGCTGAAGAGATGAGCCTGGCATTTCGGAATTGTAGTGGATTCCTCAGGAGTGATTTTTGCTGATACTTGCTTTAACTGCAGATGAAAGATGCGGCCCAGGGCACTGCGAACTTGTCTTTCCAAAGGAGTTTGCTCCAGAAAAAGTTTGTACATTATCTAAAGCTAGTGTGGCCACTGAAAGAACAAAGCATCATGGTTAGAATTCATTGTTATGTGTTTCACCTTGCGTGCAAGAAAATGAGATCAATTGACAAGTTGATTCCCTCAGCTTGGTCAGTTATTTCTCATCTTCAGCTACTGACCACATTTATTAAAATGAAGTATTTTCTTCTGGGTCCTGTTTCTATTCCCAGGAGAGGTTTTGAGACCAAGTATCCACCCTACCCCATAGACACTTTTTACCATGTAATTATCATTATTTTCCTGCCCCTTCCTGATTTTGACAAAATGAAGTAAAGGAAAACAGGTTTGCTAAGCAGCAGACTCCTCAGCACACTACCAGTCCTTAGTCTTTTTTTATGCTTTTAGTGAGTGGAACGAGTCTCCAAAGTTCATCTTCTCACAGGAAATCTCTCCTTACCTTAGAAACACCTCAGTGTTGCCTCAGTGGGGCAGATCCTTGTCATATAGCCTGCTTTTGTCTTTTGTGTGATTGGGTTTTATAAGTTTGGGAGTCACTTTCATAATACTGCTCAATGTAGACCAGGCTGGCCTCAAACTCGGAGATCCACCTGGGATTAACGGCCCACACCACCATGGCCAGGCTTATAACCTAGTACCCAGATTCTGCTTGATTGCCAAGCCTCTGTTTCCTTGCAGTGTGACTCCCTACAATAGGCACCTCTCCAATGTCCCTTGTGTCATTCAGCTTAGTGTCCTAGGTCAGCTTGAAGCTAAGTGACTAGAAAGCAGCTATTATTCTCATTGCTTCAGGTACCCTTCTACTGAGATCACTGAGGGTCAGTGGCCTGAAATGGACACAGCAGAAACCAAATGCATTCTGTTTAAACCTGGGTAATGGGTTGTTTAAATCTCCATTTTAAGCTTTTTATCATTGATAAAATCCCTGAGGAGACTAATATAAAGAAGTCCACAGTCACTTGTCTCCATCGTTCCCAGGCTGGGATGGAGCAGAGCATCATAGCGGGAAGCATGCGGGAAAGCCAAGCTGCTCACCTCACTGTGGCCAGGAAGTAGAGAGGAAGAGGCCAGATGCATGCATCCTTCAAAGGCAAACCTCCAGTGACCTGCTTCCTCAAAATAGCCTCAACCCTCCAGCTTCCACTACTTCCCATTACAGTTAGGAATGTGTCAATCCATTAGTCAATTTTTGTTACATTTATTGTCGGATAGGGCATGCACCTGTCGCAGGTGTGCGTGTGGAGGTCAGAGGCTAACTTTTAGGAGTCAGATCTCTCCTTATACCATGTTGGTTCCAGGGATCAAACGGAGGTCATCAGGCTTGGTGGCAAATGCCTTTTACCCACTGAGCCATGTTGCCAGCCTTCAAAGCATTCGTCACTTGATTAGATCAGAATTCTCATGATCTACCAACTTCCTAAAAGCCCCTCAGGTGAGTCTTGGGGAGACATTTTATAGCTAAGCCACATCTAAGTATCCTTACTTTGAAAAGTAAAGTTCATGAAAAGACCTTATTTTTATGAAGGAGTCTCTGGTTTTTCAAGACAGCCTCAATGTTTGACCTTTTCCCTCTAAATCCAACATCAGTGTAACTTAGAAGAACCAGGGCCCACGTTAATCTTTTTTTAAAAACTAAATGTTATTCAATAGCAATAGTGTCAACTATCTGCCAAGATGTCCACTTTTCTCAGGAAGTTGTTTTGCTAAGCAGTTTACTTAAGAACTTCCTGTAAATTCACTCTAACCACACAGCTATTGTGGGGTGGGATGGCATCTGCCCAATTGCCCTGCCTGGTGTCTGCTATCAGTTGAACTAGGTGGGCAGTCAAATAGAGCTGGAGTTTGTATTAGTCAAATGAATTGCATAAAATCTACCATTTGAGAATAATAAGACACTTTAAGGCAGCTGAGCTTGGGCCTTGGCTCCAGAACCACAGAAGGTAAAAGCTAGAATGTATCTCTACCTATCCATAACTGAGGCCGCCTGATCCAGCCTGACAGATTCTCTGGCACACACATGGTTCTCCAGGTAGCCACTAGCCCCAGGTTAACCATCCAGTATTTCTGTCTTGAAGAATCCCTGGTCCCAGGTTGGATAGCAGAGAATATTATTTGCAGCTGGTGGGAGAGTTTTATAATCTTTTTATCTTCTTTCTGCACATAGACACTGGGGGTCAGTATTTATTCATAAATGCTTCTAGGTTTGGCTCTGACTCTTGCTCTGTCAGTTTGTTACAGAAGGTCACGTACAGAGAAGCCTGGAATTCCTCTACTGGGATTTCTTTTCTCTGGTTATGTAAGTATAGAGCTCGGCCTGTGTCGCCATAAACATAAATAGAAGTAGTGGATCCCCGTGAGATTTTAGCCTGGGAAAGAGGCAGTGTTGAATCTAAATTATAATCCAATACCAGGTCCTTGCTGGCTTCTGGACTTGTCTGGAAACAGTGGCCACACCTATGTCTGCACCCAGATGTTCAGCCAGCATCCTGGCCTTCACTGACTTTCCTGCTCTGCACCGTTCTCTCCTGCAGCACTTCAGCAGCCTTACTGTCCATGTCTCCACTTTGACCAGTCTCCTCAAGATGGGTGTCACAGTGGTATGTCCAAAGGCCTGTTCCTCAGAGCCTCGTGCACACTCCCCGGAGTTCTGGCACCCCTTCAGGCTCTCCCCTCGGTCTCTCATCTTACCCTGTCTCATTTCTGCCTGTCTGCTCATCTTTGTGACTGTAGGGTCCAGTGTAGCTCTGCTACTTATTCCCCCTGAAGCTCCTTTGTCCACACATCTCTGCCTTGCTGGCCAAAGAAGTGAATGAATTCATGTCTGAATAACCAAGTCGTGAAAATTTATGCTTCAGAATTCCCCAGATATATTCCCCTGTGGTGTCAGTTTGTTCTTTAAGGTGTTTATTACAGTCTGCATTTGGTCTTTAACCTGTCTGGACTTGGTGGCTGCCCTCTATGCAGATGGCCTGTTGCTGCTGGTGGACAGGACAGCAAAAGAAGCCCAGTGCCCTGTTATCCCCGTGGTTCGCTGCAGGCAGCTGCTGTAATGCCACAGAAACAAATTTACAGAGACCTATGTGTTTTCATTCAAATTACAGAGTTAAATACTGTAAAGATTTTTAACATAAGTGGGAAGAATCCCCTAATTTCATCAAAAAAATTATTTCACTTTTTTTTTTTTTTGAGCAGCCTCACTGGCTGTGGTGGTGCACACCTTTCAGCCCAGCACTCAGGAGGCAGAGGCAGACAGAGCTCTGTGAGTTCAAAGGCAATGTAGTCTACATAATGAGTTCTAGGCCAGCTGGGGCTACAGAGAGACCTTGTCTCAACCCCCCCCCCCAAAAAAAAGAAAAAAGCAGTCTCACCGTATCCTGGCTGGCCTCAAACTCAGAGATCTGCCTGCTTCTGTCTCCCAAATGCTGGGGTTAAAGGTGTGCACCACCACGGCTGCAATGGCTTATTTCTATATACATGGTTTACACATATATATTATTTAAAATGTATTTCTTTTATATGTTTTCCTTCATGTATGTAAGTACACCCATATCATGCAATGCCCATGGAGGAGAGGGTATCAGATCCCCTGGAACTGTAGTTATGGGCAGTTCTTAGCCACCATGTGGGTGCTGGGAGCTGAATCGAGGTCCTCTGCAAGAGCAGCCTGTGCTCTTAACGCTGAGCCATCTCTCCAGCCCCCAGATATATTCTTAATTAACATTCCATGCTGTATTGTTTTATTTATCATAAATATTTCTCCATCTTCCAGAAGTTCCAGACTCTACATCTATATGTTTCCATCATTTGGACAATAGAAATTATAATATCCCAACAGCAGCACTTTCAGTGTTTTTCTATAATAAGTAATAATATTTGGGAATAACAATCATGCTAACATGATGATAAATAAATATATACCTTTAAAGATCTTCGTAGCAAGATTTTAAAATAGGTAAAGCCATTTATATGACCACATCACAAAATGCCAACAAAGATGGCTACAGTAGTCTTCTCTGAAGAGGGGTCCTATGCACTAAGCCTTAAGTGATATAGTGTGGTCTTATTGTATCTGCATGCGCTTCTGTGCTCCAGGCTGAAGGAATGGCATTGGCAATAACTTTAGGGCAGAAAAGAATGTTTAAGAGCAAGATAATGCTTCACAAAAGCAAGCAACATCAACAAAGTATATCAGAGGATGGCTGAGACTGGGATAGCTTGAACCCAGTGAAGAGGCCTGACTGGTATGGGACAGGGCTTGGGTTGGCAGAAGCCACATTGGGCCATGGTAGGTTGCATGGAGACAAAGCAAGTTTTCTATGTGGAGATGAGGTCTAGTAGCCTTTTTTTTCTCCCAATAAGAAGCTTCACTCCTTGAAAGTCCAACCTCCCCAGGATAATATTTATATTCCTGTATTATGAAATGCAATTTCTATGAGAACTGAAAATCCTACTATAGTTAAAAAGAGATTAAGAGGGACCCTTTTGACTCTTGGCTATCTCTACACCACTTCTGACTAGCGTCCCAATGAGAGGGAAAATGATAGGAAGTGTCTTTATGACTGTTGAAGTCATGTAAAAGTATCATATTTAAAAGTTTTTAATTTTCTGGACTGGCAAGATGGCTCAGCAGGTAAAAGTGCCTGCTGCTGAGCCTGACAGCCTGAGCTCAGTCTTTCAGACCCAATGGTGGAAGGAAAGAACTGACATCCATGAGTTTCCTGACCTCCGCTGTGTGCCAGGACACGTGCATGTCCAGACACACATTAATTCCCCATGCCCATGCACACACACATACATGTATACACATGGCACAAATAAAAAGCATAATAAAATATTAAAATCTTCATTTTTAAATATTATTCAAGGATCATGAATCAACAACTCCTATTGGTCATTAACTAGTGTCAAATTGAGCCAGATTTTGGATCTTATTTAGTCTTTATTAGTATTATGAGATGGGCACTTTGTCCTCATCTTCCAGAGTTTGATCCCTGGGAGACACACACACACACACACACACACACACACACACACACACAGACTGATAGGTCCACAATCTCAAAGCTAAAATTTGGCTATGGCAGGTTACAGATTTAGGTGATGTCATTCTGAAGTTCATTGTCTTGGCCAATAATACCAAACATTTATAAAATTACATTTATGTATTTAGTGTATTGTGTGCATGCAATGTGCCACAGTATATAGTGTGGTGGTCAGAGGACACTTTGAGGGAATTGCTTCTCTCCCTCTACAGTTTGGGCCTGGGGATTGAGCTCAGGTTGTCAAGCTTGGCAACAAGCACCTTTACCCACCGAGGCATCTTGGCAACTCCCATAGTTAAAAAAAAAAGTATCCATACAAAATGAGTCAAAGAATAGGGATGTTCAGTAAAGCCACAGTGAGCGAGTTTTGTTTTCACTTTCTAGCCAATTAATACAACTACCATTCCAGTTCAACAGAACACTGAGTGGAGCTAGAGAGCTGAGAATTTTTTCACCGGAAATTTAAGTTGCTTTTTCCAAATAGCTAAGTGTGAGTTGGCTCTCATTCTTTTCTCTAACTCTTGATGTTTGGAGAATTCAGAACTTGTGTTAAAGTCTGACTGAAGTATACAGATATGTGCCTAAAAGTAGGGGAACAAAATGTTTGATTTTCAAAAAGGAAAATGAAACAAAGCCAAGCCATGCTGTCTTTGGCTTGGAGGGTTTAAAGTCACTGAGCTCCAGCCTTGGGAAACTGTCAACGTCAGGACCCTTGGAGATGGTAGGAACAGAAAACAATATGTTCAAGGGTAGTGGTGGTTCACAGATGCCTAGGAGTGGCCAGAGAGGAACATCTAGCAGGGCACACAGCTGAGAACAAGACTTGGATGGCACCAAGGAATTGCTCCAGTACTCAGTGCCCCTGCCACCAACCAGCACAGACACTGCCCTCCTACAGATGGTGTCGGCACTGGGCTCTAGAACAGCTCCACGTGGCAGTGATCTGGTAGAGTGCATAAGCGGTCGGACGTTCCCTTCTCCTGGGCCTGTCCACTCTTCCTTTTCATGGAACTTATCCCCTCAGCTGATTAGGGGTTCACAATGGAGTCACCCTCTTTTTACTTGGGTGTTAGTTCAAGGCTAATCCTAGTTACTGACAGGACTGCGCTGCAATCAACAGCTGATTAAGAGCGAGAAGCTTCTTCCATGGCAGGCCAGGGACACCCACTGGGCCCCAGCAGCAAGGCCTTGGCGCAACAGCTGCTTCATACTCTGGTCTTTGTTCAAAGTCTGACTGCTCCAGGTTCCGCAGACTTCTTGCTGCCTCTCACATGCTGCCAGCTACTCTCATCTAGGTTAAACAGCAAACTCCATAGTAGGAGATACTAGGCGATGTGCTTGGTTCCAAGTTCCTGAGATGAAGAGTCTTGTGGGTAGTACTAGGCCACAAAAGGACTGCTGTGGTGGCAAGAATGCCGGTCCTGCCCACTTCCTCCTCTTTATTCTGCACCAGAGTTAAATGCTGCCTTGCCCAAGGCCCATGCTGAGACCTGGACCTCAGTAACTCCAAAACACACGCCCTTTGCAGAAATTTGTAATTTCATCATTTCTTGACCAAATGACTAACCGCAGAGAGGCACAAACTTTCCATTGGGATTGGTTTTGCCTCTCTGTTTTGGTGGATATGCTTTTCCTCTCTTTCTTGCTTTTGAAAGCCCATTCATTACAAGAAGTATATAGGCTTTTCAAAAACTGATTTTAAAGTAAACTTATTATTAAATACATCTTGCCTTTCTGTTTTTCTAACTTCACTTTATAGATGTGAGAATTGAGATTCAGAACTGTCCATGGCTTAGAAAAGTGAAATTCAGTTTTTATTCCGCCCATGAGCTCTAATCTGGGCTTTGAAGTCTAAAAATCTAGGATTACTACCCCCCCCCCTCCAGTCTCCTGATAGCCAGGCCCTGTTCTGTAAAGCCAGGAACCTTGGTCTTGAAGCAGAGACGATCCAACCCTCCCAGCTTCTGGTTGCAAAACAGATTGGAATTGTTTCTTGTTCAGATGAATAATTTGTAACAATTAAAAGTATGAGGGTAATGAAAAGCAATTAACTCAGTGGCAAGTGCTGCATAAATTTTCTTCTCAGACTGAACATATGATACAGCTATGATTCTTGATGTTAGATAAAAGAGAGAAAGTAGAGCTATTATTAAATACAAAGTGAGAACAGAAAATAGAAGGAATGCAGGAGCCCTGAGGCAGAAGAAGGACATGCTGAAGACAGAGATGTAGAGGGGAGACTGGAATAAAGAGGGGACCGGGGATGGTGCTGAGGAGCTCTGCCAAGTTGAGGCAAGCTCCAGGCTGGCTCTGGCCTGTGCTGAGGGGAGGGGACAGAGCCTGCTGCTTCCCCGCAGTGCTGAGCTTGAATGCTGAGCATTCTCAGCAGCCTGAGCTCACCTCTTGCACCTCAGAGAGGAATCTCGTGGTAACCTTCTGAATAAGAAATGAAGACTTTTACCTCCTTTTCTGGAACACTTGAGACTACAAGAGAGTTGGCAGAAGTTGGCAAGTTGAGATTTGGGATCAAATGAGAAAGTGGGGGCAGAGGGGATGCCACCACTTCCACTTCCTACCAGGCAGAACTCAGGGGAAATGCATGGAGTGGGTCTGAAGACACGAAAAATCACCTGAGCTGGGTGTGGTGACCCACGCCTGTGGAGGACCCAAGCCTGTGGAGGCCTGGACTCACTCAACCCTAGGCTGAGACAGAAGGGTTACTACAGTTTTCAGCGTAGCCTGGGATGTAGAGTGTCACCCTATCTCAGCCACCTTCCCCCACCAAAAAAAAAAAAAAAAAAAAAAAAAAAAATCAGCCCAGAATGCCGCATTGTACTCCCAGGTCCAGGTTAAGAGGGAAGGACTTTTTAATTAAATTTTAATTGTTTTCCATAATTTCCACCTGACCTTTCCCCTTCCAGTTCCTCCTGTGTCCCTCACTCCACTCCCTCTCAAATTCATGGTCTCTTCTGTAGTTATTACCATGACATATATACATGCATTTGTCTATTTACATAATCTACTGAGTTCATTAGTGTTCTCACATGCTCATGTGTTTAGGGCTGACCACGTGGGATTGGATAACCTATGAGGGGGCTCATCCCTGAAGGCAACGGATTCTCCTGCTGTCAGCAGCCATTGATTGCTTGTAGCTCTACATCTAGGGGTGGGGCCTTGTGAAACTTCCCCTGTGCACATGGATATGTTGACTGGTGTTGTCACTGAGTAGAGCTTGTTTAGACCAACATACTGTTGAGGTTTCATAAATGCAGCACCCTTGTCATGTCTGGAAGACACTATTAGCAGGCATCCTGTTTCGCTGGCTCTTAAAATCTTTCTATCCAGATGGATCCACAACTGAATTGTACCAGATCTTCAAAGAACTACACAGTAATGCTCATCAAACGAGTCTATAAAATATTGAGGAAATGAATGCTACCAAAGTCATTTTAAGGAGCCAGATTACCTACATCAGAATCAGATAAGGATATAACATAAAAGGAATTTATAGGCCAATAGTGTACATGAATATGAACGCAAAAATTCCAACTCTTTTTTTTTTTTTTTTTTTTTTTGGTCTTTTTGAGACAGGGTCTCCCTTTAGTCTCAGGTGGCCTGGTACTCACTTTGTAGACCAGGCTGGCCTTGAACTCAGAGATCCGCCTGCCTCTGTCTCCCAAGTGCTAGGATTAAAGGCATGTGCCACCATGCCTGGCTCCAATTCTTAACATAGTCCTTGAAGTCTTATCTAGAGCACTAAGACCAAAGAAGTAAAGAGGTACAAGTAGAAAAAACTGACTCATGTCCCTCTTTGTGGATGATATGAGCCTATATAGAAGAGACCCTAAAGATGTCGCAAAAGCTGTTACAATGGAAACACTTCCAGCAGGGTAGTCAGACACAGAATCAATGCACAAACTCAACAACTTTCCTATATACTAATAACAAGCATGCTGAAGAATGAATCAGGAAAACAATCCCATTCACAAAAGCTTCAAGGGGATCAGTGTCAAGAATATACAAGGAACTCAACTAAAACTAAATAACTCAAGTTGATAAATGGGCTAATGGAACGAAAACTACAAATAATACAATCTATGTATATATGAGTGTATGTGTACAGTTGAAAGCTATCTAATAAAAATAGAGTGCCATCAAGGGAAGCCTTCAAGTTGTTGGTAAGGGTAATCTAAGAGACTCCCCAAATAACAGGCTATTGCCACAGCCCTTGATTGCCTCCCAGAAGTTGCTGAAGGTAGGACATAGTTCATACACAGGACTTGGAGGAATGGAGCTGGAACTGACCTGGGAGCCTCCTCCCTGAAGACTAAGTTTCATAGCAGCAAAAGGTACTGTGCACAGTGCCAGGGGAGAAAAACAATCAATGATCCTGCCCAGTTGTAAAGTCCACGATGTGTAAAGTCCACGATGTTGACTGATCATTAGGTGTAGGAATTGTGTTGTGTATGTACCTGGGGTTGGGCACCCCAGGGTCACTTATTCTCTGTAGTTTGACCAAGTTGTAGCACTTCTAATAGCCTCCTTCTGCTACAAAAAGAAGCTTCTTTGATGAGGGGTGAGACCTATACTTAGCTGTAGGTGTAGGAAAGCTATTTAGAATATAGTTAGAGATGGCATTGGTTTAGAAAAAGGGGAAGGATTTCTGCCTTTAAAATATCCATAGGATTAGATCTTACCTAAGGATATCTGATGAGCATCACAAGATACTCCTCAACCTTTAGTAAAAAGTGTCTTCCCTTTCACCATCAGAAATGCCCAAACAAAACTCCTTATGACATCATTAGAGAGAAAAATTTAACAGCAAATAACACAAAGGAGCAAAGTGTTCTGAAGACACCCCGAGGGGTGCCAACTGAGGCATGCGGAGAAGGACGGGCAGATTCCTCCACGGTGACAAAGAGAGCTGATGCTGGAGAGAAGAAGGGACTGTTGCTGAAGAAAGACATGGAAAACCAAATTACTGACCAGCAGATTAGACCAGGGTTTGGCCTTCTTTATCTTCACATGGGTGAAGGGGAGAGAACCAGACATTGCCAAGCTGGGTGTGGAGATACCTTTGTGTCCAGGCTGTTGGAAGTAGATAATCATGTGTTTGCTCTGTGGCCTCCTTGGACTTCATTTTTTCCAATGATTCTGTTCCCCTGGTGTATTCCACAGTTCATGAGTAGAGGGAGATCCATTACCGAGGTGACTAGCAGCACAGTACAGTGAGGTAGAGAGTGGCGGGATAGAAGAAGCCCAAGATCTGGGTTCTATCTAGTCTCAGCCATCAACACGCTGAATGATTTATGGACAGTGGCTTCATCTCTAGAGCTTAATCGCTCAAGAGCAGTGGCTCTAGCTGGGCCACCTGGTGATATAGGTCTGTAATTCTGGCCTTTCAGGAGGCCCAGGCAGGACAATAACAAGTTCAGAGGCTGTCTGGACTCCAGAGTGATTCAAGGCCAGCCTGAGTAAATTATTGAGATCTTCCCTCAGAGAGAGAGAGAGAGAGAGAGAGAGAGAGAGAGAGAGAGAGAGAGAGAGAGAGAGAGAGAGATTAGTGGTTAATGGTTAAGAGCAATGGCTGATCTTACAGAAGATCCAAGTTCAGTTCCCAGCACCCACATGGCAGCTAAAAACCATTCAGAATGTCAAGTCCAGGAGATATGATGCCCCTCTGGCTTCTGTGTGTTTGCACATACATGATGCACGTGTATACATGCAAGCAAAACATTCATAGGTATAAAATAAAAATAAAGAAAAGAAAGAAAGTAAAAAGAGGGCCAGTAGAATGTTTGGCTAGTGTGTGCTAGACCCTAGGTTCAGTCCCTAGAAGCACACACACATGCCATCACCATCACAACATTACAACAGTGGTTCCAGATAATGGTTTCCTTCTTTCCAAACTGCCTCACTTTCTTCTGACATGGGCTGGTGGATCCCAGGATTCCATGCAGGTGCAGGTGGTGGCTAACATCGCCCTCCATTTCCTCCAGCAGTAGCATTTGGGGCATTACTCACAGGCTTCAAGTCTGCTGCACAGCAAGGTCTAGTCCCATGCACAGGAGCCAGGGGACACTGAAGCCAGAGGGCCTTGGAATCCTCAAAGAGTGGAGAATTTCTTTTATGGCTGCATGAGCCATCAGAAAGTATAGAAACTTGGGGACTTTGTATTGACTTCAAGGCCAGGCTGGTCTACAGAGTAAGTTCCAGGACAGCTGTGGCTATAGGGAGACCCTGTCTCAAAAACACCAAAAAAAAAAAAAAAAAAAGAATTCTTTGATTAGGAAGAGCTCTTGTTTATTATAATCACATAAATTCCTGTCTTTTCATTTAGACTTTTCCTGCTGCCTTAGTCTACTTCCATTCTTTTCTATCTCCACCATCTCATGGGACTTAGACAATAAATGTCTTTGGCATTCCTACTGTGTGTCACAGCAGGCTCAATGTGTCAGAATGAAATCACCTCCTTTGTCATCTTGGCGGGGGTGTAATCCTTTCACAGACCACTCCCATCATACAGAGAATGGAGAGAGGACTGTCTTTTAATCTTGAGTGTACCCCAGAGCCTGCTGCTGACCTTGCTTGACAAGGCAGCTTTGGAGATATCACCTATGTGTCAATCTTGCTGGGCCCCTGCCCTCTGCGGGCAATAAGCATGTATTGCACCTATCCTTTAGGTACTCACCAGAGGGGATAAGAAATGACATGAAAATAAAATCTAGCAAAAGTAGTTCTTTCCTTTGTACATAACTATAAAAACCAATCATGTCCAAAATAATACTACACAAAGGAGAAGAACCTACACACTTTCAAATGTCAGAGCGCAGTGGGACAAAATTGAGTTTAAGCAAAAGAATTCCTGCAAAGAAACGTGAAGGACGTGAGTAGGGAAGGCCCAGACTACCTGAGTGTTGTAATATCCAGACACAAGACATGACGTGGCCCAGGACCAGGCCGTGCAGCCTTTCCTAGGAGAGACAGCAATGGGTGATGGGAAGGGCTGGGCCTGGGAACCGAGAGCAATAGACCCAGGGGCCAGCACCAGACTATGTCCAACTGTTAACAGTGTCTAGATGGGTCTAGAGTCTCATGGTGTGAGTCTCCTGACCCATAATAGTCCATGATTCTCTTCTCTCCATCAGCTTTCCTTTTGTGAAGCAGGATTGGAGTTTAATAAAGATATTTTAATATAGGCCTAAACACAAGGATTAAGAGAAGTAAGACACATGGAAAGCCTGGGTGTGGGCTTCTCAAAGAAGAGTCACAGAAGGTAAGACATACCAGAAAGTGTGGGTACTGCGCTCAAGGGAGAGTCACTCCACCAGCCTTTCAAAGATAATAAACAAAACAGCTCCAGAAGGGTCACAAAACCACTAGACCTGTTCCCCTTCATTCTTTGCATGCATTTTAGCCTGTCCCCAGATCATTCTAGAATATTCCATGTTGATGATTGAAAATCACCAGAGCAGTTTCCAATTCCACAAAGCAAAACTTGGCTGTAATAGTACCTAGCACTTGCAGC
Source organism: Rhizomys pruinosus (assembly GCA_009823505.1). NCBI lineage: Eukaryota > Metazoa > Chordata > Mammalia > Rodentia > Spalacidae > Rhizomys > Rhizomys pruinosus. The sequence goes on from VZQC01007982.1 coordinate 5,636,867, forward strand.
AGTATGGAACTTGTTCTATGCAAGGTCTACTCAAGCATTCAAGTACAGACACACACACACACACACACACACACACATCTATATGCATATATGTACACAGCTTAGAGTTTGAAGTGGGTATTATTATCAATGCCATTTTATGAATGAGAAAACTATGGCACAAAGCAGTTACATGAGTTACCTGAGGTTACCCCGTTCCAAGTGGTACAGCTTGGCTTCAAATCTGAGCAGTATGTATGGGCACGGATCCCATGTGTTAAAGTTCATGCTTTGACAGGTCTGTATTATAAAGCTCTGTATTATAAAACAAATAATTATGGCAGAGGCTCAATAACATATGTGGGAATTTCTTGGACATTCTGAACAAGGAGTTTGGGGTCTTTAGGAGAGAGCCCATGAACTAAGGAGGTGGGTGGTATGGAATCAGGGTACCTCAGAATGTACTCAGGGGATAGTAGGTCGTAGCTACTGTGTACATGCATTGCAGCTACTGTGTCTGTCTCACTAAAAATTAACAGCTACAAAGAAATCGGATCATTTGCAACTAAAAAAAAAAAAGAAGAAAAAAAGAAAAAGAAAAAAGGCAGCAGCTATAGGGATCTGGAAATAATATCCTCTAACTCAAGGGACTAATGCATTGGTTTAAAAGGGGCTGACTTTAAAGCTGGTATGTGAATTTACTGGGGCCATTGGCAGGGATGCTAGCAATTTATGGAATGCATTTTTGGAAAGGATTAGGAGAAAAAACATGTTGTGTCTTACAAACCCAGAGTTGAGAACACAGCTTTAAGGGGTAAGCAATAAGTATCGCGCATTCAATATGCATAGATTTGAGGGAATTGGTTTGCCTTTTCTTCTTCTCCTTTTCTTTCTTTTTTTCCCCTTCAGATCTTACCCTAAGGATCAAATTCAGGCCATACAGGATGTGCTCAAATCATTTCCATCTGCTGGCCAGGACGACCCAGGAGGCCTGGCCCTGAGGAGCAGCTCTCAGCGAGAGCGATTGGTGAAAGGACCACACTAGAATCACATCATGGCTTTCTGCTCAGCCTGATCCCAGGCCCTACCAGCCTGGCTGGCTTCTGTCAGCTGGGTTTCAGAAATGGGCTGCTTTGCATTTTAGCCACAGATTAAAATAAAGAAAAAGAAGCCTTTTATTCTTATCCTACTTCCTTTCCACCTTCTCCCTCCTCAATGTATCAATTGTTCTCCTCACAGGGTGGAAGCTCAGAACAGATGGGTAAACCAAGATGTGTCCTGGATTGGCTTGCTTTAAAAAGATAACATAAACCTTTCTGCCCAAAGCAAAATCCCATGTAGCTATAGGGGTGTCAGATCAAAAGGACCCCAGACCTTTTAATAAAATAACGTGTTTTGCTTTCTTTTTTTATGTGTATGAGTGTATTACCTGCGTGTAGGTAATTATAACCATGTCATGCAGTGCCCACAGAGGACAGAAGTGGGCTTCAGATTCCCTGGAACTGAAGTTATAGAATGTTGTTAGCCATCATGTGGGTGCTGGGAATTGAAGTAGGGTCCTCTCTGCAAGAGCACCCAGTGCTCTTAACCCCTGAGCCCTCTCTAGCCCCAAGAATAAAATTTTTTAAGGAATCCCTCGTGGTTGCTTCTTAAAAAGCTACATATCCCACAGAGCCATTGATCCCCTAACACACAGAGCTATGCATCTAACATCCACACTGTCACAGAGAACTGTGCGTTCTGCACTGACATCCACAGTGACACACAGAGTTGTGCGTTCTGCACTCACATCCACAATGAACAGACACAGAACAGTCCTGCCAGGAAGGAGTCAGTCCCAGCTAAGGGCAGCAGCAGCTCCTTCTAGGTTGCAAGCTTGATACAGCAAGATGGCCAGTCCTCCACATCTATGGATCTGGAGCCACCGATTCAACCAACCTGAGACTGAAAACATTTGGGAAAAAAATGTGTTTCAACTGAATACATGCAGACTTTTCTCACCCTGGTTCCCTAAACAATACAGCATAACATCTTTGCACATAGCATTTCCATTGTATTGGGTGTTGTGAGAAACCTAATACTTATATAACTTAGAGTACATCAGAGAGTGTGTGTGTAGGTTACAAACAAATATTACCTTTTTATATATGGGCTGTAGGCATCCCAAGTGTTTGGTGTCTGTGGGGGGTGGGGGGAGGAGGGTCTTAGAACCAATTTCCCAAGAATACCTGTGCTTGAAAAGATAGTGTTGTCCAAACTAAAAGGGGTCCCAGAAGTATTACCAGCAATCCAAGGGACTTGACAGGATATCTACAGCACTACGGCTTCTGCTGGGTGGCATTTCATGGAAGTCTTTGTTCAACGGCCCATAGAGGACCTGTACCTGAAAGCAACCTTAGCAACTTCTACATCCAAACTTTGGCTTTTCATTTTAGTACTATGGAAGGTTTTTTTTTTCTTCCCTTTAAGACAGGGTTTTGTCTAGCACAGGCTAGACTTCACTATTGTTCTGTCTTTGTGTTATTTATTTATTTATTTATTTATTTATTTATTTATTTATTTTGAAACAGGGTCTCGTGTATCCCGGGTTGGACTTGAACTCACTATGTAGTTGAGGATGACTTTGAACTTCTAATTCTCTGGGATTACAGGTGTTTAGCACCATGTCCCATTTTATGCAATGTCCAACCCAAGGCTTTGTGTGAACTAGGCAAGCCCTCTACCAACTGAACCACATCCTTAGCCCCTTTGTATTATTTCTATAGAATAAAATGTTTCCATAATTTCAAAGTATTTGTTTTGGGTACTTAAATTGAGAGATTGCAGTGAAACTCTTCATTTTTCGTGTCACATAAAACAATCTGCTCAGCACTAGTCACATTCCCAAGTGTCTAGAAATCCAATCACATTTATTGAGCACCATTTATATACCTTACGTCAAGGAACTTGCCAAGTGGCAAATCCCCAAGGTGGTTTTTAAGCTTTCTAGCTTGAAATAACATTTTGAATTTAAGAGGAACTCTAAAATTCATGCAGAAGGTTGCTTGCCACCCTTGACTCTGCTTGAGGGACTGCTCCAGGGACAGCAAGAAGGTGTGTACAAGATGTTGGCCCAATGCCTGGCATAGAACAGGACTCCAGTTCTGCTGGCGGATTCCTCTGCTCCTACCATGGCTCTGAGTGTTTCATATGTTAAATTATTTGATCTTTATAACAAGTCTAGGAGGCATACATCATTTTTATGATGAAGAACCTGGGACCCATGCATGTCAGAAGTACCATGATGGCCAGGGCTGGGCCACGAAACTAGGACATCTGACCTGGGACTGGATCCCCAGTCTTCATGGTCAAGTGTAATGAGCAGCAGTGCTGTGGCACAGAGCTCTCAGCTGGGTGCTCTGACTTGTTAGAGGAGCTGAGTCTCTGCCTTGGATCCTGTGTGAGCTGCAGTCTAGGCACAGAAGCAGTTCCGGGGGGTTGTCATTGGTCATCATTAGTCTTGCAGTGAGGCAGATGCTGTACTAACCTTCCCAGGCTCTCGGGCCTGGGAGAGGCTCAGCAACCATCCAGGGCAATGATCCCCGCCAGTGACTCCTTATTTCAAAAGAATTTCCCATCAGACAACCTGAATTTGCTAATCAGTTGATCCATGTTTCTAGATCTAAAACTATTATTCAAAGACACAAGCCAAGGCCATTTAGAGAGAGAAACTGAGAGTCTGTACCATCACCTGGGCCAACGCAATTCTGGCTCAAAACAAACAATATTTGACATTTTAATGAGGCTTTGTAGGCTTAACAGGCAGAACTGGTACTTCAGTGTGCCTTTAAAAGTATTGAAAATAGTTTGAGAACTCCTAAGGGTTTAGAAATCCTAGGGACTTAATCCAGTCCCCAAAGACTCTAAAGATCCCAGAAAATCCCCCTTGAAATATAAATGCTCTTGATTACATGTGCTGTATGTCACACTAAGTCCTCTTTAATATCTTAATCCTGTTCTACCTTAAACTTTGATATTTACATTCAAGTCCCTAACATGGGAGAAAATCCAATTGCACTAAAACATCTCTGTGCACATATGGCTTCCCAGGTGCATAGTAGATGTAAAAATTGTTATTTCAAAACTAGCAGCAAAAACGTACTTTCTTTCCTGGCTGTTCGGCTCTGCCTACTTCATGGCTTGGGCCATCTTTCATCTCCATCTGCCTTTAGCTTCTCTTCCATCTTCTCCTTAGGAAAAGTCTGAAGTTCAGTGAGCTCGGGGTGTGTGTGTGTGTGTGTGTGTGTGTGTGTGTGTGTGTGCATGTGTGTGTTGCTACACGTGTGGAAATGTGTGTGGAGGCCAGAGGCCAATCTTGGTGTTCTGTTTCAGGTGCAATCCACTTTTTAAAATGTGTGTGTGTGTGTGTGTGTGTGTGTGTGTGTGTTTTTATTATTCTTGACGACTTCATCCATGTATAAACTATCTGATGATCATGCACACTGTCTGCTCTTCCCTCTATTTCTCCCTGGCCCTCCCCAGAGCAATCTTCCTCTCATCTTCTTTCTTTGTAATAACTCACCAAATCCATCCAGTTTGTATTGCCACCATACACTTGGGTATGGGCCCATGGCTGGAGCCTGGGTAACTTTCCAGGGACCATAGCCCGAAGAAAATCATCTTTTCCTTCTTCATTCTTCAGCAGCCATCAGCTATCAATAGCTCCCTAGCTAAGGGGAGAAGGGGAGGGCCTTTTTTTTTTTGAGACAGGGTCTTCCTGTAATCCCAGCTGTCCTGGAACTCTCTATGTAGATCAGGCTGGCCTTGAACTCACAGAGATCCACCTGCCTCTGCCTCTCGAGTGCTGGGATTAAAGGGATGTGCTACCAAGCATGACTGGGCCTTTTTTTTACTTGAAGCAGGTCTCTCACTGGCCTGGGCCTTACCAATAGGCTGGCTGGCTGGTCAGTGCACCTCAGGAAACTGCCTGTCTCAGTCTCTAGAGTGGATTACAAGTACACCACACCTAGCTGTTTTGTTTTGTTTTGTTTTTATGCAGTTCTGGGGATCAGTCTCAGGTCCTGTGAAACATTTTACTGGCTGAGCTATCTTCCTAGCCTCAGTGAACTCTTAATAAACACATATTGTGCATTTGCCGAAGCTCAGAGCTCTGAAACTGGCTTAGAACGGTGCTATACCTTCAAGTAGCATAGCCTCCAGAAGGTTCCTGGAGGGTGGATGTGTTGCTTCCACAGGCCTGGCTGTCAGGACATCTACTCTGGCTAGAAGTCTCTCCCCTGTGACAGTGGATGCCATTTCCTCACGTGGTCATCATAGGCCCCCATTCTGCAGCCTATACCAGGTCTGACCCCTTCAGGACTATAAGCCTCTCCATGATTAAGCGTGGCACTGTGGAAGACCTGGATGGTCTGTTAGTGACAAGGTCCTGTTGTCCCAGGTAGGGAATAGGAACATTTTAAGAACACAGTGTTTTATTAAGAAAGCTCACAGGGAGCCCCAAACAACTCCAGCGAATCAAAATGACTAATTGTCTCCAGCCAGGTATCTGTAAAGGTCAGGGAAAGATTGTCTTTTGGCTTAGTTATTGTAAGATGGCGGGGTCACAGGATCACAGAGCTCTGCTTGTAAGGTCTTAGTGACTCATCAGAGGGGACAAGAGCAGAAAAGGGTCTTAGAAGGGACTCTGGTTGGCCCAGATGGCTCTGGCCCCATACCCAGCCAATTGACTGTATTTACTGAAAGTCCAGGGAGGGCAGAACGCCGAGGGGAGTGACAAGGACCATAAAGGTTTCCTCCATTGGTGAGAGGGGCATATCCATCAACCCGAGACCATCCCATGTTGATGTAACAAACCAAGCCATTCCTCATCGCCCTCAGGGCCATAAAGAGCCACACAGATACCCTCCTCCCCCCTCACATGAAACCGGAGAGTTGGAGAGCTGCCTGGCAGTCTCCTTGAATAATCCTCTCCCTAGTGACAGATAAGATAGCAAGGCCCGGAGAGGAAGACGATGCACTCCACCCCAGGCTGCTGAGTTGAAGGGGACTGCTGCTCTGCCATGCTGCCTGCCTCTGCTTATGAGTTATGGGAAGGAATGAAGTGATGGAGGGCAAGTAACCCCACAGTTGGGTCTTTAATCCTCTCTGTGATGTAGTTGGTGCTGACAAAACATCAGGACAGCATGTGGCTCTGCCTCTTTTTCTGCCTCACACTGATAATTTTGTAGAAATAAATAAGAGCATAAGGTGTGCTTTGATCCCAAACTGGACCTGCGTGTTCCTGACATTGCTCTGCAATCTGCCCTCTGCCCTCTATGCCTGGCTTTCTCATTAAATCCATAACTTAGGGCATATTGGTTACAAGTGTGGGTACTGGAGTCAGAGTAGTGGGGTCCAGCCCTACCATCATCCCTTTTGACAAGTCTCTCTCTCTCTCTCCTCTCTCTCTCTCTCTCTCTCTCTCTCTCTCTCTCTCTCTCTCTCATAATAGAGATAGGGGTTGGAGAGATGGCTCAGCATCAGTTAAGAGCACTGACTGCTCTTGCAGAGGACCCAGGTTTGATTTCTAGCACCCACATGGTGGCCAACAAATGACCATAACTCCAGTTTCAGGGGATCTGGTGCCTTCTTCTGACCTCTGCAGGCATTGCATGACATGGGTACACTTACACACATGTAGGCAATGCACTCATTCACATAATAAAATGAAATAAAATAAGATACTAAAAAACAATAAAGAGATAGGAACATATCCTCCTAAGCAGACCGTGGTGAGGGAAGTCATTTAAAAAGCTTTTTCTCTTTTTTTTTTTTTTTTTGGTCTTTTTGAGACAGGGTCTCCCTGTAGCTCTGGCTGTCCTGGAACTCACTCTGTAGACCAGGCTGGCCTCAAACTCACAGAGATCTGCGTGCCTCTGCCTCCCAAGCGCTAGGATTAAAGGCGTGCACCACCACGCCTGGCATTTATTTATTTCTGTATGTGTATCAATGTACTGTCTGCATGCAAGTTTGTGCACCCATGTCGTGCAATGCCGCGGAGGTCAGAAGAGGGTGTCGGACTCCCCTGGAACTGGAGTTCTCCTGGAATTGGAGTTTCAGACGGTTCTCGGCCGCCATGTGGGTGCTGGGGATCGAATCCAGGTCCTCTGTAAGAGCGGTTGGCGCTCTTAACCACTAGGCTATCTCTCCAGCCCAAAAGCCTTTTCTCTTAAATATAAACCAGGTCCTCTTATTTCTCTTGGCCTTGTTTCTGGCGACAGAGGAAGAAGAGCACAGGAATTTTGAGCTGCTGTTATTGACTCAGATAGAGTGGGTGAGAATTTGACCCCAGCCTCAGTTACAATCAAACATCATGGACTAGCTATGGGGCTAATAAAGATAACTTCTATCCGGTACTTGGCCTCAGGCCAGGAACAGTGAGAGCCACACAGTGTGAAACCTCAGGCTGTATCAGCTAGGGTGGACTCAGTGATCACCGAGGTCACCCCAATACTAGTCTGGAAGCCATTTGAATTTAAGAACCCAAGTCACTGGGAAGGGACCAAGGCAACTAGGAATTAATCTGTTCTTCAGATGAGTTCTAGGCATAAGCTTTAGGACCACCGCTGTGTGATCTACTCCTCTTGCTTACAAACAAGGCCCAGCTCTCCTGTGTCTTTTCAGACTAGAACGGTTCACTCTAGAGAGGGGAGATTGATCCCAGCACTACTCTCTCATAGGGCATCATCTTCAGAGAGACAGGAAGTCAGTGGAAGGCAGAAAGTGAGATAGAAAGAGCTAGGATGTGTTCCAGGCCTCTGGCAATAGTAGATCTGCTTTCCTTTCGAATATTGCATTAATACTGGTGTGAACAGGTCTCAGGTGCTTGTAGATGAAATGGAAAACATCCTGAGGAAGGAGACTGCACTCTTCACAGTTCCTGTGCTGCAGGTCGGAAGGTACCTCTGCACTTGAGGATGATGACATATGGCTTGGGTACTGGAAGCAGCTACCTCTTGACTTGCCCAGTCAATGCCTGTGCTGGATAGGGTTAGCATCAACTTGACACGCCTGCGTTGAGGGAGTCTCAATGGGGAATTGTCTCCAAGGGACTGGCCTGTTGCCATATCTGTGGGGCATTTTCTTGATTGTTGAGTGATGTAGGAGGGCCCAGCCCACTGTGGGCGGTGCCACCCCAGGGCAGGTGGTCCTATATTATTGTATAAGAAAGCAGGTTGAGCCTGGATCAAGGAAGCAAGCCAGTAAGCAGTGTTCCTTCAGTTCCTGCCTCAAGGTTCCTGCCCTGAGTTCCTACCTTGGGTTCCTTCAGTGATGAACTGTGATCCAGGAGACATAACCCAAATAAACCCTTTCCTCCTCAAATTGATATTGATCACAATGCTTTTGGGGGGGGATATTTTTGAGACAGGTTCTCCCTTTTAGTTCCAGCTGGCCTGGAGCTTGCTCTGTAGATCAGGCTGGCCTTGAATTCACAGAGATCCGCCTGCCTCTGCCTCCTGAGTGCTGGGATTAAAGACATGCGCTACCATACCCCGCCCGATCACAGTGTTTTGTCACAACAATTGAAGGCAAATTAGATCAAGGCTCAAGCTCTCAGAGCAGCCTTTCTCTGAGGTCAAGGACTAAGAATGAAGTGTGATAAAAGCACCAAGCATCCCCTGTGGTGACTCACCCCAGTTAACCTGGGAGTATCCAAATCACTGGATAAGGAGAGGCATGATTTGGGACATGTATAAATTATGAAATGTGTGGTCCTAAATGGAAAAATAATAGGTAGATTTGTTTGCAGAGTATATAGACAGATTTGGCAGTCTATGTGCTCAGATCTTTAAATATTTACAACCATGAACCTGCAGGAGTAATCTTTCTGCAGAGACCTTTCTACACCATGGACTTCAAAGAGCCCTTTGAGAGAGAAGCCTGCCTGTGATACCATTCCTCACGTTGTCTGTAAATATCAGCTAACTTTTCCTAGGTCACTAACAAGTATGTATGGTAATGTTTTGAATGCTTTCAGGGATTTAGGGATCTGGGCTACACCTATAACCCGGGGGTAAGTTCCTAACAAAGAAAAAGTCTCTTGGCGAATCAAATCAGGTAGGAGATCTCGGCCTGTTGCACCTTAAATGCTTGCCAATACACTTTGTTAGAGGTGGGTGCTAGAAAGCCTTTCTGGGATATAGTTCAAAAACTATAAAATTATTTCAGGAACTAGGAGACATTCATATCCTTTTAGAGAAACTCGAATACCCTTAAGGAGTCATGTCCAAACCCCAATTCCCAGTAGGAGACTTTTTATAGTTAGAACATTGAATGTGCTGTCATAGGTGCATATATTAAAGGCTTGGTCCCCAGGATAGTGCTGTCAGGAGGTAATGGAACCTAGTGGGAGTCCCTCAGGTCATTCAGGCCATGCCTCTAAAGGGGACTGTGGACTCTGCTCATTTCTCTCTTTCTCTATTTTGCTTCCTAGCACCAGGTGGGCAGTTTGGCTCTGCCATATGCTGCCACTATGATGTGCTATCTCCTCACAGGCCCAACACACTGGCTAACTGCTCATGGACTGAGGCATTTAAAACTGGGAGCCAAAATCAACTCTTTCCTTCTTACAAATGGATTATCTTTGGCTGTGGAGATTTCTCAGTCAATAAAGTGCTTGAGATTTTGAGTCTCCTGCACCCATGTAAATAGTTGGGTATGGTGCCATGTGCCTGCAACTCCAGTGCCTGGGGAAATGGAGACAGAATCTCAGGGCTTGCTGGCCAGCCAGTCTAGCCAAATGGGTGATCTCCAGGCTCAGTAAGAGACTCTGTCTAAAGAAAATGGTGATGGGGAGTGATTGAAAGCAATATCTAATATCCTTCGCCTTCTATATACACCCATACACAAATATAACATACACACATGCACACACATACACACACATACACACACATGTACACACACATACACACATATACCTACACACATACACACACATATACCTACACACATACACACACATACACATACACCCATACATACCCATACACACATACACATACTCTCATACACACACTACACACACATACACACACATACACCCATACATACCCATGCACACATACATACACCCATACATACACATCCACACATACACACACATACACACACATACACACACATGTACACACACATACACACATATACCTACACACATACACACACATATACCTACACACATACACACACATACACATACACCCATACATACCCATACACACATACACATACTCTCATACACACACTACACACACATACACACACATACACCCATACATACCCATGCACACATACATACACCCATACATACACATACACACATACACACACATACACATGCACACATACACACACATACGCACACATACAAACACATAAACACATTACACACTACCATACACACATACATACAACCATACATACACATGCACACATACACACACATACACATGCACACATACACACACTACACACTACACACATACACACATATACACACATACACACATACACACATACACACACATACTTTTGCTAAGAGTGATGACAAGGGCTAAAGAGATGGCTCAGCAATTAAGAGCATTGGCTGCTCTTGCAAAGGACCCTGGGTAGACTCCCAGCACAGACATGGCAGCTAACAACCGTCCATAACTCCAGTTCCAGGGGAATCCAATTCTCTCTTCTGACCTTCGAGGGCAATGCATGATGTGGGTGCACTTACATACATGCAGGCAGTATACTCATGCACATAAAATAAAAAAATAAACTGGGTGTGGTGGCACATGCTTGTAATCCCAGCACTCGGGAGGCAGAGGCAGGCAGATCTCTGTGAGTTCAAGGCCAGCCTGATCTACATAGAGAGTTCCAGGCCAGCTGGGGCTACAGGGAAACCCTGTCTCAAAAAGACTAAATAAATAAGTAAATAATAAATTTTTAAAAAGAGTGATGACAAGCTGTCTAACAGAAGGCTTTTTGAAGATTTTGAGACTTCAGTGAGTTTGAGAATTTGACCTTGCCAGTACACCTAGAGGGGGAGGATTAAGAACTAGATGTTCTAGTGTAGATGTTCTAGTGTAGATGATGTTCTAGTGTAGATGTTCTAGTGTAGATGTTCTAGTGTAGATGATGTTCTAGTGTAGATGTTCTAGTGTAGATGATGTTCTAATGTAGATGTTCTAGTGTAGATGTTCTAGCGTAGATGTTCTAGTGTAGATGTTCTAGTGTAGATGTTCTAGTGTAGATGTTCTAGTGTAGATGTTCTAGCATAGATGTTCTAGCGTAGATGTTCTAGTGTAGATGTTCTAGTGTAGACGTTCTAGTGTAGATGTTCTAGTGTAGATGTTCTAGCGTAGATGTTCTAGCGTAGATGATGTTCTAGCGTAGATGATGTTCTAGCGTAGATGTTCTAGCGTAGATGTTCTAGCGTAGATGTTCTAGCGTAGATGTTCTAGCGTAGATGTTCTAGCGTAGATGTTCTAGCGTAGATGTTCTAGCGTAGATGTTCTAGCGTAGATGTTCTAGCGTAGATGTTCTAGCGTAGATGTTCTAGCGTAGATGTTCTAGCGTAGATGTTCTAGCGTAGATGTTCTAGCGTAGATGTTCTAGCGTAGATGTTCTAGCGTAGATGTTCTAGCGTAGATGTTCTAGCGTAGACGTTCTAGCGTAGACGTTCTAGCATAGACGTTCTAGTGTAGATGTTCTAGTGTAGATGATGTTCTAGTGTAGATGTTCTAGTGTAAATGATGTTCTAGTGTAGATGTTCTAGTGTAGATGATGTTCTAGTGTAGACGTTCTAGTGTAGATGTTCTAGTGTAGACGTTCTAGTGTAGATGTTCTAGCGTAGATGTTCTAGCGTAGATGTTCTAGCGTAGATGTTCTAGCGTAGATGTTCTAGTGTAGATGTTCTAGTGTAGACGTTCTAGTGTAGACGTTCTAGTGTAGATGTTCTAGTGTAGATGATGATGTTCTAGTGTAGATGTTCTAGTGTAGATGTTCTAGTGTAGATGTTCTAGTGTAGATGATGATGTTCTAGTGTAGATGTTCTAGTGTAGACGTTCTAGTGTAGATGTTCTAGTGTAGACGTTCTAGTGTAGCTCCTAGGAACCCATTGCCTATGCTCACCAGTGAGAGCGCTGGGCCCCTGTGGCATGCACTGCACCCAGGAGAATGGTCTTAGGGGAATTAAGCTACTCATTCCAAGCCTCACTGAAAGGAGTGGCAGGGCTAGGGTTGAAATGGATGCCGCCCCAACCCCAAACCTGCACTGCAGTAGACGACAAACGATAGGTGAAAGGGACATCTTTGAGTGATTATGAAAGTAATATGATGCTTTTGGTTATTGAAGAATGCTTTGCTGTACATCAGATTCCTTATCTGTAAAGCAGGGCTAATAATATCCACACACAGAATTAAGGTTGTTACTGAGTGAGATAACATGTGCACTGTGCTCCTAACCTCGTTTTTGAACATAGAAGACTCACAACACTTAACAGCTGTAGAGTAGAAACAAAGAGGTGGGCTAGTTGAAGAGCCCACTGTGTGTGTGTGTGTGTGTGTGTGTGAGAGAGAGAGAGAGAGAGAGAGAGAGAGAGAGGGAGAAAGAGAGAGAGAGACTTAAGCAAGAGAAAAATCAGTGAGCTTTGTGAACTGAAAATAAATGTCAACTTCTCCCATTGAGGGTTGTCAAATATTTAAATCAACCAGCCAACAGTAGCAATTATGCTTGAGGATGGTTGTAAAAGACTGGATAAATGTACTCAGAACTGACTTGAATTGTAAAGCAACTCATGGAACTGCAAACACAGAGAACAGGATCAGCAAAAAGAACATATTAGCCAACTTGCCAAGACCAGAAGGAGAAGCCATCTGCCATTCAACAAGTTGTAAGCAGCTACTGAGGTTGCAAACTGTGCCAGAGGGATTTCTGCTCCTCTCAGGAAGGCATTTCTGAAGCTGGAGACTGAAGTGAATACTGTTTTTTTTTTTTCTTCTGTATTTAGATAACAGACACATTTCTATGACAACAGAGGGAGAGAGAGAGAGAGAGAGAGAGAGAGAGAGAGAGAGAGAGAGAGAACCCAGGTTCACAGAGGAGTATGGACAGAAACTTTTAAACAGCAACAACCTCTCCACTGATGCCCTTTTCCCTCCACACAGTTATGTTTACAGATATGATTTTATTTATTTTATTTATTTTTTTGTCTTTTTGAGACAGGGTCTCCCTGTAGCCCAGCTGTCCTGGAACTCACTCTGTAGACCAGGCTGGCCTTGAACTCACAAAGATCTGCCTGCCTCTGCCTCCCAAGTGCTAGGATTAAAGATGTGCGTCACCATGCCCAGCTTTTATTTTATAGATATGATTTTATTAAAATGGTGACATTTGGTGTTAAATGCCAGTGGAATCCATTTTCCTGAGAACACATCTAGATTCCCCTTAGAAGAATGTCTGCTAGAAAGATATGATTGTTCTTACCAATCAAAAAAAAAAGGAACACACACATACCATATGATGTGATATATTACATACATGTGGGGGCTTGTTTGCTTGCTCTTGATTCTCCTATATCTATATTGCTGTTGGAGTTCTTTTGAAAGGAATATAAAAAAAATGTCAATAGGCACTCTGAAATTGAAAACTACTTTTGCTTATTTTCCTTTCTAAAGCACTCTAAGAAGGTATGTCATTACATGAAAAGAATCACTAGATCCAGAAAAGAAGCTACTCAGTACTCAGTATTTGAGTGTTCTTTAAGTCAATGGCTCCAGACTTAGTTCTTTAAGTTGGGAATATGGAGACTAAGTTTCATAGCATCTCATTTTGCCAAGTAATCTGTTGTGGAAAGTCCTTCCCTAGGGAGATAGAAACAACAACTGCCATCTTCTCACAGGTCCCAGCAACAGACCAAAGTACAATCACACCAAAGTTCAACCAACGAGTTCATGAGGTTTACTTACAGAGCATGGGTGAGTGGTTATGGGCAGAAGGTGGGTGACCTTAAAGCAGCTGCAAGAGAAGGTCTTTACCCAGCATGGATGATAGCTCCATCATGGCTGCCTTCCCCAAACTAGGTACTTGAACCCCTCCTGGAATCCCTCATGCCAGGAGCAATTAGGACAGAATTGCATAGACTTTGTCTGAGAGAAGTGGCTGTAAACTCAGAAGAGGGTCTGATGTCTATCCCTCTCTTTCAACAATGAAGGAATGTCCACTGTCCACAAGCCCAATGGTGATGCACTCCAGTAAGAGCAGCCCATCTCATAAAGATGACAGCTCTTTGCTCGGAGGACCACGTTCTATAGAACCGTTCAGTAACCCCAGTTTTTCTCAGAAGAAATAACTTATGCATGATTTTTGTTTTATGAAGGAGAGCTGGTTCAGTGGTTAAGAATATGTGCTACTCTTGCAGAGTTTGGTTCCCAGGACCAGCAACATGTGGCTCACAACCACCTGTAACTCCAGATCCTGGGGTTCAAACTCCTCTCCTGGCTTCCACAGGGATCTGCACTCACATGCACATGCCTTCACATAGACACGCATATACAGATAATCAAAAACAAAAGATCAATGATAAGAACCAAGTGGTCTAGCCTCTAGGAAAGAGATAGCTTTAAGTCGTGTTCTGACTAGTCTGTGACCATTATCTATCTTCCTGTACTGAGCCTCTGGACCACCCCTCTGTACACTTAGGGGATATGCGACTAGTTCTCAGCCACAGAGCCTAGAGGCATGCATGCCACCCCCGGGGCAGGTGTTTGAGAGCAGGGATGCCCATTCTGCCCTTGCTCCCATGTCCTAGAAGAGAGGAGAGCCCTTGGGTGGAAGAATCTCCAGATTTTGACAGGACTGTGAATTAGGCTTTTATTTTATTAAGGTGTTTGTATATTTGAGGGTTGTTTCTTAATATTACACTATTATTTTGCTTAACTAACTTGCACAGATTTGTAACTAAATATAAACACATTTCTTATGATTAAAGTGTGGTTCTTGGGGCTGGAGTGATGCCCTAGCGGTTAAGAGTGCCAACTGCTCTTGCAGAGGACCCGGGTTCAATCCCCAGCACCCACATGGCGGCTGAGAACCGTCTTTAACTCCAGCTCCAGGGGAATCCGACACCCTCTTCTGACCTCCGAGGCATTGCACGACATGGGTGCACAGACCTACATGCAGACAGTATATTCATACACATAATAAAATAAATAAAAAATTTTTTAAAAAAGTGTGGTTCTTCTCACTGCTCTGTGAACCAGTGAGAACTTTATTACAAAGTTCAGGAACCATGGCTATAGAACCAGGATTTAGAAGTTCAAACTGCAGAATAATTCAAGTTAGTAAGTGTAATTAATCACGAGCCAGGCTGGTGTGTGTGTGTGTGTGTGTGTGTGTGTGTGTGTGTGTGGTGTGGTACGTGTGTGCGTGTACACGTGTGTATGTATCTGGCATATGTGTGGGTAAGTGTTCTTGCTGGGGTGTGAGCACATAGAAAACAGATGTCGTGGTCTAATGGGTCCCTCTAATGCTCTCCATCTTAGTTTTTGAGACAAGGTCTCTCACTCAATTTGAAAGTCCCCATTTTGTCTAAACTGGCCAGTGAGCCCCCAGGATCTTCCCACGTCTGTCCTCCTGCCCTGGGGTTACAGTCTGCCACACTTGACTTTCACGTAGCTGATGGGAATATGAACCTAAGTCCTTGGACTTACACCACAAACACTTTACCCACTCGGCCTTCTCTCCACCCCTGTGTTAAATGGTTTCTTTATATTTTTGTATTTGGCTGTTTGCTAAGAGACAAACCTCTGGGCATGTCTGTGAATGTTTTACCAGAGAAGTTTAACCACGGAGGGAAGACTTAACCTGGAATGTGAGAAGCACATTCCATAGGGGAGGGGCCCCTGACTGAACTGAAAGAAGGATCCAAGAGTCAATACTCATTGTTCAATATTTGGGTTGATAGTACCTTTGGAGGGGTAGTTGCTAATGTGGGACCTCAGAGAAGGTTTACGACACACACACACACACACACACACACAGAATCAGTCATATTACATTAAAAGTAACTCTATTTTTTTAAAAGAAAAATGGTGATAATAGGGACTACCACCTTTGCATCTGATAACTTAAACCTCCTTAAGTAATACATGGACCTACTACACAGTCACTATTTTTCCAATGACCGAGGCATTGGTTAAATGAAACTTTCAATGTATGAGAGTTTGATTTAAGTGATTATAGCTTTTTCTACAAACTCAAGCCATCTTGACATGAAGGAGATGGTGTAGGGTGGATAAAACACCCTCCATGAAGCCATACTTTCCTCCCTTCTTTCCTTCCCTCCTTTCTTCCTTCCTTCCTTTCTTCCTTCCTTCCTTCCTTCCTTCCCTTCCTTCCTTCCTCCCTCCCTCCCTCCCTCCTTCCTTCCCTCCCTTCCTTCCTTCCTTCGTTCCTTCCTTCCTTCCTTCCTTTTTCTTTGTCAGCTGTATGTTCTTGGGTAAGTAATACTTCATGGCCTTGGTGACATCAAGCCAAGGAAGTCCTACAGAATCCTAAAGAAAGATGACATCACGAGCTTTGCAGGAAAATGGCTGGAGCTAGAGGACATCATGCTGAGTGAAGTAACAGAGTCCCAGAAAAACAAACGACGAATGGTATCCCTCATCTGTGGATGCTAGTGCTAATTACCCAGTTGTAAATATTTCTTGTGTAGGGCCCCCTGAGCTTTTGTTCAAAGCAGTTGGGCGTAATGCATTTTGGAAACAACAACAACAACAACAACAGAAAAGACTGCATCAAAGAACTGACTGAAACAGTGAACTTCTGCTCAAAACAGTCAACTTCCCCATGGAAAATATTGAGAATGACTAAGAGATGGAAAGCATGTCTGGCAGAATGCATGAGCTCTGGTGGGGTAGGGGAATGGGTGGGAACACGGGTCTAGATTTGTTAAAAATAAATAAATGAATAAATTTATGTGAAAAAAAAAGAATCCTAAGGGTCTTCTGATGATAAATGAGATAATGTATAAAACAGTATAATATAACAATATGATGCTGTTACTGATATTTAAAGGGATACGCTTAGCCTGATAAAGATGTCCAAACAAGTTTGGATTCATGAATGTTAACTGGGATGAATGTTTGTCTTCACAAAGTACACAGCTCTCATTCATTGCATTAGTCTTAAAATCCTAGTTACAAGGCGGGTGTTGTGGCACACGCCTTTAATTCCAGCACTCGGGAGGCAGAGGCAGGCAGATTTCTGTGAGTTCAAGGCCAGCCTGGCCTACATTGTGAGCTCGAGGCCAGCTGGGACTAAAGGGAGACCCTGTCTCAAAAAGGCCAAAAAAAAAAAAAAAAATCCTAGTTACAAGCTCAGTCACTTAAAGAGGAGGGATTCATAGAATGGGGAGCAATTCGACAAAGACCTTTAGAGTTCCTTGCTTTTTCTTTACCATTTACAACAGAGGAGTGCTGCTGAGGCCAAAATGAATGGGAGGTGGAGATTTAAAGTGGAAAGTACCATGACAGGCATCTGCAGTTTCTTTAGGATTAGTCTCTGATTAAAGAATGGAAAATATTTTTGCAATGAAAATTCTTGTCATGAGGCCAAACACCTTGGCTGGATTAGCTGCCTCATGGGGAGCCAAAGCTCTCTCTTGTCTCAGGACCTCATCTCTCTGGGGACCAACACCCACCTGTAGCCTGTAATCTCAGTAGGAATCCTTCTGAGCCATGGTTTCTAGAAATCAATTTCTAAAACTAGGTAAGTGTAAGATTAAACTGCCAAGAATCACTTAAATGTCTAAATGCCTTTATATTTGACCTGTATTTTAGTTATAGAGAATATTTTGTGCATTTCTGTAAAATACATGCATGTTTAATTAAAATGTGATTATGTTTATTAAAAATCATATTTTGTATTTTCTTTCTTTTTTTTTTTTTTTGGTCTTTTTGAGACAGGGTCTCCCTTTAGTCCCAGCTGGCCTGGAGCTCACAATGTAGACCAGGCTGGCCTTGAACTCAGAGATCTGCCTGCCTCTGCCTCCTGAGTGCTGAGATTAAAGGCATGCACCATCACACCCAGCTTAATATATTCTTTTATATTTAATTTTGAGATGTTTGTATTTAATTATAAAGACATTATATTTTATATATTTCTGTAAAATATATTTATTTGTACAAAACTTTGAAAATGAAGAACAACATAAATAAAATAAAAACTACCCACAATCATATTTCCTTTAAGCCTATTTTGTAGATCCTTATATATATAAATACATATATATTTATAAACATCCATTTATATATTATAAATGTAATATATGTAATACATACTTTTAATAAGACCATATTTACAAATGGCTAGGAATGGGCTTATTTTAGAAGTATATATGTGTGGTATACATATGTGTGTTGCCATGTGTGTGAGTGCGCCTGCGTGCAGGTACACATGAGTGTGGAGGCCAGAGGTTGAGGATGGGTGTCTTACTTGATCATTTTCCACTGTATTTATTGAGTCAGGGCCTTTCCATGGCTTACTTCAGGATCTGCTCTCTACCTCCCAAAGGTTTGGATTGCAGATAAGTCTCCATGCCCACTAGGCTTTTTCTATGGATGCTGGGGATTTGAACTCCTCTTCTCAGGTTTGCACGGCAAGTGTTTTCTCCCCTGAGCCATGTTCCCAGAATAGAACTGGCTTTTTAAAGTAGATCATAAGTATTTCTTTCTCCATGTCATTGGTGGACAACGAGCTTTGCTGTGGTCTGATCAGGAAGCCAGGTCACAGTGAGTCACACTGGATCCATACTTGCCTGCCCACTATGTGCTCTGGAGGCTACATCTACCAGAGAAGATAACCCATGGGGGGATTTCATGCTCTGCTGTCCCCACTATGCTGCTCCTGCGCGGTCTCATGAGTTCAATGGAATCTGCAAACATGTGCAGTGCCTCATTGCTGAGGACCTTCACAAGGTCCCCTTGATGACCCCTTCAAGGGAGGGTAGGATGGGCTGTTTTGGGTGGGGTTTCTCTGCATAGAAAGGGAGGCTGACTGGCCAGGAGTAATCGCCACAGGCTCTGAGGTCAGGCTGACTGGATTTGAACTGTTGTCTATGCCACTCTATATACCAGCCACTGATCAGGGGCAAAGCTCTTATCCTATCCAGCTGACACAGGATGATTATAAAAGTGCCAATTCAATAAGTTGAAGGTGGATGAAGAGAAAAAAAAAAGACTGAGGTCCCTTCAAGGTGATACATTTTATTAGCAGATCAACTTTGGACTTGAGCAGCAGTACTTGGTCTTCTGTGTGTTTGGACTGTCCGATGGCTCTATTAATATTTAACTTGACAACCCTGACAGTGAAACCCAATTCCTTAAAATAAATCTTAATCTCAGATAGATGGATGGATAGATATATAGATAGATAGGTAGATAGATAGATAGGTAGATAGATAGATAGTTAGATGATAGATAAATAGATGATAGATGGTAGATAGATGATAGAATGGTAGAGTAACGTTTCCCATTGGCTCTGAGTTTCTAGAGATCCCTGACTGATACAGAAAGTGATATAAAATATAGAAGAAAAGAGAAGGTAAAATGAAAATAACAAAGTTCTTGGAAGAGAGAAGAGAAGGGAGAGAAAGGGATCATTGGATATATTTAGAGAGGGGCTTACTCTCTTATCTTTGAAGCCCTACACAGTTCTTGGGCTGTGAGTATCCAATGAGAGAAAGAAGGGAGGGAAGGAGGAAAGAAAAGAGGAAGTTGGCTGAAGAGAACTTCCCAGGGAGGCGTGAGGCAAGACTCCGCTTTGGGTGTCACTTTCTCATCCTTGAATTAATGGGTGGAGTATCTCTTCCAGCAGATGTTAAAACTGAGCAACAGGTGCAGATGTCTTTCCATCTCCCAAATGTTTTCCTTTATCAGACAACTCTCTTGTATCGACCATTTCGATGCCTAGTCAATAATATTTATTTATTTATTTATTTATTTATTTATTTTTATTTTTGAGACAGGATTTCCCTATAACCCCAGCTAGGGCCGAACTCCCTATGTAGACCAGACTGGCCTTGAACTCACATTGTTCTGCCTGCCTCTACTTCCTGAGTGCTGGGATTAAAGACAGTGTCTTCTGGGAGCAAGCCAGTAAGCAGCACTCCTCCATGGCCTGTGCTTCAGCTCCTGTCTCCAGGTTCCTGTCCTTAGTTCTTGCCTTGGGCTCCCTGAGTGATGAACTGTGACCCAGGAGATATGAGCTGAATAAACCTTTCCTCCCCAAGTTGGTGTCAGAGTGTTTTGTCACAGCAATTGAAGACAAACTAGAACAGAAATTGGTACCAGAGAGTGGGCTATTGCTGTGACAGACCTGACCTTGGTGTTTTGGTGAAGGACTGTGGAAGCGTTTGGAACTTTGGGCTAGAAAAATCATTGAATACCTAAAGATCATTGCTGTGGAATTTAGAACAGTTTTGCTGAAAGAATTGTAGATGATGGAGGCCTGGCTTGTGAAGTTTCTAGTTTCAAAGGGAAGCAGAGATCATCAGGACTGTGTAATCTGTGGGTTCTGGTCAGCTGGGGCTGAACAATCAGCTGTAAATAACAAGAGACCAGAACCTGAAGTAAAACCTTTGCTTTACTGGGACAATTGATGCTGGTTAGCTGGGGCTGAAAAATCAGCTGTAAGTAACAAGAGACCAGAACCTAAAGTGAATCCTTTGCTTTACTGGGACAATTGATGCTGGTTAGCTGGGGCTGAAAAATCAGCTGTAAGTAACAAGAGACCAGCATCACTGTGGTGAAATCTTCTGGGAAGAATTTCTTCAGGGTCAGCACACAGAAGCTATGTTCCAGAAGAGGCCCGAGACTCCATGTCAATCCAGAAGCAGGACTTGGTAACATGTAAGAGTCTCCTATATGGTTCCGGTGTTGAAAGCATGAAGGGGTCACACAGAGCAGCTGAGGCCTGGCACTATGAGAGGCCAGGAAAGGCCACTGGTCAGAGTGTGACCTTGGTTTCAGTGAAAACCCCAGGATTCCAGGGGTCAGGAAGAGAAGCTGAGTTTTTGCGTCAGGAGAGGTCAGAAGCAACCTCAGTTTCAGTGGCGACCCCAGCTTTTTGGAAATGCCAGGACCATGGGACAACCACCAAGAGCAGCAGCAGGTGTGGAATGGAGTCAGCCTGGGCCTGCCAGATGAGCTGTGTGTGTCACGGATGACAGAGTCAGAGAAGGGAAGCTGCCGAAACTCTTTGGAGCCCAGAAGATTGTGTGTGAGTCCTATGTGTCCAGCCTTGAGCTACTTGCTGGACTTAGGTTTTGTTTGAGTGTTCCTGATTCTTCCCTTTGAAATAAGACAGTACTTGTTTTGGATTTTACAGCAGCCCACAGTTAAGAGACTTTTAACAGACTGTGAATTTTTAAGTGTTTGGACATTTTAAGGACATTTAAGGCTTTTAAGGTTGTACTGTCTTAGGTTGTGATTAATCTTAACATCATACCTTGGGGACAGGAACTGGAAAGATGGTGGTTTAATAGTGATGTGTTTTGTGTGTCAAGTTGACAAGGGGTCAATTGTGCTGGATAGCTTTAGTGTCAACTTGACACACCTGGGTTGAGGGAGCCTCAATTAGGGAATTGGCTCCATTGGACTGGCCTGTGGCCATGTCTGTGGAGTATTGTCTTGATTGTCCAGCAATATGGGAGGGCCCAGCCCACTATGGGTTGTGCCAACCTGGGAAGGTTGTTGTGTACTGTACAAGAGAGCAGGCTGAGCATGGGCCAGGGGAGCAAGCCAGTAAGCAGCATTCCTCCATGGCCGGTGCTTCAGCTCCTGCCTCCAGGTTCCTGTCCTGAGTTCCTGCCTTGGGCTCCCTAAGTGATGAACTGTGACCCAGGAGATGTGAGCTGAATAAATCCTCCCCCCCAAAAAAAGACAATATCTTCTTTTTAAGTGATTTATTCTGGACTCTGTCTCAGCACAGCCATAATACCCTGCTTTGATTGTGGATTGATAAGAGAGACAGACCCAGGAAGATAAGTGGCCAGATTGGATCAATAGACAACTCCATCCTGATCCAAAGGCCTCCCTGCATGGGTTTCTATTGGATACACACTTTGCCTTCTGTCCCTAGCAGGCACCATCATCACCCATGTCACAGCCACATTCCTGCCCAGAGGACTGGAGCTGGGTCCCCGAGAAGACATTCTGGGAGGGAGAGTCCTTTGGAGATCTGGGATGAGAGCATGAACGAAGGGGAGGGTTAGCAACTTATCATGCTGGCTTTTTTCATTTTCAGAATTCTAGAAGTGAATTTCTCTTGTGATGAAATTGTAGCAGTCTAGCAAGATTCTTGTGCTCAAAGAGACTCTTCCCACCACCATGGCAGGGAGGCAGTATTAGCTAAGATGTGACCTATACTGAAGTAACTACCCCTTAGGGAGAAAGGAAGAGCACTGGTGTGAGGCTTTCATAATGTTTATGTGTTTTATGTTTGGGCTCGGAACCATTCACACTCCCTCACTCATGCAATTCAGTCAAGTATTTATTAAGTCTAAAATAAATACGATATCCAAGGGGGAAAAGATAGAAAATATTAAAAAGTTCTAAGCCTACCTTTAATTTTGACAAATAAAGTTCTAGAAATGCCACCAAATTATTTCCGAATAACCCAACACTGGGCGACAAGTGGTCCTTGTGTTCATTTTCTGTTCTGTAATTTGCTTCTTACATTTCCTGGATATACTGGAGATCTGAATTTTTGCTACTTCTGTGTAGTGCTTACCTATGATCTATTTTTTTTTTTTTTTGGCTTTTTGAGACAAGGAATCCCTGTAGCTCCTGCTGCTCTGTCTAGAACTCACTATGTAGACCAGGCTGGCCTTGAACTCAGAGATCTGCCTGCTTTTGCCTCTATCTATCTATCTATCTATCTATCTATCTATCTATCTATCTATCTTCTATCTACCTACTTATTAGGTGTATGATATACATATATATGTATATAATATATGCATTACATATGTTCCAGAGGGCTTTGAGAGAAGCAGAGCTCCAGTCCAAATAGTATTTTTCAAAAATCATGTTTTTGGGGGAAGATTTAGGACAATTATATTAGAATTTAAGGAAAAATTAGGGCTGGGCATCTCTCAGACTTATATTCTCTGTGAGTGACCAGTTGTGGAACTCTGTAATAGTCTCCATCTGTTGCAAAAAGAAGCTTCTTTGATGAGGGGTGCATGGTATACTTGTCTGCAAATATAAGGATCCATATTTATCATAAAATAAGAAATTTCATTTTTCTAGAGCTATGCTAAATATAGGGCTTTCTCTAGGATCTACGACCTCTCCAGGGATATGTATTTGTGTGTTCACAGTGCCACTCATAAGTTCCCTCCCAGTTAGAGGGCTTTAAGTACAATTAGATAGTTGTTGGTTACCCTCTAGATAAACCACCACTACTGCACTAACAGAGCTAGTTTGCCGTGCCGGTCATTGTGGTTATTAGGCTTTAGAAGTGTGTTGGGCCATTGAGTAACTTTCTCCCTTGGCAGCTTACATAGTATCTTCCAGAACTATGAGAGCTGGTCTTCAGGGAGGAGACTTCCAGGTCAGGTCCAGCTCCATTGCTCCAAGTTCTTATCCAAAGTATGTCCTGTCTTCAGCTATAGGGTCTTACCTTCAAGTTTGAGGAGGTAATCAAGGGCTGTGGCAATAGCCTGTCTTATTTTGGGAGTCTCTTGGACTATCCGAACCAACAACTGGAAGGAGATTTCTCTTGTCTGACACTGCTTTTTTGTAATTCTTTTTATCAACTTCTTCGTGTATTTCACACAGAACATCTTTTATTCTTTTTTTAAAAATATATATTTTGTACAAGATTATCAAATCTAGACCTGTGTCCCCCACCCTATCCAGCCACCCCACCAGAGCTCATGTATTCTGCCAAACATGCTTTTCATCTCTTTCTCGGTCTTTCTCAATACTCCCCATCACACAGAACATCTTAATCACCTTCACACCCCTTCCCCGTCGGCACCTTCCATAGCCCTCCCTCACACTGGAATTCATATATTCTGTCATTTGTGTTAAGGTCTATCGTGTTGAGTTAGTGTCCCCAGATGTCCTCAGTGCAAATTCATCCACCGGGTCTAGTCAGCCCACCTAAAGTCCCTCCCCTTAAGAAGATCAGCTCTTCCTCACCCAGCAGTAATAAGTTGCCAATAATTCTTCAATTAAGATTGGGACAGTTCTGTGCTGAGCTTTTGTCTGCTTGAGTTTGCATGTGTCTTGTGCCAGCTGACAACATTGCTGTAGGTTCGTATGAGCAGGGTTTCAGGGTCTTATAGGACTCTATTTCCATATGGCCATGCACCTCCTCCCCCGCTCTTAAAATCTTTCTGCCCACTCTTCTGCAGTGGTCCCTCTCTCCCCACTATGGATTGGTGGTCCTTAGGCCAGTAGCTTGGACAATACATGCCTACTTAAATGAAATTTAAAGAATAAATAGAAATGGTGGTATTTCAGATGACTATAAGGAGTGGAAAAAGGAAATGTCTTGAACATTCAGGGTTAGTTAAGAGGACCAGTTCAGGCTGGAGAGATGACTCAGCAGTTAAGAGCACCGACTGCTCTTGCAGAGGACCTGGGTTCAATTCCCAGCACCACATGACAGTTAAGAACCACCTTAAGCCAAGTGTGGTGGTGCATGCCTTTAATCCCAGCCCTTGGGAGGCAGAGGCAGGTGGATCTCTGTGAGTTCAAGGCCAGCCTGGTCTACAGAGTGAGGTCCAGAGGTCCAGGGCAGCTGGGACTAAAGGGAGACCCTGTCTCATAAAAGAAAAAGAGGGCCAGTTCAATGGTACCTTGAAGCCACATAGGTCAACATCTAGCAGCCTCCTCCATCTTCAGCCAACTTGTCACCCTCCGGCAAGTTTTCCCCGCTCCCTCGACGTCCTTTCTCCCTCAGTGTCTTCCCCGCTCCCTCATGTCCTTCCTCTCTCACTGTCTTCCCCGCTCTCTCCCTCGCCGTCCTTTCTCTCTCGATGTCTGTGTACTTTTTACTCAGGATTCTCTTGAGATCAGGAACCCCTTGCCCCACTCTCACCGCCTCTTCTCAAGCCAGTTCTTCCCACACACATCTCCTTGTGCTGATACAAGCTATGGTTTCACCATTGTATAAAAGGAAAGAGGGGGTTCATTTTTTCTTCTGATTGCTTGGCTGCATGTCTCTTCCTCAATACACTGTCACACGTTATCCATGGAGCAAGGCTATGCTTTGTTGCAAAGATTCCATTAGTTAGAACTTCAGCTTCATTTTCAGATTATAATGTGTGTGTTTCAACTATTTAAAAAAGAAACTGTGATAATAAACACACACTCCAATTTGACATGCACCAGGTTTTAGTATACTAGAGACCACCACTACAGCTGCTTTACTGCTGAATAAGTTTGCTTTAGTTGAGACTTGGAAATGGTACTTCTCTTGATGTCTCTATGTATATGTTTGAATGCTTTATTGGTGTGTCTTTGGACAGAGTGTGTATCTCTGCCCTGATCTGTTCCAAAATTTTTGTCTGTGCATGTCCCCTAAGGTTAATTATTACAAATGGGACCAGAATGAAGCATCTGTCCAAGAACTGAAAGCCATTTGTGGAGAACTCTTTCATGAAGTCACACAAAGACAAGAACATTGTTAGCTATTTGTCATTTGGGGTTCACCTTTTATGGTTCTGAAAATTTCTGAATGTACTTCATGAGGTAAAAAATTGCAAATAATTCTGTGGTACCTGCCAAGTCACAATGGTATTTTGACACAGACTATAGTATGAATGAAAATAAATTTCTGGCATCTTTTAGTGTGGCCTGAGCTTACTCTTCCTAGAAAACAGAATAGGAATGCAAAGAAAACGGAATATGAAAATTCACAGGACTCAGTCTTTAAAGTAGAGGTGCTCAGAGAGAACAGCATGTGCTATTAGCATAAGTTTTGTTAATCATTCTATTAACAATGCAAGTGATTGCTATGAAAATCAGAGCACTGAGATTGTCTGACAAAAGACCAGTGCAGAATGCAAAAACTGTCACCCAAGGTTCTCCCCATGGCGACATGACATCCTTACAGCACAAGTGGGCAAGCTTGCCTTTGTTTTTCATTATGAACCCATGTGGGCAAATAGGAGATTTTTTATTTTGTAAAAACCTGGACATGTGCACAACAGAAAAAGATATTTTTAGGTGTTTCGATTAGGTTTTACTACACTGTTAAGTAAACTGGCTGGATTATGAGCTAGCTGCACAAGCATCATGAGTCCAAAGAGTCTCCGTGGGTGGGTGGGTGGGTGGGTGATAGAGCAATTGACAAAAGGACTGTCTCCCAAGGTTGCATTGCACAGCTCGCAAGTCCTCAGCTTCATGAAGGGACAGTATTTCTTTGCAAGCTGTTACATTTGAAATGTGTTATTCTTGTGTGCGCAGACACACATGCCACAGAGTATGTGCGGAGGGCAGAGGACAACTTCTTGGGGTTGGTTCTCTCCTTCCACTTTTACCTGGGTTCCCAAGTTGACTCAAGTCATCATGATTTCTCAAGCTGTGCCTTTTCCAGTTGAAAAACCTTGATGGCCCTATATTGTAAGACAGCTTTGGTGTTCGAGATGAATGATGAGTCCTGGAATTTACAATTTCACAGCAAAGACCAATCCCAGATGAAACAAGAAATCAGTTTTCATTTATTTATTTGTTGATATAACAATGACCCTTTGTATACTATCTCTTGATTGTAACAAGTTTGACTAGTGACTGGATATATATATATATATATATATATATATATATATCCTAACCTGTTGTATATATGTAGATTGAGTATTAAATATGGCCTTGGGAGGGCCAGGCTGC
Source organism: Rhizomys pruinosus (assembly GCA_009823505.1). Lineage (NCBI taxonomy): Eukaryota > Metazoa > Chordata > Mammalia > Rodentia > Spalacidae > Rhizomys > Rhizomys pruinosus. Next base: position 5,663,780 of record VZQC01007982.1, read on the forward strand.
TGTTACGGCGGCTGAAGAGAGCCAGCCCGAGTGGGTGGGGGGAGGGGATAAATATTGCCTTGTAGCTGGGTGTGGTGGCGCATGATTTTAATCCTAGCACTTGGGAGGCAAAGGCATGTGGATCTCTGTGAGTTCAAGGCCAGCCTAGTCTACAAAGTGAGTTCCAGGACAGCTGGGACTACAGGGAGACCCTGTCTCAAAAAAAAAACAAACCCCCAAAAATATTGCCTTGTAGTCATTTAGTTCGTGTATTACATAAATTACATAAAATCTAGGATAAAATTTATAATATATTAAAAGACACATATCCATTATATATTATAGACTATAGAACATATATACTAGACTTAATTTTATAGAACAGTGTTAAACTAACAGAAAGAATGAGCAGAAAGCACAAAGAATTCCATGTCTCCCTCCTTTCATTCTCAATGTTCTATAACATTAGTATCTTGTATTAGTGTGGTGCATTTATTACAATTGATAAATCAAGATTTATAATTTATACTACTATTAAAGTCCTTAATGTATCTTACAGATCACCCTGTGTGTATTCTATAGGCTTTGACAAGTGTATAATGGCACATATGCCCGTATAGTGACCCACAGAGCGGTGTTCCTGCCCACAAGGCCACTGTAATTTTAATCATCTGAAAAAGCCTAACTGGAAAATGGGAGTATCAAAAATCCCTTGCTCATAGTGACAAAGTGTCATCAATGAAAATTAAACATGTCTGTTTAATTTTTAATTTTTTTGGTCTTTTTGAGACAGGGTCTTCCTGTAGCTCCAGCTGGCCTGGAACTCACTCTGTAGACCAGGCTGGCCTTGAACTCACAGAGATCTGCCTGCTTCTGCCTCCCAAGTGCTGGGATTAAAGGTGTGCGCCACCACTCCATGCACCTGCTTTGATCCTGAGAATGACAGAAGAGGGGGTAGAAAGCGGAGGGGGAGAAGGGATTATGTAATGGACTAGTCACTGCTGCTCCTGGCTCTCAGCTTAGTTAGGACTCAACTCCTCCACAGTTCATCATCTACAAAGTGAACCGTATGACTCTGTGGTTACAAAACCCTTCCAGCTCCAACTGAAGCAAGGCACAGATGACATAGGCAGGCTGGACATGCGCTCAGTAGACTGGGAACAATTTTCCTTGAGCCTCGGAGTTTTTTTAAAGCTGACTACCTTTGGCTTTTTTCAATATTTTATTGAGTATCTCAGAAAGCCCAGCATGGTGACACATGCCTTTAATCCCAGCCCTCAGGAGTCAGGTGGATTTCTGTGAGACTAAGACCAGCTTTGTCTACATAGTAGGTTCCAGGTCAGCTAGGACTCCAGAGAGACCCTGTCTTAAAAAAATGAATAAAACAAATAAAACAACCAAAAAGTAGCCCAGGAGAACATAGATATTTATATTTTTGATTGTTTATAAATTAATCAGTAAATAACAGGCTTAAGCAATGGTTAAAATAAAAATAAATAATACAGAATATTTATAGATAAAAATAAAAAATGCAACTCTCTTCAGTTTCTTTTAGTGTACACACAAGTTTTCTAAAAGAACATTATTTTCTTGTAGTGGAAAGAAAGCTTGTTAATAATTATGAGAATGTTACCCGAAGGTGGACCTTCCTTTTGGTAACCTAGTGAGACCATTCTAAAGTTGGTCAGTGGTAAGGAGTAGAAAAAAACAGACAGCAACCATAAATGTCTGTGAATTTATTCTGAAACCCTAGGTTCTGTATCACAAACATTTTTTAAAAGCCCTCCACTTAGAAAGAAAATGGTATCCAAAGCATCATGTAAGCATAGTCTATTAATAATAGTAACATTCATTTTAAGCCTTGTGTCCTAAGCACTTCATGTGGATTATAACCTTCTATCCACTCATCCATCTTATGAAGTAGATGGTATTATTATCATCTCCATTTTACAGAAATAGAAAGTAAAGCCCAGAGAAGTGAAGTAGCTTGTCCATGGTCTCTGTGGGGATTAAACTGGGATCTTAGCCTAGGCATGCTGACTCCTAGTCTTCAGTGCTTAACCACTAAACTATACTGTTGGAGACTGTATATTTATATTTATATCAACTTGTTTATTTAATGAGAAAGGAAAGATTTCATATAATCATGCATCTAAAATAGGAACAGGAACAGGTTGCCAAATAAAAATATTTTGTAAAAGACTTGAAATTTAGAAATGCAAAAAAAGAATCCTGTCTATGCTGTTTTTAAGTTGAAGTGGGTTACTGTTTAGATTGATCTTCAAATAGAAGTCTTGTCTATTCCAATGGCTGTGACTAATGAAGTACTTTATCTTGGATTCAGTAATCTTGTATCTTCTGCCAGTATTCACACAATGCTACAGTGTAACTGTAGTTAGTTTGCAAGAATGAAGTCTCCGGCCCTTAGCAGTTCTTGACAACTGTGTCTGGATTTCTCTATTTTCTAATTATCTTGTCACCAATACACTGAAATGGCAAAACTAACTGCATTTTGGTTTAGCTGACTTTTGCTTTACCCTGTGTTTTTGCCCAGCCATGCAGCCAGCCAGGCAGAAGGTTTCATGCAGGTAGTTTCAGGAAGTATGTTGTTTCTATAATACTGGAAAATGTACAAGTAGCCAGGTAGCATATCCAGAGAGCACGTCCTCCCTCCAAGCTATACCTGCATCTCTATGGAGCCCATTGTTTCTGCAATTCTGAGAAACTTTTTTTTTTTTTTTTTTTTTTTATTTTTGAGACAGGGTCTCCCTGTAGCTCCAGCTGTCCTGGAACTCACTATGTAGCCCCAGCTGTCCTAGAACTCATTATGTAGACCAGGCTGGCCTTGAACTCACAGAGATCCATCTGCCTCTGCCTCCTGAGTACTGGGATTAAAGGCATGCACCACCATGCCTGGCTGAGAAGCTTGTTTTTCCTTATCAAAACTTTTTATTAACTGAAAACCTCTTTGTTAACTGCCCTGCCCTGGTCTGGTCTAACTGTGGTGATCTGATGTAACTATGGTTATAGGTTTTTCCCTTGGCATGATATAATTGTGGTTTTAACTTTATAAACCCTGCCCTGCTTCTCCTCCAGGTCAGGACTTGTTGGGGAATTAGCCCCCTCTCTGACTACCGGCTGGTAATAAAGGACTCCCAATTCTACTATCACTATGTGGCATCCCTCTATGCATCTTGCTCAGTATTACATTTGGAGGTCCCCTTGAGATCGACACTCAGGGGCTCAGCCTCATTCTGCATCTCCCCGGCTGATGAATTGTTACAGGGGAGGCACCCTGAGAAGTTCCAGGGCCCCATGACTCTCTCATCAGAGCTGCCAAGTCCAGGAATGACTATTTATGACCCCCAAACCCAAACTGATTAAGTCCTTCTCATCCTCCTAGGAGGTGAGTTCTGTTATTTCTGGTTTGGAGCTCTATTCTGGGTGGCCTAGTATTTAATAATGGGAGTATAAACTTGATGAATAACTTCCCTTGACCTTTCTCTAGATCAAGACATTGGCTGGGAAGGCCACCTGGTTAACTGGTGCACCACTGGAAGCCGCTTACTCTGGTCTCTGTTATGTTAAGTCCGTTTTGTGTGTATGAACAATTGTATGACTGAATGAGTGACTGGGCAGTTAAAGGAAGTGACGAGGTGAGTTCTGCTCTCGACAGCACCTGTCCAGAGGCTCTTGCCTCTTGGCTATTGTGGAGTGAAAGTATATTCTCCTTTGTTTCAGCTGCCGCCCTGTGACTTTCCTTCCTTCATTGTATAAGAGAGTAGGCTGAGCATGGGCCAGAGGAGCAAGCCAGTAAGCTACATTCCTCCATTGCCTGTGCTCCAGCTTCCTGCCCTGAGTTCCCACCTTGGCTTTCCTTGATGATCTACTGTGCTGTGAGCCAAATAAACCCTTTCCTCCTCAAGTTGGCTTAGGTCAGCGTTTTTATCACAGTGGTGGAAAGTAACTAGGACAAAGGTTAATGGAGAACGATTCAAAAATGTTTGAAAGGCTAAACAGGAGAGACTCTTTGAAGCACCAGAGCATAGAGGTGGTAGCAGCCCTCAGACAATGTTTATTGTGTTTGTTTTGTTTTATTTGGACATCAATGCATTTATTTGGGACCTAAAGGAACTAACTCATAGAGACTTTAATCCAGTTTAGACAAAGTGACCAACCGTTGCCTTGACTGGCTCTCCAGGGAATGAATTTTGGGAGTGACCTGTTCAGAAGCTGAAATGCTCAGAATCAATTGTTGAAGATGCCTGCCATGACTCGACTTCTTAAATCCTCGTTTCGGCCTCTTTCTTTTTATTGTACTTTGAGTATCAAGGAGTCTTAAAAATAGAAGTTGGCTGGAGAGAGATGGCCTAGTGGTTAAGAGCGCTGACTGCTCTTGCAGAGGACCCAGGTTCGATCCCCAGCACCCACATGGCGGCCGAGAACCGTCCGAAACTCTAATTCCAGGAGAACTCCAGTTCCAGGGTAATCCGACGCCCTCTTCTGACCTCCGCGGCATTGCACGACATGGGTGTACAAACCTGCATGCAGACAGTACATTCATACACATTCAGAAATAAATAAAAAAAAAAATAGAAGTTGGGTTTTTACCCTCTACTTTGGATACTGTGTGTGTATGTGTGTGTGTTGTAGCACATGTGTAGTATTTTTTAGCATGTAGCCTTTGCAGACATTACTCAGTGTGTTTTGTTTTACTCAGATTCACACCTCGCCCAGCAGTCAGGCACGAATGGCGATGGCGGAGTCCTGGTTAGTTCTCAGTTGCTTTGTTTCTTGGCAGAACAGGGGTGAAATAATTTGGGAAAGTTTCACTTCTTTGAGGGGCTGCAAAGAATGATGAATGGGTCCCTTGTTCTGATGCATCGTTGTACTTTCTACAAGGGGAAGAAGCCTGACAGACAGCTGCTACTCTCTGTTTCCAGGAGCTCTCCTCGCTCTCCAATGAGATCACTCACTGTCCTAGGGCCCGTGTGCATGGGGGAAAAGCCAAGTTTCATGTTATTCATTAGACTTGAATCCTCATTAGTAACTTCTTTATCAAATAAACACTAGGCACGGCAGCCACAGGGAACAAGAGACCACTTCATACCAAGTACAATGATAAATGTCTCCCGTGGCCCTAGATTCCAACTCTTAACATCTGTGATCTCCCTGTTTCTATGGTGACATAAAGTAAATAATAAAAATAGTCCAAATCCAGGAAAAGCACAGCAGGGAATGTCTGTCCTAAAGGAAAACAAGCGCTTAGTGTGCACTCGAATACCAGTGAGACCCGCGTGAAACTGAGCAGTTAATTGATAGGAAGATGGCAGGGAGACTCCAGACTGCAGGCAAGGGGACAGAAACTGGAGGATTATTTGAAGAAGCATTTGCTTTCTTTCAGTAGGATGCCTGAAGGGAACACTGCTTCCTATATTCTCGGGCTTGTACAGTATGTATTTTACATTTCGTCCAAATGTGTTTTGTGTTATAAGCTTGTTATGTTACATTGGGTTTAAAGGGAACCCTAGATTATAAAAGTAATAGCATCAAACAAAGACTTGAGAACTGCTAATTTAATTTTTGCCACATAACTTCTTACAAAATTGTGGTCTACCAAATAGATGTCTGTGTCTCCTCCCCATCTGCCTGATATGGGAGGGGAGCTCTTGCCATGCCCTCACAGACCCTAGGAGCATGCAGGAGGTTCTGTTCCCTGCCCCCCCCCCAATCTTCCCTAGGCAAGAGCAGGAAGAACATGCCCTCAGGGAATGAGAAAACCCTGGGGATGGGATAGTTTCAAGAATGGAGATTTTTCAGTTAATTTAATTTTCTGATTAACTTTGGACCTTTCCATTCAATGACCCTAGTTCAACTCATCTAGAGGGGGAAAGGGAGAGACGTTACAAGGAAAGAGAGAGAGAGAGGGGGAGAGGAGAGAGAGAGAGAGAGAGAGAGAGAGAGAGAGAGAGAGAGAGAGAGAGAGAGACTCTCTATGACACTTGCATCCCTGCCAGCCCAAGAATTCTACAATTCTATGAATTGAGCACAAAGTACTATTTTGTTTCAGCCTTTGTTGTTGAAGAACTTAGAATTTCTGGGCTTATTATTCTCTATTAAAAAAAGCTGTGCATTGAATACAACTAATTGTGTGTGCGAGCGTGTGTGTGTGTGTGTGTGTGTGTGTGTGTGTGTGTGTGTGTGTAGTGAGTGATGGGTGTGGCTTAGGGGAAATATTGAAGGATCTAGATTCAATACCAGTGATTAGCTGTGCCTTTGGTCAAGTTACTCCACTCTCCTCAGCTTTTGTGTCTCCAGACACATTGATGATGACAGTGGTGTTTACCTTGAGGCATTGTTGAAGGAATAACTACAATAATGAAAAAGTGGTAAATGCCAGCAGATTTAATGCTAGCACATGGAGCATATTTTCCATCATATAGATAATATTTTTAGAGTGTGGGGCATCCCTGGCAGGCAACCACGTGGTTTGGGATGGGATTTCCTCTTGGCCCATAATGAGTCTGCACTGAACATGAATTTCTAACTAGTTTTCACTGTGATTGTTTCTGTCATTCCCTTAACAATATAGCATGGTTGAGAAGCCCGCTTAAGCAAATGGTCCAGAAAGACTGAGTCTTTAAAAAGAGGAAGTTTTACTGTGTGATTTGTGCAGACAGCTCGCCATTTATTCACAGGCAGCATTGCAGTTGGAGCTAGCTACAAGTCAGCAGCCACAGAGGGGACTGGGGATAGGTTTACTCTATTCTGTTCTTCCTTCCTCCCTCCCTTCCTTCCTTCCTTCCTTCCTTCCTTCCTTCCTTCCTTCCTTCCTTCCTTCCTTCCTTCCTTCCTTCCAGATAGGTGGTTCTTTTCTTTGTTCTTCCTCTCTTGCTTTTTCTCCCCCCCCCCCGACCTTTCCCTCTAACCTTCAGATTTTACCAGCGTCATCTTTCTGACTGTGTGCTGTATTCTCTGTGGTATTTTGCTTTCCTGGCTCCTTTGCTATTTCTTGCTCCCTTTCCCTACTGCTTCACTTTTGTTTTTCCTACGCCTATTTCCATTCACCCAGATCACCTGCCGGGAGGGCTTTCCTATCACATAATAAGAACAAATGAGCTTTCTTTCTTTTTTTTCTTTTTTTCTTTCTTTCTTTCTTTCTTTCTTTCTTTCTTTCTTTCTTTCTTTCTTTCTTTTTTTGGCTATAGGGAAATGGGACTTTCATAATGTTGCTTGATGGATATCTGAGAACCCAGCTGCTCTGGATTTAGACTTATTTGACTGAGATCCAGCAGCTGCCTGGGATCACAATGATCCAAGATTCTAACAGGCCAAGGGAGAGGGAATCAGACTGTAGAGGAGAAGGCACTGTGTTAACTTCATAAGAGGACAGTTGCCTCAAAAGACAAATCCTATGTGGTGACATGAAGGAAAGGAACACAATACTAAATAAAAAGGGTTCCCCGACTCAAAATTCAGTTAGTTCAAGCCAAACAAGAGCAGTAGTTGACCCATATTAACTATCACCCCCACTTCCAAATATCCTGGGTATTAAGCATAATTCTACCAGATAACAGTTGACTGACCTTGGATAAATTACTTGACCTTTTGATACATAAAATCTCTTATGTCTTCTTGGGTTTGCTTTTCATTACCATGAATGATAACACACTTGTATAGGGACAACTTAGATTTTTCCTTTTTTTGTTTTTTTTTTTTTTTTTTATTTTGAGGCGGGGTCGCCCGTTTAGTACCAGGCTGTCCTGAGTGCACTCTGTAGACCGCTAGACTGAACTCATAGGATGCACCCACCTCTACCTCCCGAGGAGCGCTGGGATTAAAGGCTCACACCACCACACACAGCTTGACAACTAAATGGAGAAAGAAAGATTTATTTTGGTTCAGCGGTTTTCAGAAGATGTTGCTCCAGTAATTGTTACTTATCTCTATTGCTTTGGGCCCACATCGAGGTAATGCACCACCACAGTGGGAAGCAGAAAGAGAGCTGTGAAAAGATCAGCTCCCAATATGCCAGAGCACAGCCTCACTGACCTAACTTTCTTCCAGAAGACCCCCAACCCCTAAAGCTCATACCACCTCCCAATTGCTGCATTGGTTAACAACCAAGCCTTTAACATAGGAGGCTTTGGGTGATATTTAAGAGACAAATCCTAACACTTGCATAATTATAACAGGGATTAAGTGAGATTACATATACAAGGCACATTAGGGTATGGAGGTTTTTTTATATAGATATATATATAAAATAGATATATAAATATAGATAAGATATGTGATGTATAGAGGCGGAACTTTTAATATTTTAGGAAAATTTTACAAGTAGTTAAGAGTTAGCGTGGCTTAGGATCCTACCCTGGTCCTCTTGTCCTGACATTGGATTGTAACTAAGAAGGTGTACACTCAGGATTATGCTGTATATATGCCACTTCTATTAGAACCTTTAAACCCAACCATACTTGATCCCCCACCCCACCCCAATATTCCCATTTGATTGACTAATGATGTAAGTTGTCAAAGTAGAAAGATTAGAAAACTGCAGATTCAACCTAGTATTAAACCTGATTCCTGGTCTGTGTGAAGCCCCTTAAGAGGGGCAATGCTGCCTCCTGAGTGACATGTCTGGAGACATTTTTGATAGCCTCAACCTTAAGGGTGGAGTAAGTAGAGCCGTGGTATTGATACATAATGGGTGGAGGCCAGGGAAGCTGCTGAATATTCTACAATAAGGGGGGTGGTCCCGTCCAGAACAACAATCACTCTTGAGGTAGAAAAAGCCCAGTTTAGAGTAGAAAAGTTATTTGAGAAACAAAGGGATCTTTTTTTTATTTTTGAGACAGGGTCTCCCTTTAATCCCAGCTGGCCTTGAACTCACAGAGATCCACCTGCCTCTACCTCCTGAGTGCTGGGATTAAAGGCGCACACCACCACACCCGGCAACAAAGGCATCTTTTTAGTGTCGGTACCCTACTGGTTATTAAGCCTGAGGAAAGCCTTTGGAAGAGACTCTGCAAACCTTCTGAAATGGAGCTGCTGTTAGGAATTCAGAGGCATGTTTGCCTTTTGAACAAAAGCAAAAGATCTGTGGCCTCTTGAAGCCAAAAAAAATCTGCACAGGGCTTGCGATGCAGCAGCAGAGAATGTGTCCATAAAAGGGATGGACATTGCTGCCAGAGGGATTCCCTTCAAGGGTTTCCCTGGTGAGCCTGAAAAATCACAGGAAAGGGCAAGGCCAGCCAGCATTCAAGTTCCAGCCACTCATCGTGGCATGTTTAGATTTTCCCAGAGGTGAGAGTGAAGAGGCCGCAGGGAGGAGCAGCACTCTAGCCCTAAAAAGGCCTTGTTTAGGAACCATCTTCTTTTTTCTTGGATGCGAAATCAACCAGCATCACTGGAAAAGGTTGTTGAGAAGAGAACCTGGGACGGAGCGGAAGTAGGAATGTAGAGGCCTGTGGTCCAGGCCCAGGAAGACCAAGTTCTGGCCCCAGCTCTTGGAGCTGCATAGTGACTTCACGATGTTGGACAAAGAAAGAAAAACAACTGAGATTACTACATACCTACTTCAGGCCTGACTTAATGTTAGTGTTTCATATGCAATATAATTTTGTTTTATTTTTACAATAACCTGTTGAAATGCCTTGCTTAAATCACACTGTCAGCTGCTAGCTAAATTACATCCTTATTTGACTCCAGAGATCATCTTTTTCCTCTTAACAGACTGTCTTCCCAAATCCTCAGCCCCTCTATACCTCAGTTTCCTTGCTTGTTAAATGGACACAGCCAGGTCTCAAAAGAGGGTTGAGGCAAAGAAAATTGAACAAATCTATGATGCTTCAGCTTGTAGTTTTGGCCCTGGCCTCCAGGGGGCACTCGACATCCTGTCCTTTCTCCCTCTTCTGCCTGGTTGGATGGCTCTAAGGACATTTATCAGCCACTGCACAGCCAAGGAAAATGTGTACAAGATCAAGGTCCTGTGTCACCCAGGCTGCTGGCTTCTGCGTCTGTTTTCCTTGCAAAACTTCATTCAATTTCTTGCTGCTGGGGGGTTAAGGGACAGGTGCAGCTGAGTCTCTCTCTGGTGTTCCCTTTCTTTTTCGTTTTCTGACAATGAGGAGGAGGTTAGGCAGCCCAGAGCTTGCTTTGGAGAATCTGAAGAACTGTCATCTCTTTCTCACTCTTTAGACATCCTTCTCATGGCTGGTCCCCAGGCCTGAGCTCCAAGTAGATGGCCAGTTGTGCTTGAGGCCCCAAATCTAGTTTTTCTTTTGTTAGGTGAAGTCTTTCCTTAATCCAATATTTTTGGACCTCATTACAGAACTTATTGAACATCCAGCTCCTCAGTCCTCTCTTCCATGGAACAAAAGGAGGACTCTGTGGGTCCAACCTAGTTCCTGGGATACTATTATGGGTAGGGTCCAAATCCTGCTGAGAATAAGCTGTTTCTGTGTCTCATTCATAATTTATATTCACTTCTGGGAAATTTTCAAATGGAGGTAAGGTAGGGCAGGTTGCAGCCGCTCCTGTTTCCTGAACAGGCGTGGTATTAATCCCAGCCCTAGATTCTGCAGTGCTCCCATTTCCAACAGTTAGTGCTCCATGAACATCACTCTTCAGTGCTTAGGTCCATCCAAGAAAATTCTAAAATGAACCTGAAAGTCTCAACTTATTTTTTTTTTTTTTTGGTTTTTTTGTGACAGGGTCTCCCTGTAGCTTCGGCTTTCCTGGAACTCGCTATGTAGACCAGGCTGGCCTTGAACTCACAAAGATCCACCTGCCTCTGCCTCCTGTGTCAACTTTGGGGGAGGAGGGTAAAATAACACAGGTTCCAGGGATGGGGATTCCATACATCTAAACTATTGTGTCAACTTCTTTCCAGGTACAAGGCATGACATGATAGTTAAGATGTATGAAATCCCATCCCTGGAACCTGTGTTATTTTACCCTTTTTAAGGGTCTTGATATGAGATCATCCTAGGTTATCTGGAACACTATCCCAGTGTCTTTGCAAGAGGAAGGCAGAAAGATTAGACACACAAAGAGCTCAAGGCACTGCAAAGACAGAGGCAGAAACTGAGCTGGAAGTCTCCCTTGCCAAAGCATAGCTCTCATAATAGAGAAGGTGCTATACAAGCTTCCAAGGGATCCTACCCAGCTGTCCCTGGGAACCACAATGACAGGTCCAGCAAACTCTCTCTCTACAGTAGTGGCACTTCTATCTTGGGTGTCATCAACAGCTGTCTAAATGGACTTAAGGCCCACTCAGTAGGAGGGACCTTTGTGAGTGGTACTATAAATGTAGCCAGGTACACATAGCTGGAGAGTTCATAGATTCTAGGGAAAACCTATTTCTATTACTTCCCCAGACCAAGTAATTTCTGCTATATTTACAGACAAGTGTAACTCCCACTACTTGTATTAGTCACTTTTCTGTTGCTGTGATAGAAACACCATGACCACGGAACTTATAGAAGGAAGAGTCTATTTGAACTTATGGTTGCAGGGGAATCAGCCCACCATGGTGGCAGGAGGTGCCGGAGGAGGAGCAGAAAGCACAGGTTCACATCTTCAAGCCGGCACAGGAAGCAGAGAGCACTGGAGATTGGCAAGGCTTTTTGAACTCTCTAAGTCTGCCCCAGTGATGTGCTTCCTTGCTCAAGCATGGCCACACCTTCTAAGTCCTCCCATAACAGCACCACCAACCCAGGATAAAATGTCTGAATAACTGGAGTCTATGTGGGACATTCTTATTCAAACCGCCACACCACTCATCAATGAAGTTGTTTTTTGCAACGGATGGAGACTATTACAAAATAGTACAACTGGTCAAACATAGAGAATAAGCAACCGTGAAGTGCTCATCCCTAAGAAATCTATTTACAAGATCTGCAACTAAGGCTCAGGGAACATCACTGAAGAAGGGATGGGAACTATGTAAGATCCAGAGGAACTCAGGGTCGGACTGTATTCTTGCATTTAAGGTAGTCCTGGGAACCCTTGCTTCAACTAGAGAGTTGCTCTTGCATGGTTAACCCTTTCCTTTTGATTAACTCTTTCTGACCTGGTCCTAACGTAAATACATTCTTTAAAGACAGAGACAGAGATTGTAGTGATGTGTTCAAGCAATGCAGGGTGTCATTAGCAGTTAGAAGAGTCAGGGACAGGGTTCTTCCCAGGAACCTCTGCAGATGCCCCACAGACACTTTGTTTATTCTTCTGTCCTCCAAAACTGTGGAAGTAGCTCTATACTAAGCCAGGCTGGAGGGACGGCTCAGCAGCTCTTACAGAGGACCTGAGTTCAGTTCCCGGCACCCACTTAGTGACTAACGACCATCCATAACTCCAGTTCCAGGAGATCCAATGCCTTCTTCTGACTTCTGTGGACATTGCACGACACAGGTGTACTCACATATATGCAGACAATATGCTCATACATATCAAATAACAAAAATAAATAAATAAATATCTCTATGTTAAGCCAATAAAAATTTGAGGGTAATGTGTTTTTATAGAAGCCCGAGGAAACTTAAAGAGAGTAACTAAGCTGTGTCTCATGGCAAAATTTGAGAACATTTATAAAAATTCAAATTTATTCAGCACCTCACAAAATAAAATTTCCAATGTTTAACATCCAACCTCAAAGTTCCCCAGGCATACAAAAAAAGCTAGAAAATACAACATATAATGAGAATAATCAGTACAATGGGACCTGAGAAGATGTAAAAGATGAAATTAGTCTGCACTCTTTCTTTCTATGATCGGGGACTGGGTGCTGGCATGGGTACCACTAATAGAGTTCTGTTACAAAGGAGAATGTTGGTACATAGCTGGCAGTGCTGGCCATCATGGGACAAAGTCTTACTAGTTGTATTAGCTAAGGTTCTATAGTTGCAAACAACTGAAACAGATGGGGTTGCTTTAAGTAGGAAAAAAACCACATTTAATAAAAGTCTGTGTATTTCACAGACTCCAGAACCAGGCTTAGAAACTGAACAGGAATGCTTGTTCTCCTGGAACAAATGGGGCTTGACAGCAGCCAGGACCGCAGCCAAGTCTTGTTCCAGAGCCCATCACTTGAGGGTAAGGGCGGATGCCATGTCACTGTGGAATCACCCACCACATCTGCCACTGTAGCACCTCAGTTGCCACTGCCACTAGAGAGCCTGCAGTGTTGGCCTGGCTGTGTCCATCCCTGAGAAGGAACCCATCTCCTCCATTCCTTTGTACCACTAGTTAAAGGCCACAGTAGGAGCCTCAGTCCGATTCAGAACTCCAAGTGCAAGGCATGCTAGGGAAGTGAGTCTTCAGCTTCTGCAGTGGAAGTCAAGTTTTGTCTCCCATCAAAATTTTTAGACAGAGAAATCTCAAAACTGGAAAAGAATATGCAGAATTTTAACAGCTGGATAATAAAATAATACTAATAACAGTCATTGTCAGCAAAGGCCCATCACACGAGTTTGGAACCTGCTGTTAGCAAGAGACACGTGCAACACCATGTGACCTATCTTCTATTCTTCTGCTTGCCACTTACCCAAACCCCTCTTTTCTCTTCATTCTTGTCAACGAATATTTTTTTAATTTATTTTATATGCATGGGGTTTGCCTCCATGCAAGTGCACCCATGTTAACCAATGCCAATGGAAATCAAAGAGGGCATCAGGTTCCCTGTAACTGAAGTTATCAATGGTTTTAGCCACCATATGGGTGCTGGAAATCAGGTCCTCTGCAAGAGCAGCCAATACTCTTAACAACTAAGCCATCTCTCCAGCCCCAAGGAATACAATTAAAGCAATGGAGTTTTAAAGATCTAATTGAATTTTATTTGCAACTCATGAACCAGGCAGCATCTAGTTTGTACAACAGGAGCTTGGCTGGGTGTGACAGAGTGGTCAGCTTCTGTAGTGGGGCTTGAGCAGCCACAAGGAAATAACACAGGGCAAAAGAACAGATTGGGGGGCTGGAGAGATGGCCTAGCGGTTAAGAGCACCGACCGCTCTTACAGAGGACCCAGGTTCGATCCCCAGCACCCACATGGCGGTCGAGAACCGTCTGAAACTCCAATTCCAGGAGAACTCCAGTTCCAGGGGAATCCGACACCCTCTTCTGACCTCCGCGGCATTGCACTACGTGGGTGCACAAACCCGCATGCAGACAGTACATTCATACACATACAGAAATAAATAAAAAAATTTTAAAAAAGAACAGATTGGCTAGCAGCAGGCCACTCTCCTTGTATGGGTTTGTACAGGGCTGACTTGATTATTCTGTGGGCTCAGGTTGGCTGGGCCTCAGTATCCAAGACCATCCTGATTCATTGTCTCCCTGTCTGTCTTTCTCACAACATCTACACTGTCTGATTAACTATAAATGAAGTATCCAGAAATACTAGAAAAGACTTCTAAAAAGAAGGCCAGCCATGCTGCGACCCAGCAACGGGGAGACAGGGCAGCTTTAAAATGGGCTAATACCATAATTAAGAATACTCTAAGCTACAAAATAGCAGTATAAAAAGCAATTTTAGGATTAAAGTAGACTTTTGCTTTTCATGATTCCTGAGAGTCTATCTATCGGATAGGCTGACGTTTACAGCTGAGTGAAGACTTTCAGATTTAGATTGGATGGGTTCCATCTTACCCACTCTGCCTGCCTCTGTCACTTTGAACATCCTCTCTACCTCCCTCTTCTCCCCCTCATCTGTTCTATCCATTCTAGGTGTCTGTTTCCAGTACTTCCTCTCCACACTCCCTACCCTGCAGTGGCTGCCTTCTCCCCAGGTAACCTGTCACTGTAGTCCGTATTAGTAATTTTTCTTGTGTCTATGATGAAATGTCTGACAAAGACACCTTAAGGGGAAAGAAGCCTTTTTTTTTTTTTTACTTGCCCTTTAAAGGCTATAGTCAGTCATGACAGGGAAGGCATGGCTGCTGGAAGGCTCCATAGATGATGAATACTTCTCATATCTTGGTGGATCAGGAAGTCAAGAATTCTGGCTGGTATGACCTACCTATAACCTTCCAAGGCCCTCTTTTACCAGCTATGCCTCTGAGACCAAAGGTTCTCAAATCAACTCCACCAGCTAGGGATAGTGTTCAAACATACAATGATCCAGTGGGGGACATTTCACCTCCAATAATAATATAATCTCCTTGCAAGAGCTCTTCCTGCCTGCCTTGAGCCTTTGAGCTATCAGTTTCCATTCTTCCCGTCTCTGTCCCTCCCCTTTTGGAGCTACATCTCCATCATCATTCTCACATTTCTCCTACTCAAAGCTAGCTCACCAACCAAATACATAATACATTTTCTTGCAGTCTCCTCCCACTCCGCGACCCCCCCATCTCGCCCAAGTTCCTCATTCTCTTTCCCTTCTTTACAAAATGTCTTTAAAAAGTATTCTCAACACTGCATTTGAACCCTACCCCTAACCGTACTCCATACCAATTCTCCTGGCACACTGATCTTTGGATGTCCCAGGCTTAAGAACTAAGAGCAATGGATTTATGTTGTTTATGAATGACCCGGTTTAAGGTGTTTAGTTACAGCAGCTTGAACTCAGACAGGGAGAGGCCTCTCCCTCTGCTCTCAAACACCGTATTCAGTTATATTTCTCATGAGTTTTTTTTTTTTTTCCTACTAGTTCTTTTCTTCAGCCACTACTACATAACCAGATTGTATTCCAATATCCAGCAATGGGAAAATAACAAAATAGCCTAACAACTTTCTCTAATCAATAACTCAATTTGTATGCTTCATGTAATAAGCATGACAGAAGCAGAGCGAGCCCTGGCATGCACATGGCCCTGACTGTCTCCTCCAACCCAGTCATGGCAGAAGTGACTTCTTCCCTGCTGATCTTGTGGCTTGGAGCTCATACTTCCTGTCTCTTCACAGTAGCAGGGAATTACTGGAGCTCCAACAAATTACACCCTTCGCCTGCCCACCCAAGTCCTGAACCAAAGGAGAAAGAGTGGAAGAAATGGCAGATAAGAGCCAACTTTTTTTGTTTTTTTTTTTTTTTTTTTGCTTGGTTGCATTATAATATTAGGCCTCCAAAGCCAAAGAATTTGAAAGACTCCTAGGCTGGTCACGTCAGGGTGGGGCAGTGTGGACCTCCCCTGTCCAGACCTGCACCTGGAAGGAAGGATGGAACATGAAGGCTGGAAGGTGTGTCCTGCTGCTCGCTGGCACCTAAGGAGGCACACAAAGGAGGTGACTCTGAGGTTCAGCGAGGCAGAGAATCACTTCCTCTCAGAGTTATATCTAGGCAACTCAGCTCAGGGGTCTGTGGGGCAGAGTATTTTCTCTTAGAAACCCAAGAACAGTTTTGTGATCCCCAAATATTCTCTGGCAAAATTATTAACTTATTGAAGTTAGGGACTCTATTTTACATACCTGGGGTTTTTTTTGGTATTTTTGAGTCAGGGATTCCCTTTAGTCCCAGCTGGCCTGAAGCTCACTATATAGACCAGGCTGGCCTTGAGCTCACAGAGATCCATCTGCCTCTGCCTCCCAAGTGCTGTGATTAAATGTGTGTGCCACCATGCCCAGCTTTACATACCTTTTTAATTTTTATTTTTGGTATGTATGTGTGTGTGCACACAGGCACACTTGTACCACAGCACACCTATAGAGGCAGTGCACAACACTCAGGAGTTTGCTTCGGGGGTGCCTAATGGGATCCAGAGATCAAACTCAGGTTCCCAGGACTACGTGCAAGTGCTTCTACTTACTGTGCCATCTGGCTGGCCCATTTTCTATATATATTTTTTATCTCCCTAGGTAAAACACATACTGGACACTCAATGATATCAAAATTATTAAATATAATTATTACATTTAACCTATTATTTTGTTATCTAAAGGTTAACATATGGAGCACATAAATTTGATATCTTAACATGAATAATTATAAATAACTATACAAAGCACATATTATACATAAGTTATACTGAGTTAGTAACACATGATATTGAACTCGAAAGGCTGCTAATATGCAATACTGTCACAACCACGTCTTCAAAGATAAGCTGGTTACCACACATAAAAACTTACCTCCTGAGCATCTCTAGCTGAAGCATAGAAAGAAGGTTAGAGAGAAAACAGGTGCCAAGGGTGATCATTGATTTGAGTGTCAAAGACGATCATTACATTAAAACAGTGTTTCGGGCTGGAGAGATAGCCTAGCGGTCAAGAGCACCGACTGCTCTTGCAGAGGACCCGGGTTCGATCCCCAGCACCCACATGGCGGCTGAGAACCGTCTGTAACTCCAATTCCAGGAGAACTCCAGTTCCAGGGGAATCCGAGACCCTCTTCTGACTTCCGCGGCATTGCACGACACGGGTGCACAAACCTGCATGCAGACAGTACATTCATACACATACAAAAAATAAATAAAATTAAAAAAAAAACAAAAAACCAGTGTTTCCTATAGACTTATTTTTTAATCATATGAAATGAGCCAGATTTTTATTTCCTTGATTTTTCTCTCCAAAACTCACAAGGAAATGTATTTGTTTTGTTTTCCAAGAGCGTACCAGGTTGTACCACCCAAGACTCTTCATTTAATGCCAACCATCTGGCCACGGGCTTCACAGTTTTCAATTTTCATGAAGATATTTGGTGTCGAGTAGATGCAACACAAGCATGTCTCTTTGAAGTGTCTGGATATCAACACATCACCTCCTATGGCCCATGATTCAAAATTTAGACATGTTAGTGTATTTAGAGGTATCTTGATGGAAAAACACCATTGGGTGTATTTGAGTAACTGAGTTTAGATAGGTGGAACACTGAAGTAAACCTTGAAATGTAAACTTGGGTGGTAATGACCACACGTGCATATGATCTGATGAGTGTGTGTGTATCATGCAGCACACTTATTTGGATAACAGGCAAACACTCCTAAAGGAATAGTTCTTTTCCTCCCCTCTAACTACCACTCCCTGCACATGTGTGGATACATGTGCATATTTCTAAGAAACTTGTTCTTAGCAGAAGTAGATTCACATACTTCTCTAAATGCTGTAGGGTCCTAAAGATTGCTCTTGGGACTAAGTTTACACATGCTATTTTTTCTGTAAGGGACTTTAATATTGAATCTGGAACTTAATATAAAATTGTGGCCACCTAGGATTAAACACAGCTAGAAAACAGATATGTAAGAAGTCTTTCAAAAGAAACTCTTAAAAATTAAAAAATAAAAGAATCTCCTGAATAATATAGGCAGCTCATTGAATGTTCCCAGCTCCATCAGCTTGTTTCACCAGATAGTGCCTATGATAAACAGCCTTGGCTAGTTGTGCTGAATGCAAACCTGGATGGTCTTTTTTGTCTCCTGAAAAAGCTATGTACTTCTGTGGTTCCTGAAAGCTTGTCTGGGGTTAGGGGGGTCTACTGGGGTCTTTGAACAACATCCTATGAAAAATAGCTTGTGGACACTGATGCATGGTGTGTTTTTGTGATGACATCACTTGGGGGGATAATCAACCAAGACAAAAATCCCACCAAGACTCTGACCAAAACTTTGTAAGGGCTCTTCATTAATAGTGGAAAATAGTGACAAAGAAAGGTATTGTTGTAAAGGAAACATCCTTTACTTGGGGCTTTAGAGCTTCCTGCATGCATGCAGACAGTAGTTCCCATGGTAAGTGGGAACATAAGCCTTCTCCCTGTATCTAATGGCAGAAAAGCACAGAAGCCAAAAGTTACCCCTCCCTTTCCTTTCATGTCACAGATTTCAAAAAGAAATCACACAATTTCTTTCAGGTAAGCAAAATGACCACCTTTCTCCATTTCCTAAGGAAAAGATAATGAAACTGGCCAAAGGCTGGTGGCATCTGATTTGACTGACAAGTTTATCAAGATGACCTTAAAAATGCCCTTCAGCCACATAAAACCAAGACTGACCACACTCTGGTAGGTACTTTACAAAGAAGATGGTCCTTGATAAATTTTTAGACCCACCCCACTCCAGATTTCTAGTGTTTCTTCACTCTAAAGAATCAGTCTCTAGCCGGGCATGGTGGCGCACACCTTTAGTCCCAGCACCCAGGAGGCAGAGGCAGGTGGATCTCTGTGAGTTCAAGGCCAGCCTGGGCTACATAGTGAATTTCAGAATAGCTGGAGCTACAGGGAGACCCTGTCCCAAAAAGATCCAAAAATAAAAAAAAATCAGTCTACAATAAGATAGAATGTTTTGGCTTTTGGCTTTTCAAAAAAATTTCCGCCACTCTCCATTCTTTTTCCTTCAGAAATAATCCCTTTAGATTTGATTGAATCTTCTCATGTACCCTTTTCTATTTTAACTTCTAAATTTTCCATCTCCTTATTTCACTGGGCTAAGTTCTGCTATGCTGCTTTAGCTGGTCTTCTCATTCAAGAATTCTTCAGATATCTCCACTCTCTGTTTAGCTTGTCTGCTGGATTTTCCACTATGCATCTTGTTTCTAAAGCTTCTACTCTTTTAAACATCTGTCTTTGGGTCATGGGGCCCTGCGTTTTTCTTTACATTTGTAACATTCTTAACCATTCTAAACATGCTTAATTTGTATTCTCTTTCAGACTGTTCTTTTTCTTCCAGTTCTTGGGAGGTGAGGGCCCTGATGGTGAATTCTGCTGTCCCTGATGTCCACTGGCTCTGGATGGATTATTTCCTTTGGTGTTTTGTAATATATTTATTGTGAGCTCATCTCACGTGGGGCTGGCTGGTTTCTGTGACACTACCTTGTATTTTGGGTTGTGGAACTCTCTAGAGTGTTTTTGTAATTGCTTTTGCCAGCCACTCCAAAATATTATTAACCAGGGACCAGTTTTTACATTAATTTCTTGGCTTGGGAGCTTCTTGTCTATTCCAGGAAAGTAATTTTTAAAAAACCAAATTTGTGTGAAGACCAGGTCCAGGATTTTGAATTCTCAGGAAAGGCCTTTTTTCCACAAAAGAGACAAATGAGTTTCCATGTTATCTTCCTGTACTAGTTGAAGAATTTTTTTCTTTCTGGTTCATAGTTTCCCTGATAGTTCAGTTCCAAAAGGTTCTTGTTTTAAGTAAGAATCTCATTTCTACCCTATCTGTGCAGGGTGAAGGTCTTATCTCTTGGGTACATTAAAGCTCAAGTTTGACTGGTCATGAAATATACGATCTGCTCCACTTTCATGGACAGGGGATTCCAAATCAAGAACACAATTCACAGGAGATCTTACTTTGCCTCATGTTGTCTCTGCCTGTGACTTTTCATCTTAGCTTTGTTTGAATTATTTTGTATATTGTCTCTCGAAATCTTAGTCATACCTGAGGGAGAGGGGGGTTTTGGGTAGTAATTTTTAATATTTCATGCTCATGTACATACATATAAATATAGTTACAGACCATAAATACCCATTTGGCAAAAATCTGCCTTTAGGCAAAGAAAAAAAAGATCTTTGAAATAAACAACCTTAATACTGAAGACCACTAACTGCTGAGGTAACTTTTCATCACACATAACATTCTTACTGTAATTCAAGTGTCTATGAAACATTGTCTCATAACAAAAATGAAACTAATAAACATTTTCAAACTAAACAAAAATATCTTAATTATAAATAGGGAGAATAAAGATTCCTGGTAAAACTCAATTATGAGATTACTTCCTCTCTTTAGACCCCTTTTAATTTTAATTGACAAATTGTTATGTATTTATGGGGTTCAGTTTCAATATATGGATCAACTATGGAAGGGTCAAATGAGACTTGTTAATCATATTCATAGCCAATCTAGCAAGCATAAAATGGTATATCATCATGGTTTTCATTTACATTTCTCTGAATAATCAACATGTTGGACATCAGTGTATCTTTTCAGGAATATCTGTTTAAGTGTTTAATAGGATTAAAAATTGGGAAATTCATGAAACTCCATTGTATTCTAATAAACTTTTAGAACCTTCTTAGGAGTATCTCTAAACCTAGTAAGGTTTTAATTACCTCAATTTAAAAGTCCCTTATTTTTCAGTCTAGAGTTATAATACATAATTTCAACATTCTTTACCATTTAATATTCAGTCTTAGAGAGCTTTACTGGCTCCAAGTAACCTTCATATACTTCTGTTTAATATTTTCCAAATACTTCCTAGTTTTCCAATACTTTTCAGTTAATGACTATAGTAACACAGTTAAAAATTCATCTAAACAGAAACAATACAATTTGAGTTTGTAGTGAACTCTGAAATCAATATTCCATGACATTCAGTGTTATCAAAATGAAAAGTTTCCTCTTACCAAAACTATTCATATAAAACCAAACCATACATTGTTCTGTAGTTGTCATTTAAAAGCAAAAATATATGCTTAACTATTTCTTCCCCGAATCCAACAAAATCACCTGTCAAGCCCTCTGGACATCAGCCTTCAGCAAAAATACAATTTTTCTGTATTTTTTAATCGATTATCTTAGCAAAATAGAAATGTGTTATTATATCACTCCCCTAGTTCCAGGGCTTGTCTAGTCTTATTTTAAAATAAATGAGGTGGTTTTGTGGTCTCATATCTCAAAGAATGATTTCTAGGAAACCTTCCTTCAGAAACCCATTTTCATCTAAGTTTCTATTCATTCCTACTTCCATGAAGGGAACCAAAAGCAAGCCTGCATTCCTCCACATCCCTCCCTGTGACACCACGGTCCCTCCTATAATAGAAATGTGCACCAACTGGGAAAACTTCCTAGGACTCCCTTCATTCCAAAGGGTCTGAAGAAATCAGGTTATTAAATTAGAGTTTGGAGATCAAATTCAGAAGTTTCTGCCGGAAGTCCAGTTTGTCTCCAATTCTCCTGGGTTGAACACGCTGAGCTTCCCGATCTGCCGGCATCCATGAAGGCCTCGGGCTCTGCTGCGGGCTCTTTGAGCCTTCTTCCGGGGCATCCCCGCCAGCACTGTAGTGATGCTGGTACACACCCACTGGAATCCAGTTTATCTCCAATCCTCAGGAGCTTAGCCGCACACCCCAGCTCTAGCTCTATAGCGTTTAATGGCGCGCTGGACACGGCTGGCTCCCGGGCATTACCCGATAAGCTGCTGCGATCGCCGCTGCACACAGGTGACTCTGGTCCCCACGCCAAGCCGCTGCACACAGGGGACTCTGGTCCCCACACCAAGCGTAGGACTCGGGCGACCCCGGATGGACGGGCGGCATGGGATGGACCGGCCTGTCTCCTGAGGGAGAGTTTTTAAGTTATATCAGTCTACCTTACTGTCACAATTCGTAGACTTTGGTCTATGCTTTGTGCTTTTATTCCCTGAGCATCCTTAGATTAGGGCCTTCTCACTCCTGGTTAACACTTCTACAGTAGTTCTTTGATGTTATCTTCCTGCAAGTAACTAAGATGACATCTCTCAGGTGGATCTTTCTAAAATGCCACTTTTACTCTGTAATTTGCTGATATAGCAACTCTAAATGAACCTCACGCTGACTTTAAAATGAAGTCTAAATTTCCTGTCCTTGCATTTAAAGTCATCTATAATCTTGCCTCCAATTAAATATATTTTCTATTCATTTCAGGGAAGATTCTGGTGTGTGTGTGTGTGTGTGTGTGTGTGTGTGTGTGTGTGCTGAACATTATTATTAACAAGTTAAGCAAGTATTATCTGATATATACAATGGCCAGATGAATTCTCAACTATAGAGCTACTGTTTGCATCCACTTTAGAGCGGATTATGGGACTAGAGATCTGCCTCAGCGGTTAAAAGCACCCACTGCTCTTGCAGAGGACTTGGGTTCTATTCCCAGCACCCACATGGCAGCTAACAATCACCTCTAACTCCAGTTCCAGGGTATCCAATGTCCTCTTCTTACCTCTTCAGGGATTGTACCACACAGGTGCATTTACACACATGCAGGAAAAACACATACATACATTTTTAAAAAATAGAGTGGATCATGTAAATCCTTATGTTTCCCTAAATCTAGCCACACATCCTGACCGCAACAGGAACTCATTGAATACTCTTTGTTTGTTTGTTTGTTTGTTTTGAGGCAGAGTCCTATTAGCCCAAACTGTCCTTGAACTCACTATACAGCCAAGGATGACCTTGAACTCCCAATACTCCTACACCTACTTCTCAAGTGCTGGGATTCAAGGTGTGTACCATCATGCCCAGCTACAATGACTATTTAAATTTAATTATAGAAGAGACATTCGTGGCTAAATTTGACGTCAGAAACAAGGTAGCAATTTATCTTGAATAGTTTGAGGAGCTTGCCTATTTTGTATAGTGTGCTATAAACAGTGTTGACGAGATCAGTGCATAGACCATGGCAAAAATAGGCACAAACAGAACTCTAATAGTGAGTAAAGCAATCATGCACTTAATGACATTGATAGCTCCTCACAGTGCATTTTTGAGTGATTTCACTTTGGGGGTAGTTCACAAGTATATTTGATACAATTCTAGATGGTATAGTTTGTTGCACAACTAGTAATAAAATGTAGACACGCACAGCATATGTGTGTACGTATGTGTGTACTGGGTAGCTTATTGCTCCTAGAGCCATGATAAATAAAACAATATGAGACTAAACCAAACACAAGAGAAAATAAGACAATCAAGAAAAATGCATGAGAGTCACACAGTACACTACTTTACAAGAAAACAGTTTATGAGCAGAAAGAGCATACTCTAAAATTATGATTAAAAATATGGTATCGGGGCTGGAGAGATAGCCTAGTGGTTAGGAGCGCCGACCGCTCTTGCAGAGGACCCGGGTTCGATCCCCAGCACCCACATGGCGGCCGAGAACCGTCTGAAACTCCAACTCCAGGAGAACTCCAGCTCCAGGGGAATCCGACGCCCACTTCTGACCTCCGCGGCATTGCACGACACGGGTGCACGAACTTGCATGCGGACAATGCATTCGTACACATACAGAAATAAATAAAATTAATAAAAAAAAATATGGTATCATGGGGCTGGGATGATGGCTCAGTCCATAGGTGCTTGCCATGAAAGTGTGAGGACCTGAGCATAGGTGCCCAGAACACACATACAGCTTTGGGTGTATTGACATAAGTCTAAGCCCAGTGCTAGGGAGGCAGAAACAAGTGGATCCCTGGGGTTTGATGGCCAGCCAGTCTAGCCTGTTGTCTCTAGGTTCAGTGGGGAAGCTATTAAGGAAGAACTCTGATGTTGATTTCTGGCCTCTATATATACATGTGTGCACATGGACACAGACCTGCACCCCCACACACGATGCGCACATTACACACACCCCAACTTGCTGTTTGTGTTTCTTTTTGATGGTACCTCAGCTGCATTTCCAAGCCTCTCTGCATGTAGGGGTGGTCATGTGATTTATGTGTACTTCACCCAGGCCTGGACCACAGAAACACTCCTCGCAGAATCATTCTCTCCCTTCCCCCACCACTAACTGCTTGCTGCAGTTTGCTTTCTGTGATTGAGATAAAACAGTGACCATAAACAACTTGAGGAACTCAAGACAGGAACCTGGAGGCAGGAACTGAAATAGAGACCATGGAGGAACACGGCTTACTGGCTTGCTCCCTGTGGCTTGCTATGCTACCTTTGTTATATAGCCCAGACCCACCAGACTAGGAGTGGTATGGCCCGCAGTGGGCTGGACCCTCTTGCATCAATTAGCAATTAAGAAAATGCCCCCACATATTCACAGGCCAAGCTGATGTAGGAAATTCCATAGCTGGGGCTTCCTCTTCCAAGTTGTGTCAAGTTGATAACTGAAGCTAAAACACTGCTCAATGCAAGGACAAAGAAAAGAGTGGAGCCACACAACAGGAAAACTTAAATTTACTGAATGACATCTAGAAAGAGGACTGTCAATCAGGACACTTCATGTAACTTTGGGTAAATGAGGAATAAACCTCTACTGTCTTAAGTCATTGAGATTGGGGAGATTCCTTGTTAAATTAAAAAAAAACATAACAGGGGCTGGAGAGATGGCCTAGCAGTTAAGAGCACCAACTGCTCTTGCAGAGGACCCGGGTTTGATCCCCAGCACCCACATGGCGGCTGAGAACGGTCTGTAACTCCAGTTCCAGGGGAATCCGACACCCTCTTCTAACCTCTGCGGCATTGCACAACATGGGTGCACAAACCTGCACGCAGACAGTACATTCATACACATATGAAAAAAAACAAAAACAAAAAAACATAACAAATTCACCCTTAATGTTGAATCCTAAAATAGGACTTTAAGAATAAAAATCAAATGGTATAATTTTAGCTGGGCATGGCAGGGTGCACCTATAATGCAGCACCTGGGAGACAGAAGCAGGAGGATCAAGAGTTCAAGGCCAGCTTCAGCTACATGAGACTCTGTCTCAAAAGATCAAATAGCTCCAAACACAGAAAGAACTCATTGTATTCTTTTTTAAATTTTATTTGTTTTTTTATGTGTATGAATGTACTGTCTGCATGTAGGTTTGTGCACCCGTGTTGTGCAGTGCTGCAGAGGTCAGAAGAGGGTGTTAGATTCCCCTGGAACTGGAGTTAAAGATGGTTCTCAGCCACCATGTGGGTGCTGGGGATCGAACCTGGGTCCTCTGCAAGAGCAGTTGGCGCTCCCAACCGCTAGGCCATCTCTCCAGCCCAGACTGTTAATATTTTTGGTTATGTCTGCAGTGACCAATTTGCTGATCAAATATACTGAAGACACAGTCTGGAGGGACATAAAGAAGATATAGTTGATATAATCAAGATTCAAAGTTATTTGGACATTTAGCTGTGACAGGCCCAAACTAACAGCATTTCATAGAATAAGAATGGGTACAAAGTCTTGATTTTAGGTCTAAAAATGAATTATAGGAATACAGAAAAGAGAGCAGTTGATTTAAAAGGCTCTGGATGTTCTTATTTGACCAAAAAGCTCAATTGGAACCAAGAATATGATAGGGCCCCACAAACTCAGACTGCATTAATAGAAGCATGGTATGAAGATAATGACAAATATCAGGCTCTGAATGCTTCAGATGGACTCTGGGTGTTATTTTTAAATCCTATGTATGCTGGAAGAATGACAAACTAGAAATTAGACAGTGGAGGTGTTGACAATGGTGGATAAAGATATCTCTTGACTCTGCATCCCAAGCACACTGCTGGTAACCTATCAATGTCTGCCACGTTCCTCCAGCCTCGTGGTCCACTAGACGGCAAGCTCCATTAACAAAGGGATAATGATGGCACTGTCGGCATCCACTGTCTAGAGGTCACAGTTGTTCAGTTCTTACCATGTGTAAGACATTTCTAGAGATATTTTATATGTGCTATTTTATTCCACCTCCACAGCGGTTCTATGCAATGGATTTTGAGAGTCCCTTCTTTATGGATATATGGAAGCATATCAAGTGAAACATCTTGTAAATTGCAAATTCAGGGCATAGATCTAAGCAACTAGGCTCTACCATTAGTATTCTTTTTTACTTATTTTTTGTTTTGTTTTGTTTTGTTTTGTTTTTGAGACAGGGTCTCCCTATAGCCCCAGCTGGCCTGGAACTCACTCTGTAGACCAGGCTGGACTTGAACTCACAGAGATCCACCTGCCCCTGCCTCCCGAGTGCTGGGATTAAAGGCTTGTGCTACCATGCCCAGTTTAAAGACGGTTCTTAGCTGCCATGTAGGTGCTGGGAATCAAACCTTGGTCCTCTGCAAGAGCAGTGGATGCTCTTAATTGCTGAGCCATCTCTCCATCCCCTACCATTGGTATTCTTAATCCAAGTGCCATAGTATTGTCCTGTCAAGCTCAGAAACTCTGCAATCTCCAGCACTCAACTCATCCTCAATGATTTTAATGGAGAAGGCAAACAACATGTAGAAACCAAGTTATAGAACAACAACAAAGTGGCAGAGCTACTCCCTGAATTAGGTGGGGAACTTGATTAGTGATTAATGCCTATTACATGAGAGGAGGCACATACATGTGGTTTGGGCACACAGCTGGACCCCTATCCTCACCATTATATCACTAATAAGAGTCTGATTTTTTTTTAAGCTAGTCTTGCATTTCAATGACACTTTTGAAAACACCTTGATTTCCTTTAATCCTTCAAGTTGCCTTGTATATTCAGTAGAATAAGTTTTGAGATGATGAAATAAGCCCAGAAAGGTTATTCTTATTCACTCATATTTATTCAATACATATTGATTGTCTATTGTGTCCTGGGCAATAGAGGAAGATCACAAGGATAGTTTATAGTGTGATCTACCTTTCACAAATAAGGAATGAAGGTACTGCTGACTGTGTCAGCACTAGTGCTGATATATGGGAAGGCCTATTAATATTCATGTCCATATGTATTACATACATGTAACACATGTCTGGATGTGTTTGGGTCATGTGATTCAGCAGCCACCACAAAATAGGATGTAAACATATTTCTTTAAGGGGTAGAATTGAAGCAGTCTTTCCTTTGCTGCTTCACTGCTAAATTCCTAGCATTGATGTTCTGGGACAGAAGCATAGTAATATTTAATTAGTACTTGAGTTATTAGTAACAGAATTCTCAGTTTTCAATGTGATGTTCTCATAGCTAATGTTTTGTACAGCTAACTTTTTAGCTATACGAAAAAATTCAACCTGATATTCATTCAAAGGGTCATTGCTGACAAAAGAGATATGAACAAATAATGAGGTCACCTTTGGAGAGAGCTTGAGATCTTCAGGGAAATGTAGTTGGGATGTGGACATCGGAAGACATTTTCCCTTTGTGAGGTGCAGCTGTTCCAGGTTCCCAGCTCCTCCAGCTGAGGCACATCTCAGAATACACTACAATCCCCGTGGGCTACAGAGTATGACAACCACAGGGCCTTGCTTAGCAGGGGCTGGGGGGGACCTGCCTGGGACCCCCAGTGAGGTTCAGCAGCCTCCACAAAATGGGATATAACCAACTTAAGGGACTGGTAAGATGGCTCAGTGGGTAAAGGCACTTGCTGCCAAGCCTTACTACCCGAGTTCAATCCCCAGGACCCACACCATGAAAGGAGAAAGCTGACCCCTCCAAGCTGCCTCTGACCTCTACATGTGCACATGACACATGCACATCTACATGCATAAACATATAGGCACACACACACACACACACACACACACACTCTAAATAAGTAAATGTAATAAAAATTTTAAGGACTTAATAGGGCTATAGAACTTGATACTTCAGGCCCCCTGAGAGCAGAGATCAGCTTGCAGATTAGACATAAAGCAGAACAGTGATTTCTCTGCAGTTCAGCCAAACTGCCAGGAAAGGCTGTCCAAGTGACCATCTTGGCCCCGCCTCTTCTGAGAGCTAGAAACAGTGTGTCACCAACACTTATTTCTCGTAAACCAGTGTCTTGTATTTCCTGAAGGTTAGCACTTCTCTGGCAGTAAAGGCTGATAAGTGTAAGCAGTGGGAAGACAGGGAAAGCAGGGTTCATCCAGCTCTGGAAGCTCCTGGCCCCTCCCCCTGCCCATTGTATAGCAAGCAGCCTTTTAAAGTCAGGTCAATATAAAAAGTCTTTCAGGAAAGGTTTATATGTTAAGTAGAGATTTTTTTTTTTTTTGGTCTTTTTGAGACAGGGTCTCCCTGTAGCCCTAGCTGTCCTGGAACTCACTTTGTAGACCAGGCTGGCTTTGAACTCACAAAGATCCGCCTGCCTCTGCCTCCCAAGTGCTAGGATTAAAGGCGTGCGCCACCACGCCCGCCTGAGATTTTTTTTTTTTTCATTTCCTTGGAGGCCTTTGTAATTTTATACTTCCTGGGACTTCTTTTGCTATTTGTCTATTTTTGTTTTGTTTTGAGGTAAGGTCTCATCTAGCCCAGGCTGGCCCCAAACTTGCTATGTAGCTGAGGATGACCTTGAACTTCTGATCCTCCTGCTTCCACATCCTGAGAGTTGAGATTAAAGGCATGGCCACCATGCTCAGTTTATGAGGTTCTGGGATAGAATTCAGTGCCTTGATTATGCTAGGTAAGCACTCTACCACCTGCGCTACATCCCCAGAACTTCCTGGAACTTCTGTGAGGAGAGCCAGGGGAGGGAGGACCACCGCAGTGCAGTGGCCAGGGTCTTGGTGATCAGCCTCTCTGTCCTGGCCTGGTTCCCGTACAGAAAAGCATCCTCATCTTTGAGTGCCAGAGAGTATTTTGCTTCTAGTGAGAGGAGGAGACAGGAGAGGAAGTAAAAGCACAAAAATGAAAAACAAAGAATTCCTAAAGGTCTGATAAGCAGTACAACTATGTACCAGAACATAAATATTTCGCCAAAGTAGTTACTCCAAATGCCTCATTTTTCCAAAATGAATATTTCTAAAACTTTGAAGTGTTTCAGCTTTTGACAGTCCCAAGCAAATTTGAAGGACCTAGGGGTTGGAGTTCATTTCTTTTTCCAAAGACTCAGAAAATCATGACCTCCTCTCTCATGCCTAATAAAACAAAAGCAATTTTGTTGATTCGTCCACCGTTTCTCTCTGTGCGGCAACAGCATTTTGTCAACGAATAAGCAACACACAACATTAGCCAGAAAATATTAGCTTGGACCAAAAGGACACAGTTTCATCAATGGCATCAAAGGACAAAGTGACAATTGCAGAAAGATTTTAAGTGGTTTTATCTTCTGTTCTACAGAATTTGAGAACACTTTATTCCATGGAACAGAATGAGTTCTTTGATCTGCCCAGCAAGGAACATCAATTTTATGGGAAATGAAGGAAGGAAGCAGAAGACGAGGGAAGAAGCAGACTGTTCATTTCAAAGCCCTTTTTCCAGAGGCTGGACAGATGGCTCAGCAGATAAGAGCACTGTTTGCTCTCAGAGAGAACTAAGGTTCAGACCCTAGCACCCACATGGCAACTAACAACCATTGGGAACCTACGCCTTGAGGAGACTCTGACGCCTTCCAGTCTCCACAGGCATCACACAGCACGGGTACACTCACACACATGCAGACGATACACTCATACCCATAAAATGAAAATAATAAAATATTTTTTAAAAAGCTCTTTTTCTTGCAAAGAAGGGTCAGAGTAGAGAAGAGAGATGAAACATAGGAAAATAACAAATTTGTTAACATCGGGTAATGTTTCTTGTGTAAGAATTAAGGCAGAGGGAACTTCATTATCATGGTAGTTGCATGTCTTGAAAAGTTACATAAACAGCTTATTTTAGTCTGAATGACTCCGTTATATAAAAATTTTATTCCCTGGCCGGGTGTAGTGGCGCACGCCTTTAATCCTAGCACTTGGTAGGCAGAGGCAGGTGGATCTTTGTGAGTTCAAGGTCAGCCTGGTCTACAGAGTGAGTTCCAGGACAGCTGGGACTACAAGGAGACCCTGTCTCGAAAAGACCAAAAATCATTTTTTTTTATTCCTGTGTGGATAAGAACTTAGCCCAAAACTATGGCATCTTAAATTTATAGATGCCATAGTTTGGGGCTAAGTTATACATTATAATCTTAAATTTAAATATTTATTTAGTTTTTTTTTTTATTTTGGGGGTGCATACACCACATAGCATATATGGAAGTCAAAGGTCAACTTGGTTTTCTCCTTCTACCATGTGGCTCTAGGAATTGAGCTCAGATTGTCAGGCTTGACAGCAAGTGACTTTACCCACTGAGCCATCTCACCAGCTCTTATAGTTATTAAAACAATGGTTATTAAATTACCTGTATCTTGTGTGTATGATGTATCTTGTTTGTGCAATGTGTGTATGTTGACAGAGGTGTGTGTATGTATTTGTGTATGTGTGTGTGTGTGCACATGCACCTGGAAGCCAGAGGTCAACAATGGATGCCTCCCTCTACTGCTATCCACCTTATATGTAATTTATTTCTTTGAGATAGGGTGTCTCATTGAACCTGGAGCTCATCAATTGGCTAGGCTAGCCAACCATTGAGCACTAAGGAGACGTCTCTCCCCCACTCCCTACCTTGCTTGGGATTACAGAACGGTACTGGTTTCTCATTTGGGTGCTGGGGATTTGAACTCAGGTCCTCGTGCTCACATGGCAAGCCTTTTCTAACAGAGCTGTGTCTCCAGCCCTGTCACCTGCAACTTAATGTAATCTACAGCAATGCTGTAGCTGATTTCACTTTTATTGGATTCGTCTTTGGGGATTGGCATGACTTTGTCCAGGGAGATTCTCTTGAACATGGGACTTATCTAATTATGAAACAACATGGAGAGTCCTCTTATTCCCCTGTGCAGAAGGGTCAATGTCCATAAAGTCAGGGGATATTTTCAAAAGATCCTGAGCAGTTGCTTACTTTCTTCACTTCAATCTTCAGATAAATTCAATGAAAAAGGTGGCCAATGAGATCTACTCTTTAGTGGGATGTGTCAAAGTCAAAAGTGGACTCCTTTTTTCCTTTAGTAGCCATGGTTGAATGGGGGGGGGAGTCAAGGAAAGAAGATGCAACAGCAAAACCCCTTAGTCAGGCCCTTGGTCAGTGAGACATTTTCTCTAGTAACTGACCGTTGTCAAAGTAGTGAGAAAAATGTCCATTAAAAAGACAAACCTAAAAGGTTAGGCCTCTATGTGGATCCTACTAGTAACAACTATTTTTAATGATTCCTAACGAAGCTTACCTTCTAGGTGCCGCAAAGGTTTTAATACAAGAGACTTTCTTAACTCCCCCCCCCCATAGAATAAGGAGAAATAAGATGATGATGGAGTCGTTCTCCAACTGTAGATTGGAGCCAGCTGTTATAGAGGTATTCTCTTGTAAAATCAGTAAAACTGCCTTCTTTAATTGACTAATGGACATAGAAACTGTGAAAAGGATTATTCTCTATTCAGAACCAAATATAATGCTAAAGTCTCCTTAAGCTATGCACTTAAACAAAATATATTAATACAGGAGCTCTGACATCAACAATGGATTATTCTACCAAGGAGATGTTGGCCAGGGAATCCAAGCCCCCACAAATGGTAAAGGCTCCTTGCCTCCAAACTGGGATATCTGCAGGAAGAGAGGCGATAAGGCCCTGCTGTTGAAGACCTGATATAAACATGGGAAAGATGTATGGAGACCGCACTTGCAAGTATACAGATGGTCTCTGGGATGCCAGAGAGTGTTACCAAAGACCACTAAACCAATAAAGCAAATATAGGTCTCCTTGAGTCAAGCAAGACTCCTCCGTCAGCACCAGCTACACCTCATCTGCCTGGAAATACTGTGCAGCAGTGGCAGCCATATGTCTGTATATCCCAAATCTAATTGGCTATTAGCTCTCTCCTTGGAGGAATAACCCATGGCTGATGCCACAAGCTTACATCCTCTAATGGTTAGGAGATGTTATAAACCACACGAAGACCCTGCCATACTTAACAGAAGAAAATGTAAATCATGAATTAACATACCATCCAAACATCTGTGTCTATACCAAAGAAACCTACCATAACAATTAGTACTGTTTAAATACCTATATATCTAATTGTGTGTGCTTCATTAGTAGGATCGAAAGGCTATATATTATACTGTTTAATACCTAAATATCTAATTGCATGTGCTTCATTAGTAGGATCGAAAGGTTATGCCTGGACAAGCTGGCAGCCCATGAAAGAAAACAGCCAGAACTGAATAGAGACCAAGACATCAGCTCCAGAGAAAGTAGAGTGTTTTGCTTCTCATCCACCTGTGCCCTTTTTCTAAGCCTAGGGAACAATCTGCGGAAGAGGGGGCGTGGTAGAATGTAAGGGCTGCGATTGGGGTTAATGGTGAAACTACAACAATATAGACTGGACACTCATTTGATCAACTTGATTGAACATACAAGCCCCCCCTGCTGGATGGTGGGACCCATGAGCTGTGTGGGTTTGGGCACAACTGCTTGCAATTGGTTTTGCATGGAGGATGCTTGTACTCACGGATTGTCACTTATTGTTGGAAAAAAAATGAAAACAACACAAGGCAAGGAAAGCAGAGAAAGATGCAGAAAATTTGCGGCAGAATGCATGATCTGGGATGGGTAGGGGGTGGGGTGGGGGGAAGGGAAGGGGATGTATGCCTGAACTGAATTGGAAAATGATGTATGAAATACACAAAGCATCAATAAAAAAAAATAAAAAAATAAAAAAATAAAAAGACAAAGGTTAGCCAGGTGTGGTGGCACACGCCTTTAATCCTAGCACTTGGGAGGCAGAGGCAGGCAGATCTTTGTGAGTTTGAGGCCAGCCTGGTTTACAGAGTGAGTTCCAGGACAGCTGGGGCTACAGGGAGACCCTGTCTCAAAAAGACCAAAATAAATAAATAAATAAATAAATAAATAAATAAATAAATAAATAAAAAAGACAAAGGTGGCATTGCACGAAATGTTACTTTTTTTGGAACAAGGAAAGTAGTCAAAAGAAACCACTTAAGTCTGGATTCAGGCTTGAAATCCGTGACTTTGTTCCCAGGAAACAAAACTAGGGCCTGCCTGCAGATGGATAGGGGTAGTGTGAAGCTTCTAATTCATGACACTTATTTAACAGAGGAAACCCAGGGCTTGGTCTGCCCCTTTAGTTACTTGAAAAGATCTCTTCTTTTCTCTCAACAAGTATTCCTGGGGAGGAATAGAGAGGGAAAGACAGAGAAAGAATAACAGCAATTTCATAATTTTGAATGTGAAATATTGGATGTATTGAAAGCCCAGGAGGTATACTGGAAGATGTAAACGTTGCTGGAATTGGTCTGCAGCAGGCAAAAATCAAGGCAAGCTCCCTAAAGTTCAACAGAACAAGATCCTTCACCAGGCATGAACACTCAGTCTATCTCTGATAATTATATTCAGGTCCTTCTTTGATGAAACCGTATGTCCCCGTTTTCCCTTAAGGAGTCGTGGAAGGTCTTACTTACTTGACTCTTGTAAGAGCAGGTGAAATGCTCCTTTCCCAGGAAGACTTCCCTAGAGAGAAGTGGCTTGTGGCTCTCTGGACTTCCATGTAATTTGACTTGTACCCCTTTTTTGGATCACATATCATAACAATTCATGTTTACAACCTGTTTCTTCTGGTGATTTGTAGGTCTTCAAAGGAAGATTTGTGATATCTGTTAGATTGCACTTCTTGGCTGTTTTTAATACCTTGCACTTCATAGGTGCTCAAGTTCACACTTCATAAAAAAGTGCATCTGAAGTCACAGTAGCAACCTTTAACCTAATTGTTCTTTCAAGAGAACTTAAGCTGGGTGTGGAGATACATGCCTTTTGTCCCAGTACTCCAGGGGCAGAGGCTGGCTGGCAGAGCTCTGTGAGATTAAGGGTAGACTGATCTATTTAGAAAGTTCCAGGCCAGTTGGGTCTACAGGAAGACCCTGCCTTGAAAAAAACAAAAAGATATGATTGTTTACTTAAGGGATGCTAAAAATTCCACCAGAAAACTCCTAAAAATGATTAACAGCTTCAGTAAAGTGGCAGGATACAAAATTAACCTAGAAAAATCAGTTGCCTTTATTTACACCAACAACAAGCAACTGGAGAAGGAATCCAAGGAGACCTTCCCACTCACAATAGCCTCAAAAACAATAAAATACCTAGGAACAAACCTAACCAAAGACACCAAAGATCTCTACAACGAAAATTCTAAACCCTTGAAGAAAGAAATTGAAGAAGACATCAGAAGACGGAAAAACCTCCCATGCTCATGGATTGGGAAAATTAATATAGTAAAAATGTCCATTCTACCCAAACTCTTGTATAGATTTAATGCAATCCCAATTAAAATCCCCAAGAGTTTCTTCACAGGCTTGGAAAAAAAAGTCCTGAATTTCATTTGGAGAAACAAAAGACCCCGAATAGCCAAATCAACCCTGAGTGAAAAGAGCTACACAGGGGGGATCTCTATACCAGACTTCAAACTATACTACAGGGCTATAGTTATACAGCTTGGTACTGGCACAAAAACAGACCAGTTGACCAATGGAACAAAAATGAAGATCCAAACTTGAGCACATACAATTTCAGCCATCTCATATTTGACAAGGGGGCCAAGAAGACACAATGGAGCAAAGACAGCATCTTCAGCAAGTGGTGTTGGCAAAACTGGATCACTACTTGTAGAAGAATGAAATTAAACCCCTACCTCTCGCCCTGTACAAAAGTCAACTCCAGGTGGATTAAAGACCTCAACAAGAAATCCCAAACTCTGAAGGTCATAGAAGAAAAAGTTGGCAGCAGACTACAAGACATAGGCATAGGAAAAGACTTCCTAAATCAGACAGCAGCTGCGCAAGAATTAAGGTTGACAATTGACAAATGGGACCTCATTAAACGCAAAAGCTTCTGTACATCAAAAGTAACAATCAAGGAAGTGAAGAGAAATCCCACAGAGTGGGAGGAAACCTTCACGGCAGAAACATCTGACAAAGCATTGATTTCCAGAATATATAAACTACTCAAAAAACAAAGAAGAAAGAAAACAAATGACCCACTCAAAAGATGGAGCAAAGAACTGAACAGAGACTTCACAAGTGAGGAATTAGAGATGGCTGAGAAACATCTTAAGAAGTGTTCAACATCACTAATAATTAAGGAAATGCAAATCAAAACCACTTTAAGATATCATCTTACTCCAATAAGACTGGCTAGGATCAAGAAAACAAATGATACCAAATGCTGGAGAGGTTGTGGGGAAAGGGGAACACTCATCCACTGCTGGTGGGAATGTAAACTCGTACAGCCACTATGGAAAGCAGTGTGGAGAACCCTTGGAAGACTTGGAATGAACTTGCCACCCGACCCAGCCATACCACTCCTGGGCATGTACCCTCAAGAGTCACCCCACCGCAGAGATACATGCACAGCCATGTTAATTTCAGCTCTCTTCACAATAGCAAGGAGCTGGAACCAACCCAAATGCCCTTCAACTGATGAGTGGATAGAGAAAATGTGGTACATCTACACAATGGAGTTCTATGCAGCGGTAAAGAAAGATGACATCATGAGCTTTGCAGGAAAATGGCTGGAGCTAGAAAATATCATGCAGAGTGAAGTAACACAGTCCCAGAAAAACAAACAATGAATGATATCCCTCATCTGTGGATGCTAGCGCCAATTCCCTAATTGAATGGCAAACTGAGCATTGTCAATGTGATCTGAAAACAACTGTGCTCTTATATTGTGAATCCCTTAAAATATAATAAATAAAAAAAGAAAAAACAAAAAGAGAGAGAAACACACACACTCGAGCGTGCGCACGAGGGGGTTGAAAATTCCCTGTTTTCAGCTAGGCCTTATCACTAACACCTGTAATCTCAGCACTTGGGAGGCTGAAGCAGGAGGATTGTTCTGAGCTCCGTACCAACTTGGCTATAGAGTGTGAGAGACCCTGGTTCAAAAAGAAAAACCATTCTCCCTTGTACCTGCTACCTCAGCTCTGGAAGGACCCTTGTGGACTCCAATTTCTGGGAGCTTTCCCAGACCTGCCTCCGTTAAAGCACCACTCAGCTTCTTTATTAAGCAGATGGTGATCAACACAAGGAACCACAACTAGCCAGTGTGCAGAGACTGAGGCTGCAGACCGCTGACCCCGGAATAGGACACTATCGAACTTCATGTTTTGCGGTATGATGTGGTCTTAGTATATAAGCAATTCCTATGCTTTTTGCTCAGGATCCAAGAGTTGGAAGGCTTTAGAAACCTTTTCATTGTAGAGATGATGGTGTATTATCAGTTGTTGTCACCAGGATTGATGAAGCAGCTCTCCAGTTTGGGTGGGCTGGAGAGTTCTATGGGCAGGGATGGAATCTCTAGCAACAGCATTCAGGGTTCAGATCTTCGGTTCATTTGAACATGTGTCAGTGTCTTGAAGTCATTTCTCCATGCCACTTTCTGAATGTTTGTATCCTCTTAAGCCTATGCTCCAAGGTCAAGGTATTAAAAAGCGAGAGCTTGGGGAAGTGGTTAAGCAGGGGTAAGCCTTCCTGTGTGGGATTTGTACCTTTATAAAAGAATCTGGGACCCCTTGTTATTTTTAACACATAAGGCCACAGTGACACAGTATTGTCTTTAAATCAGAGAGTCCTCAGCAGGTACCAAATTTTCCTGATCTTGGATTTTCCAGCTTCCAGAATTATGAGAAATAAATTTTTGTTGTTTTTTTAAGCCAATTTTGTTGTTTATTATCCAATTTATGGTATTTCATTATAGCAGCTCAAATGAACTAAGGAAGAAAAATCAGTAATAATTGTAGGGGTACTGCTATAGTAAATACCTAAAACATGGATGTGACTTTGCATTCTGGTAACAGGTAGAAGCTAGAAAAAAAATAGAAATCATGCTTTTAAAAAAAGCCTATGTCACCATGTATAGAGAGGGTTTTCAAGTGGTGAGGGCTTAAAATGAAAAAGACCTCTGGAGAAGCCTTGGCCTTAGAGAGCACATTGGTGGTCGTGAATGGTGTTGGTAGACACATAAGTGGTTAAGGCCATGCTAATGGAGTGTCAGATGAAAGCAAAGGGTGTGTTGGAAGAAGAAGGAACGTCAGTCCCTGTGATAAAGTGATGGAGAAGTGGGCTATTTGTATTTTTTAACTAGTGTTTTGTGGAAGGTAGTATTCAGAAATCATGAAACTGTATTTAGCTGAGGTGATTTCTATGGAAAGCATGGAAATTGTGCTCTGATTTCTCTTAGCTGTTTAGAGAAAAATGCAAGAGGATAGAAATGACTTAAAGATAGAATTAATAGGGGAGCCAAACACAACGATTGGGAAAATTCTTAATCTTTCCATATTGAGAAAATGAAAAAAATCTTGTCAAAAGGGAGCACAGGTTTAGCCCAGAAAGTGTTTGATAAGGGGATTGTCCTGGTTAACTTTAACTGCAAACTTGACACAGCTCAGAGTCATCTGCGAGAAGAGCCCTGATTGAAGACTTGCCTAGACCAGCTTGGCATGCCTGCATGTCTGTGGGGGATTGCCTTGATGGTTAATTGATGTAGCAAGCAGCATTTTCCATCCGTCCTGCTGTACTTCTTTGGCTGTAAAGTGAGTTCCTTAGTTGGAGAGGATGCCATGTGCAACAGCAAGCAGATCTCTCTTCAGGTTCCTGCCTTGAATTCCTGCCTTGGCTTCTCTCAGTGATGGACTGTGACCTAGAATTTTATGCTGAAATAAACCTTTCCTCCACACAGTTGCTTTGGCCTGAGTATTTTATCATAGCAACAGAAAGAGTTTAGAATAGGGGTTAATATGGGTCATTATCTCAACGGAATTTGGGACTGAGGCAACTGGAAGATTGGCCATTTAACTACATGGAAACCAAACTGTTGTCCAAGACAGTGGAGGCATCATTTGCCTTCTTGAAGGCATTTCAGAGATGGTTAGTGTTGTGCTGAGGTCTACCTTATGCAACAGTGACAGCAGAGGGCCTCCACTGCCCGATGCATCCTCATATCAAGGACTCTACTCCCTGAACCTTACTCTATCACCATGCATCTTGGCCACACCAGATCTGGTGAGCCTGGGAAAACCATGGAGGCATGGCTACTTCTACTTAGATTTCAAATGGGAGTTATGGAGCCCAAGCAAAACAGCAACAACAAAACCACCAGAAGCTGAAGACTAGCACAGATGTCTCCCACTAGGACAGTGTCCATTAGGAATACCCCTGAGACTCAGACTAGTAGGACCACCAGTGTGCAATTCTAGCCCAAGAAAACTACAGACACATGAGCCAATCCTTGAGGGATATTGGCAAAGCCCATGCCCAGCAAAACTATGCTGACAAGCCCACTCAAAGCTGCAGGGCCAGCAAACCATGCAGGTGGGGCTACCAGTGAGGTTGACTTTGACCCAGTGCCCAAGGAGGAGAGCATAGAGACAAAGATCATTTTCTACTGATGTTTTGTTTCTCCAGAGCCTGTACTTCCTCCCTTTCCTTCTTCTCTCTCCTGGAGTGGGAGCATCTCTTCTTGCCCGTCTCACCATTGTATTTTTGGAAGCATGTAGCATGTTTAATACCACAGGTTTGCAGATGGAAAGCATTCCACCTCCGGATGGCTTGTACCTGAACTTATGGATGGACAATTGTTAGCCACCTAGTGGGTGCTGGGAATGGAACCAAGGTCCTGTGCAAGAGCAGCCAGTGCTCTTAACCATTGAGCCATCTCACCAATTCCCAGGATTAGTATACTTTTAAAGGAGACTAGAAAGAGATGCCTTGTCCCTTATACCATGTGGGGACACAGTAAAAATGGCACTGTGAACTAGAGAGAGAACCTCACTGGACCCCAAGGCTACCTTGATCCTGGGGTTCCCAGGATCCTAACTGTAAGGAGTTATTTCTTCTCTATAAGCCATTCATCCAGTTTAATGGTATTTTGTTAAAGCAGTTTAAACAAAGTCAGAGACCTCAATGTGAAGGCAGCTATGTTCACCACTCTGCCACCAAGGCAGGGTAGACACAGCTTGGGGGCTTTTGGAAGGGAGGAAGCTGGTGAGACGGTTTTTGAAGAACTGGGAAACAGACTACTAAGGAAAATAAACAAAAAGAGACTTTTTATCTCTGGTAGTAAGGACATAAGTGATTCAAGGGTGCAGAATAAGAAATGAGACTTGGAAATCCCAAAGGTAGTGTTCTGGTGATGTGGAAGTTCTGTGAGCTCTGGCCATGGGGGATGAGATTTCTCGGAAGCCTGAGGAAGGAGGCTCAAAGAAAAGAGAACCTCGTGACCAAACAGTCATCTAGTAAAGCATCTTGGAATTCCTCCATTTCTGTTCACTGAGGGCTCAGCCAAACTGCCGACTGCTGCGATGTGGTGAGACTTGCCACTTACCATCCTCTTCAAGCATCTCGCTCTTCCCTTGATTTTCTTGGTCGGAAAATTCTCTCTCTCTCTCTCTCTCTCTCTCTCTCTCTCTCTCTCTCTTTCTCTCTCTCTCTCTCTCTCTCTCTCTCTCTCTCTCTCTCTCTCTCAGCAAGAGTAAAAGAAGATGTGGAAGAAACAACTACAGGGAACAGCTCCCCTTAAGACTGGATGAACAAAGAGTCAAAAAAGTTGGAGTTTTTAGAATTTAGAAAGTTAAGGAAGACACAGAGCTGCCAGGCTGATGGCGGTGTTTTAGGGCTTGGGGTACTGAGTTGATGAAACCCAGACTTGCAAGAGTGAGCGGGGATCATCTATCCATCTTGAAGAACTAAAAGAAGCATTCATAGGGCAAGTGTTGGATAAACTGTAAACTAGCTTTAGTGGCTGCTTGGCGCGCACTTGTGTGTGTGTGTGTGTGTGTGTGTGTGTGTGTGTGTGTGTGTGTATGCTGCCATTGCTGGGGTGACCACGTGACCTCTAAGCAGAAAGGAAATTGGACCCCCCTGCCCTTCCTCCATCAAGCTGGTGGTCTCCTCTCCCTCTTGAACTTGGCAGACCCTAACAGAGTCAGCTAGCAAAGCAAAGCAGAAAAATGCCATGCAGCCCCAGCCTACAGAGCAAAATATAGACGGTGGGATTGGATGTGAAGTATCAACTTAATAACTGCACAGTCTCCTTGTAGCTCCTGGGAAAAGGCTGCTTCTCAGCTGTGGGAACCGTGTTTGCAGCTAGAATTGTGGCTGAGTCATTTCCAAGCAGCTTCTGTTGGAAAGAAACATTACAGCTATGTTTCCAAATTCTTAAACAATTCTGGGGGCTGGAGAGATGGCTCAGTGGCTAAAAGCACTGGGTGCTCTTGTAGAGGACCCAAATTGGTTCCAGCACCCACATGGTGGCTAACAACTGTCTATAACTCCAGTTCTAGGGAAATCCAATGCCCTCTTCTGACCTCTATGGGCATTGAATGACACAGGAAATATACTCATACACATAAAATAAAATAAAACAGTTTTTAAAAAATAAGTAAAAATTCTGCCTTCTGAAAGTTCAAGGGCATATGTGCTTGTTCTTATATTTTACATTCCTAGCTATTAAAAATAGTTTTCTGCTTTCTTCTAAAAGATACAAACCTCTCCACTAAGATTTCTAACAAAGATTGAGTAATTGTTTAATATATATATATATATGCCCACACATACCAGGTGGTTCAGAACAAAGTTCCAATACAAGTCTTTTGTGCTTTTCTCTAACTTGTTCTTTCTCTGTGGTGTTCTCATTCCAAAGCTATACATGTGGAACTTGACATATAGAACCATCATGCCTTGGAAAAAGGCATGTGCTTCCATTACTGTGCTTCAGTGTGTCTCTTCCCACCATGTCTCAAAAGTTGCATGGTGATATGAGCTCAAGCTTACTTTTTCATAGCTCCTCATCAGGTTAAGGAGATAGTCTGGAATGGCACAGGTTCTGGGCTACATGGATCATGTCAAAGTCACTGTTTTTCCTTTTACCAGCTGTATGTGTCTTTCACAAGTGACTTAATGTCCATTAAGCCCCATTTTTTTTAATGTAAAATAGAAATGACAATAGTATCTGTTTTATAGTATTTTTCTTAAGATTAAAAGATATACACAGGATCTGGAGAGATGGTTCATTGGTTAAGATCAGTGGTTGCTCTTACAGAAGTCTAGGGTTCAAATACCTGAACCCACAGCGTAGCTAACAACTATCCTTAACTCCAGTTCTAAGGGATCCGACACCCTCTTCCAGTATCCACAAACATTGCACAACACAGGTGCACTTATATATGCGCAGACACTCATATACATAAAATAAAAAATATACACAAGGACTGAGGATGTAACTAAGTGGTAGTGGACTTGCCTAGAATGTCCAAGGACCTGGAGGTTCAATCCACAGCAGGATGGGGCGGGGGGAATGCAGAATGCCAGTTGTTATTAGTACAAAGATTTTAACTATATAAATATTGTTTCCACCTCTCTTCCAATGTTCTGGGCTGCAAATCCACATGTACCTTCCATACTTTCATTCATGGTAATGTCTTGGGTTTGCTTGGATCCACTTTCATGTTTATCAAAATAATGTTCTTCCTCTCCTCTTTAATGTTTTCCAGTCATGTCATCTAGCCTCTGGCCAACAATCCGCTATTTATCCTATGACCTCAAACCATGCCTTTGTCTTCTAAATCTCACTTCTCATGACTGTCTCTTTAGAGATTCAACTCACAACTCTACTGATGGTTGAGACCATTTTAGCTCTGTCATCTATGCTTAGTGTCGTTCAATCCTTTGCCTAAGGCCTCCTCATTTCTTTTCATATATCATCATTCATGTAGCATTTTTTTTAATGGTGAAAAAATTCTGTATTTAGATTTACTCAACAGGACTGCTTAGATGATCCCAATTTTGTTGGCAACATCCAAAGCATCGTAATCAGGAGCCAGTCGAACATAGGCCTTCTTCTCGTCGTCAGGTCTGATCGGTGTATTGACTTTGGCCACATCAATGTCATAGAGTTTCTTCACAGCCTGTTTGATCTGGTGCTTGGTGGCCTTGACATCCACAATGAACACAAGTGTGTTATTGTCTTCTATCTTCTTCATGGCTGACTCAGTGGTCAGGGGGAACTTGATGATGGCATAGTGGTCAAGCTTGTTTCTCCTTGGGGGCGCTCTTGCAAGGGTATGTGGGCTGCCTCTGGAGCCGCAGGGTCTTGGGCCACCAGAAGGTGGGTGACATGCGGATCTTCTTTTTGTGGCTGTGGACGCCTTTCAACACTACTTTATTGGCTTTCAATGCTTCGCTTTAGCTTCGGCTTTGGGAGGGGCAGGAACTTCCTTCTTCGCTTTCGGCGCCATCTTGACAAAAAACCATGTAGCATTTTAAATTCAAGATGTGCCAGCAGGAGATTTCTAGGAGCAAGATAATTGGGGACCCTCAGGCACCAGAGGTACCAAGAGGAGTGGGCTGAGGAGCCTCATGGAAGAGTTCTTAAGGGTCTGGTGATACATCTTGGGGAGGTAACTTAAAAACAGAATGTGTATGCTGGGTGTGGTGGCACATGCCTTTAATCCCAGCACTTGGGAGGCAGAGGCAGACGGATTCAGGGCTGGCCTTGAACTCAAAACTCTCTGAGTTCAAGGCCAGCCTGGTCTACATAGTGAGCTCCAGGCCAGCTGGGACTAGAGGGAGATCCTGCCTCAAAAAAGACCACAATAAGTAAATAAATAAATAAATAAATAAATAAACAGAATGTGTATTTCACATTGATTAAGTGGCAAGTGGTGAGCCTGTCAGCTGTCTTTACAAGGCCACAAAAATCTGTTAGACAAAATAGCTGAATAAATCATTTTTAAGCAAGTTATTTTGCATTTTTTGTGTTTGACTGTATATTCAACCCAACTATGAGGGATAAATGATTGCTTTGGTGCAAAGGGTTGGCTTTTCTGTTGGATATCCCAAACCATCCAAATTATGAAACTATATATTGTACAATGATAACCTCATAAATCTAGTTCTAAGAGCCATAGAAATAGCATCACAAGTGGGGAATTGCGTATGCGTCCGTGCATGTAAAGAGTTCATGCTCCAGAAGATAAACGTGTCAAGAATGCATAGCTGCTGCCGAGTAATTATGAAACTTACATTTCTGCTAGTAAATTCTGAGGCTGATTTATGTCAGATTGGGCTATAAATCCACCCTTTGCATCAATTATCAAAAGTACACTTTACAATCCTGCATATGTTATTTTTCAGAGAGAAAATAAACAATGGAATGTTATGTTGGGTCCATGCTGAGAACTCTTGGGGTTTAGGGTGGGAATAAACGCACTTTGAGAACATGGGAATCAGCTCTGCAAAGAGAATTGGAGCTAAGCATCCAGAATTTGAGAGGACTTTTTGAACTCTGGCCCTGAGCTCACCTGTGAGAAAGTTAAGAAAGCAGACATCTTAATTCTTTGTGTTTGTGTGTGTGTGTGTGTGTGTGTGTAGGTCAGAGGACAACATTGGGTGTCATCCCTCAGGGGCAATCTACCTTGTTTTCATTGGAATTTGAGGCTCTCTGATTAGACTAGGCCACTGAGCCCCGGGATCTGCTTGTCTTTGCTTCCTTAATGCTGGGTTTACAAGTACACACCATTACACCAGGCTTTTTATGTGGGTTCTGGGGATTGAACTCAGGTCCTCATGCTTGCATGGGAATCACTTGCCCACTGAGCCATTTTACTAGCCCTGTATTAGCTCTTGACTATGGATTATCCTATATCTAATACCTATAATTTTTGCTTGACTCTAGGATATTTGGCCCTCCTTGGCCTGCTCTAATTCCATGTTTGTCCTTCTGAGTGTTCCCTACTCTACTTTAAGCCATGGCTTCCAAATTTTCCATGTACCTTTGCAAGATCTAGCTGTACTGACTTGAGACCTTCTAACTTGGCCCTCCCTGCTGGGCTGTATCTTCTAGTCCCTCCCCTGAGGATCCCTCCACCTGAGGCCTGTGGCTTCCATGGGATGAGACAAGGTCCTGGCCTGTCCATTCAAAGAGCAATTTCCTTGTCATAGGAGACAACATCAGAACAATTCTAGGTGAGACTAGCCTGGGTTAAATCCTGGA
This sequence comes from Rhizomys pruinosus, assembly GCA_009823505.1. Taxonomy (NCBI): domain Eukaryota; kingdom Metazoa; phylum Chordata; class Mammalia; order Rodentia; family Spalacidae; genus Rhizomys; species Rhizomys pruinosus. The sequence continues at coordinate 5,708,173 of VZQC01007982.1, forward strand.
CTAAGAGATAACAACAGAGGGGAAGAAAAAAACTTCAGATGGTTAGGAAGTGTGGTGTCATTAAGCCTGACTCTTAGCTTTAGTTTTAAGAGTGGACCTGAGCTCTGATAACCACCTGCTCCTTCTGATGTCTCATGAAACTATGCTCCCAAGCCAGGCTTCACCCATACTCTTATTCAAACAGTCTCTCCAGCATGAATTGGGGAACTACAAGTTTGGACTCACTCTTATCAGACAATCTTGCCCTTTGATCCCTGTGCCTAAAAATATCTCATACACACATGTCAAACATACCAACAAGGATCTGAGTCTGAATCTGAATACACTGCTTCTAGCACTTTGACATGTTAATTCAAGCACATTCATACTCATTCACTATCTTGTGTGGAGGGCAAAGTAGGCCCTGAGGGACCAAGTGGGCCCTGGACCACATGCCCAGGACACAGCAGCACATGACTCAGTGAGCTTATTTGCATTATAACAGTAGCTTTTGGATACAAGATTAAGGAAAATTCATTTGTCCAGATTCTGTTCGTATTGTAAGTCATTCCTACAAGGAAGCAGAGGCATGAGCTATGGAAAGGAGGGACCTTATAATAAAGGGAAGGGAGGAAGGCAAAACAACAGAGTCTTTAGATAAAGCTAGCTGTGCACTGTGAATGTTAGTGTGGGTACCATGGCTTGTATAACAGCTGTCGTTGTATTATAAACTCTGCATCACACCATTTTTGGCAGTGAATTTCAGGGCTGCATCATGTCTTGTTCATGAGTATTTATAGAACTCTTGTCTCAAGGTTAAAGCAGGGAAGAGAAGTATAAGTTGAACGAAATGAATAAAAACATGCACTCTCACTTTCAATACTTTAAACATTAAAAGTTAACTAAAATACACTATTGCTCTCTAAACCCAAGTTCTTTGAATCCAAATGCTACCTCTGCGAACAGATGTGCAGTTTTTCTGTTTCAAATACAAATATATATGTATATTATATGTGTGTGTATGTATAGAGATGTATACATGCATTATCTATGTTTTATATAAAGGCTATCCTATCATATATTATTATGAAACTTGTGTCATGCAACAACACATAATGTTTCTCTTTCATTCCATTGGATATGGGCCCCATTCTCCATTCTCCTCAAATACTAAACTCTTCTTGTTTCATTTACTATTTTTATTTTCTGTGTATGAGTGTATTGCCTACATGTATGTAAATGTATCCACATCATGCAATGTGAACTGAACCTGAATCCTCTGCAAAAGCAGCCAGTGCTCTTAACCACTGAGCCATCTCTCCAGCTCCCAGAATAGTTATGCTATTTCCAATTTATGTGATTACAAACAATTTTGCAAGAAATAGCTTCTGTGTATGTCTGCAAGTTTTCTTTAGGAAAGATCAGAAGCCGGGCGTGGTGGCGCATGCCTTTAATCCTAGCACTTAGGAGGCAGAGGCAGGCGGATCTTTGTGAGTTCAAGGCCAGCCTGGTCTACAGAGTGAGTTCCAGGACAGCTGGGGCTACAGGGAGACCCTGTCTCGAAAAGAACAAAAAAAAAAAAAAAAAAAAAGGAAAGATCAGAAGTCAAATTGTTAGGCTATAGGATACATTCATATTTTACTTAAATACATATTGTCAAATTTAGTCTAGAATGTGAGACAATATTTCATCATCTCCAACTCAATGTTAATATTTTAATAATAAATGTTATTTATTGTGATTTAAATGTTTTCCATTATTGGTGTGTTAAAAACATACTTTGAATTTGTATTTCATCAATTACAGGTGAGATCGAACATCTTTGCATGTACTCATTGTTACTTGGGTTTCCCCCTTGATGAATCTACTCTCCACATCCTTTGCCCACTTTTCTACTGGATGGAGTTATTAATTTTCCTTTAGTTGATATGTGTGTTTTATAGGTCTATGGATTTGGGTCAGGGTAGTTTTGACACACAGTCACCTTGTAATTTGCCCAAATTGCTCCCCCTGGTGGTGGGCAGTTTATAGCCTACCCAGCCATAGGAGCAGGGCTTTTTCTTCATTTTTTTGTTGTTTTGCAAATGTCAAACAATATGTTTTAATCATATTTAGATACCTTCCCCTATCTGCTACCCCCTTACTTTCCTCACCCACTACATCTATCTATCTATCTATCTATCTATCTATCTATCTATCTACCTACCTATCTATCTATCTATCTATCTATCTATCTATCTATCTATCTATCTATCTATCTCTAGAGAGGAGGGGAGAGAAAGAAACCTATAGACTCAGGTTTGTGTCCCCAGTTGTCCCTTGGCATGGGTTCATCCACTGGATCTGATCAACCTACCAAGAGTCTCGCCCTCCCGGCAGCCATCTGTTGCCAATAGTATAAGGAACAGTTCTTTTTTTTTTTTTGGTAATTTTGAGACAGGGTCTCCCTGTAGCCCCAGCTGGCCTGGAACTCACTCCGTAGACCAGGCTGGCCTTGACTCACAGAGATCCGGCTGCCTCTGCCTCCTGAGTGCTAGGATTAAAGGTGTGCACCACCATGCCCGGCTTAATAACATGGTTCTTAGCTGCATTTGGGTGCTGGGAATCGAACCCAGGTCCGCTGTGAGAGCCGTCAGTGCTCTTAACTGCTGAGCCATCTCTCCAGCCCCCAGTTCTTAATCTTTTGTGATGAATGTGTAAAAATGTTTTCTTTTGTCTCTTGTCTTAACTTTTTTGTTGTTGTTCTTTTATTGTTGTTTTATATATATATATGTATATATATATATTTTTTTTTGTACAAGATTATGTTCTAGACCCATGTCCTCCCCAGCCCCCCACCCCATTAACTTTTCTTGTATTATTTTTAATGTTTTGCCTTTATTTGTGTCTATGTGTGTGTGTGTGTGTGTGTGTGTATGTGTGTGTGCACACATTCTGTGGCACATGTTGGGAGGTCAGAGCTCAACTTGTACGAGTTGGCCCTCTCCTTCCACCATGGCGATGTCAGGTATCAAACTCAGGCCATCAGCCTTGGCAGCAAGCACCTTTACCTGTGTCATCTCACTAGCCATGAAGTCACTTATTATAGTCGTAAGTATCCATCTTTCCCTGTGTTGTTTTCCTCCTTGGTCTTATTTCAAATGGTCATTCCTACTCAAAGTAGGAATGGCATTTTTCTACAATTTTTTTCTTATTATTCTCCTGGTTTTCTTTATATATATATATAGATATTATATAAATTATTTATTTTTTGTATTTCTCTTTTTTTTTTGGGTCTTTTTCGGGACAGGGTCGCCTGTAGCACCAGCTGTCCCTGACCGCCACTCGCTGGTAAGACCAGCAGGCCTTGAACTCACAAAGATCCTTCTGCCTCTGCCTCCCGAGTGCTAGGATTAAAGACGTGAGCCACCACGCCCGGTGTATTTTGTCTTTTGAGACAGGGTCTCTCTGTAGCCCCAGCTGGCCTGGAACTTGCTCTGTAGACCAGGCTGGCCTCAAACTCACAGAGATCTGCCTGCCTCTGCCTCCCAAGTGCTGGGATTAAAAGCATGTGCCACCACGCCAGACTTTATGTATATATTTTTAATCTTCATAGGTGAGTGCTATGAGACAGGAATCTCAACATGACATTTGTCTAAGTGGATATCCAATAATGTGTGTAGACATATTTCCCCTTATTTAAAATACTGCCTTTGTTAGAATATTTTACATGTCTTCATGGGTCCGTGTTTGGGCTATACCTTCTGTTCTTATAGTTAATATAATATTTGGAGAAATCTTTATCTCCACTAGCCAAGAGATATCACTATGTATCCATAAGTGAGAGGCTGAGAATGAAACAAAAGTTTTCTATCTTAACTTCAATTTATTGTATACAACTCAGTGTTATACTAAACTATGAATTATAAATTATACAGAATTCCAAATCTGAAAAGAGGCTCAGTCAATCTCAACAGTCCTTTAGTTATCATTATGAAGCCCTCATTCATACTGGAGACTTTTCTAGATGCTGTTATAAACATTCACTGAGGCTTAGCAGACCCATGATTCTTACAGACAAGATCATGGTGTCTGGAGAAGGCACCAACTTCTTTCTATTTCTTCCTATATATTATACTTCACTTGAAAAGTCTTACTTGATTCAACCCTATTCCTACCTATTTTACCTTTAGATGAAAAGATCATTTGGAGCAAGAGTCCAAAGATAGTAACAACACGAGCTTTTCCACAGTCATGAGAATGCCAACTCAGAGTGCAGGATGAAGAATCGGTGCATAAACAGTCACTAGACATCTCGATAAAGGCAGCCTGTGATCCACTGTAGAAATACTGTTTGGTTCTAGATGCTTCGTTCACAGTATCCATTCTCTTCCCACTGCTTTGAGACATGTGGTTTTAGACTTTGGCATGAACTTGGCTTTTTTAGACCGAAAATTCCGAGTCAATTTAATTATTTTCTCTGGACTTTATTGAAACCTAAGACTTAGATTCTAAGTTTATGGTTTATTTATTGTTAAGGTATTAGTTATAAAAATAAAAGGCAGCCTAGTCTCCATTTTTACTTTCCATATGCTCCAATTCAATATCAATTACCCTTTCTTTGCTTTCTCTTCTTTCCAGAGAAGAACAGAAAGTGAAAGACTGGCCTCTGGAACTGTGCAGTGAACAGCCTCTTCTTCCCTCCCCCATCCCATTTCCGATTTGTGCTTGTTTCCCTAACGACCCGGCTCTCATTCCCGTGCTGTCTGAAGTGTGCGGCCATTACATGCTTCAGCTCTGTAGCTCTGTGGTCTTTGAAGCTGGCTGTCCACGGCCTGCAGAGGTTACTTGCATAGTTAACTCGAAGTCTTTATGCAGTTCCCAGGCCTCCTTTCTTATCACAGTTTGTCTTATAAGAAGAGCTCAAGGGGTCTTTTGTGACCATTTGATGGTTTTAGAATGTCTGTACAGGACGATGCCTCGCTCACTCTTGTGAGGCACAGTTGACTCTTCATGAGTCTTCATGAGTGTCTACTTCTTCTTCTTTTTTTTTTTTTTTTTTTTTTTTTTTTTTGTCTTTTTGAGACAGGGTCTCCCTTTAGTCCCAGCTGATCTGGAGCTTGCTCTGAGGACCAGGCTGACCTTGAACTCCGCCTGCCTACTTAATGACAGTGCCAGGTTCATGTCTCCAGTCAGACTGAGGACACTACTGAGCACAGAGGTTCTGTTCAGTGTAACAAGCATTGTCCACATTTACCCCCAGAAATTTACCATAGGTACACAGGACTGCTGATCTTTCTGAGTGGTGCTGGCTAATTTGGACTAGTAAGTAAAAGTCTACTCTTCTCTCTAAAGCATTCATGGAGTGATATAAACACAAAATCAAAACTCCAAGACTCACAGATCCTTATAACTAACACTTTAGAGTCTTCCAGTCCAACTGCCTCATTTTAGAACTGAAATTAATGGATGACTATTTATGTACTTGAGAACACAAGTTAATAAACAAAAATACATATGTGTCCTTATATACTTGATACACAGTCACATTCATCATGTCCATAGAAAGGCTTCTTTGGTATGAATCCAAAGGCATTTATAAACACATTGAATGTTCTTTTAAATATCCATGACTCCTAATGGTTTCTTTTTGCGGTGTGTGTGTGTGTGTGTGTGTGTGTGTGTGTGTGTGTGTGTATTTTCAAGAATGTGGGTTTGGAGTTTACTGATTACCTTCCATTAGACTGATGGGAACTGTTTAAATAGGAAACATTTTTTAGCTCCTTGTGGGATTCTGGCTGGCTGTTCTTGTAGTCCAGAGTCTGTTTTATTTTGTGAAACAGTTTCTTATCACATTTATTTATTATTTCTCCAGGGGAGGCAGGAGGAGGATGGCCTTTATTGCAATTCTCATGTTAACATGGGAGAAAGCTGAGTTCACAGAGAGCCTGTCATGCCCTTCCTGGGAACGGACACTTAAAATGACCCAGGAGACCAGTGGGCTCCCTGTGGCTGGACTCGGCAGGCTTCTCCAGGCATTCCTCTCTAGCCCAAGGGCCTGTCCCTCACACTAATGAAAATGATGTCACATGGAAAGTCCCCACATCCAGAGTTGTTTAAAAAAATCCCTCTTGAGGGGCTGATTAGGCATTATCTCTGTGTGTGGATGTTTCTAAATGCTAAAAATAGCTTTTTAGAGATTCTGAATATTCTTCTAACTACTGCAACATGATCCTCATGTACAATTCATATTGATTTAAGAGGAACTCAGCAAATTAATTCTATCAGTTGTGTTCCAGCACCAAAAGCATTTATGACTATACCAGTGAGAGGCTAAGCCCTGTACCAGGCACTACAGAAATAATGATAAAAAGACAGATGGATGCCTGTTTCCAGAAGCCCCAAAGAGCAGGATCGATACTGATAAGTGAAGAAGGGGTTAGGGAGAATAAACACGGTTCTTTTAGAAGCTCACAGTGCTGTGGGTTAGGTCGGTACTCACACAGTCAGAAAGGCTTCCTAGAGGAAGGCTCGAGGGGCCAGCTGGACACAGACATACAAGAATAGTGCTCAAGGCAGACAGAACTGATGCACAGAAAACAGAAGATAAGAGGAAGAGAGAGATATTCAAGAACATGGAAAGAGGTTTAATGGGGCCAGAGCAGGAAGTGAAAGGTGAACTTGTACATCTGTGTGCAAGAGCGAAGGGAGGTTGGAGGAAGACCAGGATGCTCCTGGAAAGATGGCGGGAGGCAGACAACTCAGGGCTGGCCTGTAAGCTCTTTGTAGAAGAATAAGCTTTAGTCTTGAGTCACTCATTCACCCACTCATTCACACAAGCACACACCAATGACTAGTGTTGAAGATGATGCAATGAGTTCAATGAAGACCAGTGGGTTAAACAAAGGCTCCAAGAAGCTTCTCTTCTCATGAAGGTAGAAGGAAGACAATAAACCCAATTAGACATAGGCTGTTAAGTGGCAGAAACTAACCCAAGGTAGACTAAGCAGCATTGTCAACCGTTCTTGTTTTAGGAAGAGGCTCTGAGGTTCATTGATATGGTAGTGTTCGACAGAGCTCTAAGGAAGAGCAGGAAGTCAGGCAGATGTGTAAATGGGAAGAGCATTCTAGGCAGAGGGAACAGCATATGTTAAGGACCTGGGCATTTGGTACTCACTGTGCTGCATGGATGGAGCTAGAGCAGAGGAAGAGCAGAAATAGAGGACGTCTGAGAGGTGAAAGGCAGGCTGAGACTTGGAGGACAGGACCCTGAGCATATATGGTTCTTGCTGCGGAGAGCATAACTGTCGGGGTTGAACCTGAAGAGATTTAAACTGCAAGGATAACAAGCTATGGAAAAATTCAGGATGACCAACCTCGTACTTAACAGAGATATGCTACAAATTGAGGCAGGAGAGATAGAGATGACAGAGACAGAGACAGAGACAGAGAGGTAAAGGATACAAAGGAGTCCTATGCCTTGGTTCCAATATTTGTATATATGCATGCATAACTTTAAAAATGTTTTCTTTATTATTTTTATTTTATGTGTATGACTATATTGGCTTCATGTGTATAAGTGCACCCATGTTGTGCAATGTCCAAGGAGTCAGAAGAAGCCATTGGATTCCCCTGGAACTGGAGTTATGGACAGTTGTTAGTTACCATAAGGGAGCTGGGAATCAATTGAACCTGGGTCCTCTGCAAGAACAGCCAGTGAGCTTAACCGCTGAGCCATCTCTCCAGCCCTATTTTTAAACTTTTATTTATTTATTTTATGTTATATCTACATATATGTAAGTGTACCTGTGTTGTACAGTGTCTGCAGAAGTCAACAGAGGGTGCTGGAGTCCCTGAAACTCAAGTAACAGACAGTTGTTAGCCACCATGTGGGTGCTGGGATTTGAACCTAGGTCTTCTGTAAGAATAGCCAGTGCTATTAACCTCTGAGCCATCTCTCTAGCCCCCCCCAATATATACGCATATGTATGTATTTATTTCTTTTTTAACTACAATGTACACACAGCCTATAGCAGATATTCTGAGTTAAATTGGGGATCTGCTTTTATTTTTCAGATCACAAGAAGCATAACATTGAGGGGGAAAAATAAGATTCAGAATGACTCAGCAATATCATTTACATAAATTAGAAGACTTGCATGCAAAATGATACTTAAAACTTTGGAAGGAAACATAGAAAACAAAAATTGCACAATAAACAGAATAGGATGTTTGCTTCCAGTGGGTTGAGGTAAGATAAGAAGATGTTATAAAACAAAACAAAACAATGAAGTTCCAGAACACAGGTTTTTCAGAGTGAAATACCACATATTATTGAGCATTAGTGACTCATAGTAACTTGTAGAGTTTGGAGTAGGCCTCTGAGAAAACAAGTCATGGGACCAGCAGGTTCCGACAGTGACTGGTAGAGGAAGGGAAGCTAGGCAAAGCATGCCAAGAAGGTAGGCACTCATGCAGTCAGTCAGGACAAGATCACAGAGACTGTGAATTGCACAAGCCTAAGTGACACATCTATAATGCAACCTCTATACCTAAGGCTCACAGAACATAGTAAAACAAGGAGTAGAGAGAACACTAATGTGTCTCTCAACTTTCATCAGTGAATCTCCCTTATGAAAAAAAAAAATAAAGGCCATGAACACAAATTGCCAAAATGTAGAGTCTACAGAGTGTGGGTTCTTGGACAGGACTCCTATATCAAACTCCACCCACCCAGAGTTCAGGGACCATTGTGGAAGAGGGGGGCAGGAAGATTGTAAGAGCCAGGGAGAAGATACGTGGCCATATGGAAATAGAGCCCTACAGGCTCCTGGGACCCTGCTCATATGAACCTACAGCAATGGTGTCAGTATGCACAATACCCATGCACACTCAAGCAGACAAAAACCCAGCACAGAACTGTGGAAATGGATAGCAGGCCTCAATCTTAGCAAAACAAAATTTAAAAACTACTGGCAGCTGATTACTGCTAGGTGAGGGAGAGCTGATCTTCATTAAGGGAGTGACTCTAGATATGCTGACTAGATGAACTTGCACTGAGGGAGATCTGAGGACACTTACTTGATTCAACGGGCCTTAACACAAATGACAGAATGCATAAATTATAGTTAGGGGAATATGGAAGGGCGCCTGTGGGGAAGGGGTATAAAGATACTCAAGATGTTCTGTATGATATACACAAAATTCAAATTAAAAGATTTAAAAAAAAAAAAAGAAATCAGAATCAGAGTCTTGAAAACAGGATTCACCCCTTCACATTTCTATTTAAAGCTGATTCTAAACAATTTTTTATTTTTGCTTCTCTCCACCCCAAATTCCCTGAGCAATGCAGTCGTCTAAAAGATAGTCTATTCTGATAGTTAAGAAAAACTGTGTTTTCCTCTCAGCACTCAGTGGAATTTCACCAATTTCTTTGGAATGACAAGTATCAGAAAAAGTTCTGTGGCTGCTGGAACCAATGTTCCATCGTCTATCAAGGTTCAAGGTCTCATAGAAAGAAAATTCGCAGTTCATTAAAGTTAAAAAAAAATAAAATTCAGAAAGTGTGTTGGCTTTTAATCTTTATTTTCATACCAAGGGCAACTGCTCATATCTGAGTACCCATCAGTTTACAAAGACTGTTCAGAATTTATTCATGTGTTTGATCTTCATATCAACTCTGTGAGATAGCTCTAGAGCTTTCTTATAAACAGAGAAACTAAAACTCAGAATAATATTCATTAAAGTTGCTTAATTTATAATCTGTGTGCTTTTGGAGTTCTAGAATTTTCTGTCCTTGAGGTTAGGTTCTTAATCTATCTTTGTCTCCCATCATAATATTTGCCCATTACCTTTATAGGACTCTATAAGAGAAAAGTAATAATAGTTTAGATGGCACAGTTTCTTATTTTAAAGGATGTTAATAAGAGAGTTAAACACATAGAAAAAGAGAAGAGTAGATGCAGACAGAGAGAAAGTTACCATTATTTCTATTTCTCATTATTTTGAAACATTTGGAATCAGGTCTTCTTACTTACAAACTCTCTTAAAGGAACAGTACTTAGCACAGAGCTGGGGACATCTAAATTGGCTCTCCAGCAAGCGTCTTTCCAACAGAACCGTAAAGCAAGGCCAGTGCCTGGTGAAGGATCACAGGCTTCAAATCAAGGCATCCATCCTCCAAGTGAGCTTGATTGAACTACAATTGAATCTTGAATCTTCACCACTCCGTTGAGAAAGCAAGCCTACTCCAAAGCCCACCACCAAAATGAAGAAGAGATACATGATGAAAAGATGATGAGAGGGAAAGGCCCAGGTTTTCTTCTGAGTGTAGCCCAGATCTCCTATGGCTCCTGCCTAGCAAATGTCCAGCGTCTGACCTCAAATAGATCTACTATAAGCCTTTAGACCCTGGTTCCAAGAAGACAGAGATTAGTCTTCTTGAACTTAACTAACCTTTAGTTCCATATTCTTTGGGGAATGGAAAGGGCAGTAGAATGCTAGATGGGAGGGTTGCTGGAAGTTCTCCTAACTAAGAAGAATCTCCAAAATGGAGAATGAGGTAAAGAAGCCAAAATTCTTTAAAATTTATTGTTCTATATTGTGGTGTTAGATGCTGAAATGTGCAGAATAATTCTCATCTATTTCTGTCTCCATATCTGAATCTGTATCTATATTTATATCTTCATATCTATCTACTAGAAAGAGAATCATATACTATGAGTAAATAATTTAAGTGAAAAGTTCCCAGTTTTCCATGCTATGGAGTGAGTTAGAGATACTATTTCTAAAGAGAAATATTCAATTAAAAATAATACCCAAATGTGAGCTCTCCAACTCATAAAATAGGCATTCTAAATGACAAGCAAAGAAGAGGCTGATGTTTTAGAGCTTTGACAAAGAATAAACTAACACCTCTCCAATATTATTTTAGGGAAAATAGATTTTCCTAAGTGTGGGGTCCAGTTGTTTAGACAGAAATATCCAAAGGAGAGCTAGTCCATCAGCACCAAAAACTACTGGGCTCGCCCATCCACATTGCCAGCCTCTGAGACTCTGGGTCAAAGCCGTTTCCACACCTGCTTCCCTTTTTCCTGAGGGGACCCACCACTGCACAGGAGCCTAGATGTAAGTGGCTGTCTCATTTTCCTTTTTTATAACACACCTTCACTTCATTAGCTAATTGACACTTTAGTTTCCATAGCAAACTCTTCCATACCCATGTGTTTGATGGTATCATTATGACTATTATTATCATGACTGCTCCACCATACCTTCTAGAGGAATCCTGAGAACAATGTGGCCACAGACATCCATACATGGACAATTCCACTTGAAGTATGTCTGGCATTCATGAGCACGTGGGAAGACTGAATCCTTGATTTCCCTCCTCCAGCCACCTGCACCTCTTAATTATGGTACAATGAGGAAACTCCAGGGTTCCTGGCCTGCACCCAAACCCACATCACCATTCCCAAAGCACTGACTTGGATTCTAACTTCTAGTTCTGAGACTGCCTGCGGGTGAACATACATAGTGTGTCAAAATATCTTAATATTGTTTGCATTGTAAACTTATACTTCCAAAATGCAATAGAAAAGAGAAATGTGGGGCTGGAGAGTTGGCTCAGTGGTTAAGAGCACTGGCTGTTCTTACAAAGAACCCAGGTTTGATTCCCAGCACAACATGGTGGCTAACAAATATCCATAACTCTAGTTCCAGGATATCTGTGATACCTTCTTTTGACCTCCACAGACATTGCATGACATGAGTAACTTATACACATGCAGGCATAGCACTCATACACATAAAACAAATATATAAAATATTAAAAAATAGAAATGTGTGTACATCATCCATGATCATATGATATGGTCCCAATTTTTAAACTTTTCAAAATTGGCATAAGTGGTTTGTCTGCATGGATGTATGGGTTCCATGTGTGTGCAGTGCCTGGGGAGGTCAGAATAAGGCATTGGATTCCCTGGAATTGGAGTTAGGGATGGTTGTTAGCCACCATGTGGATGCTGAGGAATGAATCTGGGTCCTCTGTGAGAGCAGCCAGTGCTCTTAACCCCTTACACATCTCCCCAACCCATGTTCCCCATTAAAAATTATATCTTGTTGACCACAATATGGCTAGAAATTAATGGAACAGACAGCATATTCAGAAATATTTATTAACTAACCAGTCATCATTCAATCAACTATTAATTAGCTAGCTATTATTTAATTAACTTATATAGAGAAATAGGTGAGATATCCTTAAATAAATTAATTCAAGTCAGCAAGTGATAAAGGCAAAATGTGGAGCTGATAGCATTTCCAGATCATAGATAGTTCAAGAAGTGTCATGAGCCAAGTACTAGGTAGGATTGGAAGGATTTGGTGTGGGTGGGGAGGGGCTCTGGACATAACTGATGTCAGCTGAAGAGGGCCTCAGGCAATTGTGAAGGGCAGAAGCGCCAAGGCCTAAATCACAGTGACAGGAGGAACACATCACGAGGAGCCGAGCAGATCAGAGTGGGAGGGAGAGAGGGTTCATGTTGGAAGTCGTAAGGGAGAGGCAGAGTGGACCTTATAGATCACCCTAAAATGCTCAACCATCCTTTGACTCCATCCTATTGGAGAGGGCATTTATTCATGACAGGAGTAAAGGCAGGGGTGACATGTATAGTATTATTTGTCCTAGTTTAACACTTGATCTTAGCAAAGAGGCTGAGAATCAATTGTCATTGTCATTGTTCTCGTCAGCAGCATCGTCATCATCATTAACATCATTATCCCTTTCAGGCCTGGAAAAAGTTTAATATGCAGAAGTTACTTCATAACTGTCACATGAATAATTAAGTGAACTTCATATGACCCTCACCTCATTTAGTGCTTCTATCAGCCCAGAATGAAGAAACAATTGCCACACAGTATTGGTCTCTAAGCAGGAGCTCAAGGTGTGGATCCTGACCAATGCCCAGACGTAGGGGAGAGAAAACAAAGTGGAAAACTCAGAGAGGCTAAGAGTTGAGACAACAGAGTAAAATAGCTGTCAGGAGACAACACAGACACAGAGAGAACAATAGTGAAGCAGTTTGAGGTAGGTGAGCTACTCAGAGAGAACCAGTGAGAGAGGAAAGGAACTCACCACACAACACCCCGGAACCAGGAAGTGAGGTCAGAGAAAAGGAGGAAGATCCACAGCGTAAATTAATGCTGTGGAGAAATTCTGCACTAAAAGGAAAGAGTGAATTCAAAAGCAACCAGAGTCAGACAGACACAAGGCATTTTCCCTCCGGTCTGGGATGTAGGGGAGAGACCAGTGGGAAAAAAGGAGGAGGAAGTGAGACAAGGGTGAAGGGAAAATGGAAGTTTCTAGAAAAAGGAGGCAGAGTGAGGCTGCAAAGCTGTTTCAGCTCTCTCTTTAGTGTTTTTGTCTCTTTCTCTTCCTCCTTCCCTCCCTCCCTCTTTTCTTCCCCCTCCTCTCTCTCCTCTCTCTCTCTTTTCCCCACCCTCTCTCTCTGACATAAAATGATCAGCCTCCCAGAGCAACTCAATTGGCTGTTGGACACCCATGTCACTCAGTTTCCTTGGCCCAAACAGCCATTTTTCTCCAGTTACCAGACTCAGTGATCTCTTTGAAAATATGTTTTCTCTGCTTATTTTGGGATCTTAAAATAGTCTTCCACCTAAGAGAAATAACCGCTTTTTTGCCTCTCCTCTCTGATGACAGCTTGTGAGGCCAAGGCTACAAAACCTCACCCAAAATAGATCAAATATTTTAAATGTTTCCTTCTTTGCACCCCTTGCAAATATGCCTGTAATGCAGAGCCAATTATGAGATTGGCTCCCCCCCAATCCCCCCCACCCCCGACCCTTTGAAATGAGTGAAGGATGTGTTTTCCTGATTGAGAGGTAAAGCCAGACTTTGCCACATGGTCTTGGTTGGATTTCAGACAACCTTCATTAAGCATGGACAGGAAGACAAAACGTGCGCAGCTGGGTAAACACACACACGCAGAGCAAAGGGGTCTCTCTTAGGATTCCCAGTACTGGATTCTGTTTTGCACAAGCCAGAGAGTCCCCATTAGCAAAGCGGTTCTTTAAGTGCAAGCATGGGGTTTTATAAGGTCGGAAAAGGCACATACTCTCACACCTACCTTGCAGGTAACACATGCTCAGACGGCAGGTAGGTGAATGAATGAAGGAATGAGTAAGCGAGTGAACAAACAAGCAGAGAAAAATCCAGTTGTAGCTCAGAGTGGCTCAGATGCCTATTGAAGATCAATTTTCTTTCTTTTTATGTGTATGAGTGTATTGCCTGCATGTATTTAAAGTGCACCAATCCCTGTGGAGGTCAAGAAGAGGCCATTGGATCCCCTGGAACTGGAGTTATGGACGATTGTTAGCCACCATGTGGATGCTGGGAACTGAACCCAGGTCCTCTGTGCTCTTAACTGTTGAGCCATCTTCTCTCTTTCCTCAGAGGATCAGTTTTTCATAGGTGGAACATTTTTCCATTTTCTGAGGGTTAGGTAAAACCAAGCACAGACTGGAAAGAGTGGAGACCATGCAGATAGCCATTATCTTCTCCAGGTCAAAACAATAAGGGCAGAGGTTTCCCAGAGGGAGGCTGAGGAGAGTGGCCACAAGTATTCTGCAGAAGTGGGGGAGAGGTCCCATTGTCCCGCATGGAGTCTTTTCTGCTCATACTGTCTTTCTGTTTTGTCAGGTCCTCATCCCCATCCTAGAAAACCCAGGGCCCTCTTCTTGCCCCAAAGACTGGCCCCACAAATGGATGAGTGCAGCCTCCAGCTCCTCTGCCCCCTCCTCATAAAGCACTTGGTTTCAGGGCACCTGAGTCAAGTAACAGCTTAGAGTTGTCTCAACAGTAACCGTTATAGTGGAGGTCAAAGACTAGATGTAAAGAAATGAGTGACCATGTCAGGGACTGTAGTCAGGGCAGGTCCACTGCTGGTCAGGTGGTCTTGGGACAGTGGCCTTTCCCAGTGCTATGCAAGTGACCAGATACTAGTACCAGGGGAGATGTAAATAAATGAGTGACCATGTCAGGGACTGTAGTCAGGGCAGGTCCACTGCTGGTCAGGTGGTCTTGGGACAGTGGCCTTTCCCAGTGCTATGCAAGTGACCAGATACTAGTACCAGGGGAGATGTAAATAAATGAGTGACCATGTCAGGGACTGTAGTCAGGGCAGGTCCACTGCTGGTCAGGTGGTCTTGGGACAGTGGCCTTTCCCAGTGCTATGCAAGTGACCAGATACTAGTACCAGGGGAGATGTAAATAAATGAGTGACCATGTCAGGGACTGTAGTCAGGGCAGGTCCACTGCTGGTCAGGTGGTCTTGGGACAGTGGCCTTTCCCAGTGCTATGCAAGTGACCAGATACTAGTACCAGGGGAGATGTAAATAAATGAGTGACCATGTCAGGGACTGTAGTCAGGGCAGGTCCACTGCTGGTCAGGTGGTCTTGGGACAGTGGCCTTTCCCAGTGCTATGCAAGTGACCAGATACTAGTACCAGGGGAGATGTAAATAAATGAGTGACCATGTCAGGGACTGTAGTCAGGGCAGGTCCACTGCTGGTCAGGTGGTCTTGGGACAGTGGCCTTTCCCAGTGCTATGCAAGTGACCAGATACTAGTACCAGGGGAGATGTAAATAAATGAGTGACCATGTCAGGGACTGTAGTCAGGGCAGGTCCACTGCTGGTCAGGTGGTCTTGGGACAGTGGCCTTTCCCAGTGCTATGCAAGTGACCAGATACTAGTACCAGGGGAGATGTAAATAAATGAGTGACCATGTCAGGGACTGTAGTCAGGGCAGGTCCACTGCTGGTCAGGTGGTCTTGGGACAGTGGCCTTTCCCAGTGCTATGCAAGTGACCAGATACTAGTACCAGGGGAGATGTAAATAAATGAGTGACCATGTCAGGGACTGTAGTCAGGGCAGGTCCACTGCTGGTCAGGTGGTCTTGGGACAGTGGCCTTTCCCAGTGCTATGCAAGTGACCAGATACTAGTACCAGGGGAGATGTAAATAAATGAGTGACCATGTCAGGGACTGTAGTCAGGGCAGGTCCACTGCTGGTCAGGTGGTCTTGGGACAGTGGCCTTTCCCAGTGCTATGCAAGTGACCAGATACTAGTACCAGGGGAGATGTAAATAAATGAGTGACCATGTCAGGGACTGTAGTCAGGGCAGGTCCACTGCTGGTCAGGTGGTCTTGGGACAGTGGCCTTTCCCAGTGCTATGCAAGTGACCAGATACTAGTACCAGGGGAGATGTAAATAAATGAGTGACCATGTCAGGGACTGTAGTCAGGGCAGGTCCACTGCTGGTCAGGTGGTCTTGGGACAGTGGCCTTTCCCAGTGCTATGCAAGTGACCAGATACTAGTACCAGGGGAGATGTAAATAAATGAGTGACCATGTCAGGGACTGTAGTCAGGGCAGGTCCACTGCTGGTCAGGTGGTCTTGGGACAGTGGCCTTTCCCAGTGCTATGCAAGTGACCAGATACTAGTACCAGGGGAGATGTAAATAAATGAGTGACCATGTCAGGGACTGTAGTCAGGGCAGGTCCACTGCTGGTCAGGTGGTCTTGGGACAGTGGCCTTTCCCAGTGCTATGCAAGTGACCAGATACTAGTACCAGGGGAGATGTAAATAAATGAGTGACCATGTCAGGGACTGTAGTCAGGGCAGGTCCACTGCTGGTCAGGTGGTCTTGGGACAGTGGCCTTTCCCAGTGCTATGCAAGTGACCAGATACTAGTACCAGGGGAGATGTAAATAAATGAGTGACCATGTCAGGGACTGTAGTCAGGGCAGGTCCACTGCTGGTCAGGTGGTCTTGGGACAGTGGCCTTTCCCAGTGCTATGCAAGTGACCAGATACTAGTACCAGGGGAGATGTAAATAAATGAGTGACCATGTCAGGGACTGTAGTCAGGGCAGGTCCACTGCTGGTCAGGTGGTCTTGGGACAGTGGCCTTTCCCAGTGCTATGCAAGTGACCAGATACTAGTACCAGGGGAGATGTAAATAAATGAGTGACCATGTCAGGGACTGTAGTCAGGGCAGGTCCACTGCTGGTCAGGTGGTCTTGGGACAGTGGCCTTTCCCAGTGCTATGCAAGTGACCAGATACTAGTACCAGGGGAGATGTAAATAAATGAGTGACCATGTCAGGGACTGTAGTCAGGGCAGGTCCACTGCTGGTCAGGTGGTCTTGGGACAGTGGCCTTTCCCAGTGCTATGCAAGTGACCAGATACTAGTACCCTGGGGAGATGTAAATAAATGAGTGACCATGTCAGGGACTGTAGTCAGGGCAGGTCCACTGCTGGTCAGGTGGTCTTGGGACAGTGGCCTTTCCCAGTGCTATGCAAGTGACCAGATACTAGTACCAGGGGAGATGTAAATAAATGAGTGACCATGTCAGGGACTGTAGTCAGGGCAGGTCCACTGCTGGTCAGGTGGTCTTGGGACAGTGGCCTTTCCCAGTGCTATGCAAGTGACCAGATACTAGTACCCTGGGGAGAGAATATTTTGCCTATAAAAAGTTTTTTTCTAAATATATTAAAACCCAAAATGATTAATAAATGAATTGATTCCTCATAATTGCTGAATCTTTAATCAAGGCATATATATTTTACATTTCTTTTCTGTGTATGTATGTACTGTATTGTGGATGTGTGTAGTGTATTGTATATGTGTGGATATGTGTAGTGTATGGTATACGTGTGGATGTATGTACTGTATTGTATATGTGTGGATGTATGTACCATACTGTATATGTGTGGATGTATGTACTGTACTGTATATGTGTGGATGTATGTACTGTATTGCATATGTGTGGATGTATGTACTGTATTGCATATGTGTGGATGTGTGTACTGTATTGCATATGTGTGGATGTGTGTACTGTATTGTATATGTGTGGATGTGTGTACTGTATTGTATAAGTGTGGATGTATGTACTGTATTGTATATGTATGTATGTGTGTACTGTATTGTATATATGTGGATGTGTGTACTGTATTGTATATGCATGGATGTGTGTACTGTATTGTATATGTGTGGATGTGTGTAGTGTATTGTATATGCGTGGATGTGTGTAGTGTATTGTATATGCGTGGATGTGTGTAGTGTATTGTATATGCGTGGATGTGTGTAGTGTATTGTATATGCGTGGATGTGTGTAGTGTATTGTATATGCGTGGATGTGTGTACTGTATTGTATATGTGTGGATGTGTGTAGTGTATTGTATATGCGTGGATGTGTGTAGTGTATTGTATATGCGTGGATGTGTGTAGTGTATTGTATATGCGTGGATGTGTGTAGTCTATTGTATATGCGTGGATGTGTGTACTGTATTGTATATGTGTGGATGTGTGTAGTGTATTGTATATGCGTGGATGTGTGTACTGCATTGTATATGCATGGATGTGTGTACTGCATTGTATATGCGCGGATGTGTGTACTGCATTGTATATGTGTGGATGTGTGTACTGTATTGTATATGCGTGGATGTGTGTACTGTATTGTATATGCATGGATGTATGTACTGTATTGTATATGTGTGGATGTATGTAGTGTATTGTATATGTGTGGATGTGTGTACTGTATTGTATATGTGTGGATGTGTGTACTGTATTGTATATGTGTGTATGTACGTACTGCATTGTATATGTGTGGATGTATGCACTGTATTATATATGTGTGGATGTATGTACTGTATTATATATGTGTGGATATGTGTACTGTATTGTATATGTGTGGATGTATATACTGCATTGTATATGCATGGATGTATGTACTGTATTGTATATGTGTGGATATATGTACTGTATTGTATATGATGTGTGCACTCACATGGGAGTATACACCCCATCCTCACACAGGCAGAGGCCAAAGCAAGATAAGAGATGTCTTCCTCTTTACTCTCCACCTTATTGCTTTGAGACAGGATGTCTCACTGAACTTGAAGCTCATCATTTTAGTAAAGCCGGCTGGCCAGGGAGCCTTCAGGATCTGCCCATCTCCATCGCCGGATTCTGGGGTGACAGGCAGGTACAGCCAGGCTTGACCTTTTTACTGGTGTTGGGGATTCAAATTCAGGTCATCTTGCCTGATGAGCAGGTGCTCTACCATTGGAGCCATCTGTCCAGCCCTAAGTCTCTTATTTATTTATTTTTTATTGTTATTAAACTTTTTCCATAAATCATACATCCTTTCTCAATCAAATTTAGAGTCACTTCCCTTTCCATGACCCCCACCCCACCTGAGTCCCTGTACTCTGCCATACATGTCTTGCATCTTTTTCTGAGTCTTTCCAGAGTTTTTTTCCCCAGTTCTTTTGTTGTTGTTCTCTCTAACTTGTATTGCTTCAATACATATATACATGTATATATATATATACATAGTTATATATATACATAGTTATATATATACATAGTTATATATATATAAATATATACATATATTCATACATATATACATACACATACACATATCACCTGAATTGGAGGATTTTTTTTTCTAAAATATGTCATGTTTTCCTTGAGGAAGTGCTTGAAGTTTCCTCCTTGGCAAACCCAAACAACCATCAATCCTGCCCTTGTGCTCCACACTGTGGTCTTTCCCTCCAGGGGTCCCCCAAATGAAGTCCAGTAAGCATGTGTCCTATCTTGATCCCCCTGTACTGGCCTCCATGATACAGCACGGGTAGTCCAACAATGGCAGTCTATACTCTGATGAGCCAGCCCTAAGTGTCTTAATTCCATGACTAGTACTGTTCTCTCTTTCCTTCTATAGGAAGCCGCCATCTTGAATTTTGTTTCCAGTCCTGTTGAATGCCTCCATAAATAAGTCACACAAAAGGAGCCATTCCAGTCACAGCTTGTTTTTCTGTTTATTTTGAGACTCAGGCACATCTAGTCCATGAATTTTAGGTGCTTTGTAATGTCTTGCCCTACCCATGTGTCCTTTTCCTGCTAGCTGCTCTTGGGATCTCAAACATAGCTCTCACTGTTGCAGACAACATTCCAATGAGCTCCCTGTGCTGAAGAATATGAAAATTTCCCAAAAGAATTTACCTACAGTGGCATCCCCGGAGGAAAAAAAAACACGTGACAGATGTTACAAGATATTGCCAGACCACCATACAAAGTCAACGCACCAGCTTATTTTCATAACTGAAATATAAGAGTTTATTTCTGTTGTTTTGGGGTTTTGTTTTGTTTTTGACAGGGTCTCCCTAGTCCCAGCCTGCCTGAAAGTCACCATGTGGACCAGGGTGGCCTCCATCTCATAGAGATCCACCTGCCTCTGCCTCCTGAGGCCTGGGATTAAAGGAGCATGCCACCATTCCCAGTGTAAGAATTTATTTCTATACATCACCCAAGTCATCTAATTTTGCATGATTCAATTACTTTTCATTGTCCATTTGGCGGCTATGAGCTGGTATTGCCGTTAGAACTTGAGTTTTCCTAACTACTAACAAAGTGGGGCATCATCTCCAGACCTTGTCTTTTGTACTTTTTAATGTGGATTGTAGGTGGCTGGATGGTTAAGGCAATCAATTGCTAATGTGTATAAATTGTTTTATCCTTTGTTTCCCCTCCGCCCTCTCTCCCTCTCTTTCTCTCTCCTTTCTTCTCCTCTTCTTTTCTGTCTTTCTCAACTGATGTATAGTCACTCTTTGATATACTATATAGTTCTAATCCCTTGGCTTTGTACATGAAGATTTTCTCTCAGTTGCTCTTCTTAACTTAACAAACTATGGCTTTTGGAAGCAGAAGGTTTAATAACTTGGTACAGCCAAATATTTTTCTCATTTAATTCTTACTTCATACTTATAAATATTAGTTTTTTTCTTTGTCAAAACAACTCCAAGATCTTGGTGGCCTACAAATAGAACAGCTCATTTCTTGTTCCTTTCCTAGGGAGCCTGGCACAGAGCTCCCTGCTGGGCTTGGCAGGATCTCTCGACCAGCCCAGATCCATCTTATTGTGGAAACCGGGCTGAACAGCAGCCGCTATCTGGCGTGTATTCCTTTCCTGAGCTGCTGTCACAAATTAACAGAAACTGGGTGGCTTCAAACAACAAACATTTACTCTCTCTCTCAGTTCTGGACGCCAGGATTCTGAAATCAAAACTTTGACAGAGTTGTTGGCTTTTCTTCAGGAGGCTCTGGGGGAGAATTCATCCCATACCTTTGACTTAGCTTCTGATGTCACTCGCTAGCAGTCTTTAGCTTACAGATGCTGTCCTCCAACATCCTTTCTCCCCCATCTTGTCTGTCTCAAATCTCCCTCTGTCTTTTTCTTAGAAAGATCCTGTTGTCCAGCATTAATGGTGTTTTATAATCCCATAGCTTGGGAGGTTGAGGCAGAAGAATTGTGAGTTCAAGGCCAGTATGGGTTACACAGGAAATTCAAATCCAGTGTGAATTGCATAGCAAAACCTTGTCTCAAACAACCAAGCAAACAAACACCAACAAACAGGGGAGGCTTGTTATTGGACCAGAACCCACCTCAATGATCCAATGGGGACTTCTCTTGAGATCCTTAACTTTATAATCTGCAAAAAACTCTATTTCTAAGCATTCCCGTAACCACAGGTCTCGGGTGAACGTATCAGTTGGGAAAAACACCACTAGTCCACTACAGTAGACATGTGATCACAACAAATTGCAGGCACTTTAGGTGAAAGCAAACACGTGACCCCCTTCCAAGCTTCTGCCTTGAATAGGGCCACACTCACTTCTGAAACATGCACCAGATACAGAACATCACACGGTCAAGCCCACCCTCTGAAAGCACAGCAAACACACATGGCAAAGAATGTGACAGTCAAATCTCATTTAAAGAGGACCTGATCTTTGATAATAATAATCCAAACCAGTACTTAACGCAAACATTTCATGATGCTAGAGATCAAACCCAGGACCCTGTGCCACTAGGCAAGTGTTCTATCACAGAGCTAAACCTACCCCCTGCCAGCCCATCTTGTTTTAAAAATCTAATCGTAATGTGTGGCTTTTAATGGAAAGCAAGCATCCTCAATGCCAATCCCCCTTCTCCACTATGGCGCTCAGCAACTTCTCAGTCTCCATCTCTGGACTCTAAGCATTTCCTGTAGCTCAGCTTTTACTCCTTATGTTCTCTTGGTTAATTTATTCTCAATTTAAAATAAAACCTTGCATACTACCCATAAAGGGTGGAACTCAAACTGTGCCCTTCCCTGAACATAAGATTTGTATATCATCCACTGGATGTCTTTTTTTAGTTGTTTGTTTAAAGTGCATGCATATATGTACACATGTGCAGGAGCGTGTGCATGTGTGTGTGTGTGTGTCTGTCTGTCTGTCTGTCTGTGTTTGTGTGTGTGCGTTCTCATTTGTACGTGTATACTTGTGTATGTGTTTGCATGCTAAAAGACAGCCTCATTGTAACCCTCAGGAACACTGTCTACCTACTTTGGGTCAAAGTTTCCCATTGGGCTGAAGCTCACCAATAAGGCTGGGCTGGCTGCTGACCGTAGAGCCCCAGGCATCCTCCTGTCTCTGTCTCCCCAGTGCTGGAAGCATCCACCATCACCTTTGACTTTTTTACATGGGTTCTGGGAATCAAAGTCTGCCCTTAGCTTCTAAGACAAGTGCCTCACTCACTGAGCCATCTCTTTAGCCCCTCGCTTAGATGAGTCATAATCAGCCACTTTGCCAGTCAAATATCGTTTCACCCCTCCCTACACAGCTATGTCTCCTTTAAGGATTCCTAGGAGAATATATTTAATTAACATTGCTACAATTCCCTCATCATTCAATTATTTTTGAGAGAGAATGCTTCACTCTGTAGCCAGAATGGCCTCAAACCCATGGTCTTCCAGCCTTACCTGTTCTGTTGCTGACATTACAGGCATGCACTGGCATACCCAGCCAAAGGAGACATTCATGATTCTTCATCCCTCATCCAAACCATCAGTAAGTCCTCAATGCTTTCCCAGAATCCCAAGTTCTATTTCCAAGTGAACAGTAGGAACAACAGCTTCCCCTGCTTCTGCCCTGGGAGGCTTTTCGCCCACTCTGTCTACACAGACTGTTTCCCTCCAGGCTCAAAATCATTCCATAATTTTCCATCTTACTTACAACAAAACCTGAAGTCCTGACCAGGTCTCCAAAGCTCTGGATAATCTAATCAGCCATTGCAATCACTTCCTTCCATTAGCCTGGGCTCTGCTCTTTTACCTTTTTTAATTTTTTTTTATTAATTTTATTTATTTCTGTATGTGTATGAATGTACTGTCTGCACGTAGGTCTGTGCACCAGTGTCATGCAATGCCGCGGAGGTCAGAAGAGGGCGTCGGATTCCCCTGGAACTGGAGTTCTCCTGGAATTGGAGTTTCAGATGTTTTTCGACCGCCATGTGGGTGCTGGGGATTGAACACGGGTCCTCTGTAAGAGCGGTCGGTGCTCTTAACCGCTAGGCCATTTCTCCAGCCCGGCTCTGCTCTTTTAATATCCACTTCCTGTTCCTGCTTGGGAAATCCTTTTCCTTTATATAATCTCACTGCTAGCTTCTTCTTCAGTCTTTCTTTTTCTTTCTCTTTCTCTTTTTCTTTTCTTTCTTTCTTTTTCTTTCTTTCTTTCTTTCTTTCTTTCTTTCTTTCTTTCTTTCTTTCTTTCTTTCTTTCTTTCTTTCTTTCTTTCTTTCTTTCTTCTCTTCCTTTCTTTCCTTCCTTCCTTCCTTCCTTCCTTCCTTCCTTCCTTCCTTCTCTCTCTCTCTCTCTCTCTCTCTCTCTCTCTCTTTCTTTCTTTCTTTCTTTCTTTCTTTCTTTCTTTCTTTCTTTCTTTCTTTCTTTCTTTGCTTTTCTTTTCTTCTCTCCTCTTCTTTCTTCTATCATTTCTTTCTTTCTTTCTTTAGTGCCTGTTGGGTGGATGGCCATGTCTCTCTCTGAACCTAGACTTTTGGCTAGACTGAATGGCTAAGGTTATAGGCATGCTCAATCATTCCTGCCTTTTTTATGTGAGTGCTGAGTTCTGAAACTCATGCTTACTTAGCAAGGAATCTTACCACTGAGCCATTTCCCCCAGTTCATCTTTGCTTTATTTTAAAAGTTCTTAGGAGAAAACTTTTCTGTTTATCTCTCTACTTCAGTCTGTTTCTTTTTTTCTTTATAGCACTTGTCACTGCCTCATGTTATGTTATTGTGGATTGGTTAATGTGTTTATCTCTCCTTTACCATCAGAATGTATTTAGTAGTGTAGTAGACACTCAGAACAGGCCTTGGCATGCGATAGAAAAACTAATAATATTTAGTTACCAGGAATGAATAAGAACTGAGAATGAAATTTATCTTATATATTGTTCACTCTTTGAATTTGGTTTCCAATTATTCCTTAAATAACATCCCAATTCTATTATTTGTTCAATTATCACATTTTTCAAAAGTATACCATGATTTGTTGACTTCCTTCTAAACAAAGGTTTAGCACTGTTACCACTATACAACAATACGCTGGTGGGTACGTCTTACCCCTATTGTCCCTCTAGAAATCTAATTACACCATCTATTGCTTTATGATGAAATCAAATTCTGTATTGGACTATATAATTATTTTCTTGTTGTTGAACTGTTAATGTTCAAACAGTTTACTTTCTTTTTTTTTTTTTTTTTTCAGTCTTTTTGAAACTGGAACTCACTCTGTAGACCAGGCTGGCCTTGAACTCACAAAGATCTGCCTGCCTCTGCCTCCTGAGTGCTAGGATTAAAGGAGTGCGCCACCACGCCCGGCTAACAGTTACTTTCTTATACAAATATTTGGTTAGTTTTGAATTATGATAGTCTCAATCTTATACTTTCTTATTTTATATGAGCCATGATTTCTCTAGCAATCCATTAACTCCTCTGTCCACTCATCTTTTAAAATGACCTCTCTGGAGTGAACTACTCATCTGCTGGTCACTTTCTTGACCAGCTGTGCAGGCGTTGTTCCGGAACTTTCCTTCACCACAACCATGTCACTCCTCTCCTGGATTTGCACTCTCTGTTCCCTGACCTGTGTTCTCTTTTGTGTTTTCTAACTTCCACTTGCACATTTTTCACTCTTCAGATGGAGCTTATAACCTCAAGAACAAGAATACTTCAGAATGAAATATTTTCGTCCTCATCTGTTTTCTGTTGCTTTATCTGACTACCTGAGATTGAATAATTTATCAAGGACAGAGGCTCTTTGGGGCATGCTGCCTGCCAGATCCTTCTCTCTGCTTATGACTCAGCAGAAGGCATCTCATAACCAGGCAAAGTATGCGAGCTCAGGTCTTTTCTTATAAAAATCCACTAACACCATAAGGCCTCACCCTCATGACTGCACGTAACCCTGATTACTTTCCAAAGCACCCACTTTGAAGTTAACTCAGGAATTTGGGGGTTAAATTTCTAACACCTGAACTTTTCGAACACA
Organism: Rhizomys pruinosus; assembly: GCA_009823505.1. NCBI lineage: Eukaryota > Metazoa > Chordata > Mammalia > Rodentia > Spalacidae > Rhizomys > Rhizomys pruinosus. Next base: position 5,733,597 of record VZQC01007982.1, read on the forward strand.
ATTCAAACCACAGCAACACTCTCATGCACTGTACTGACCTGGTGAGCTCTTTGAATCCAGAAACTTCTTCTCTTTAGTTTTGAGAAATTGTAGTTCATTGTTTCCTTTAATATTTTCCTTTCACCTATTTCTTCTATCCTCTTTTAGTTTTTGAACACTGAGGTATTGAATTTTTTAATTATTTCTGTTTTGATCTTTTATCTCCTTTGCTCCATTTCCCCCTTTTTCTTCATTTTTCTTTGGGATAATTTTTTCTAATTTTTTTCCATTCCATTTCTTGAATTGAATTTTTATAAAATCTGTCCACAATAGTTGTCATTTACAAAACTTCATTCCTATTTTTTTTGTCTTTTTTGAGACAGGGTCTCCCTGTAGTTCCAGCTGTCCTGGAATTCCCTATGTAGACCAGGCTGGCCTTGAACTCAGAGAGATCTGCCTGGCTGATCTTGAACTCAGAGAGATCTGCCTGCCTCTGCCACCTGAGTGCTGGAATTAAAGGCATGCGCCACCATGCCCAGATCAATCATATTTTCTTCAAATAGCTCTTCATTTTATTTTTAAAGTATATTCTTTTTATAATTTTTATTGAATTCTTGCATATTTCATATAAAACATCTTAAAAATCTTTATACCTCCTCCCCTGTCCACTCCCTCCCAGAGTCCCCTCCGCCAGATTTCATGCATTCTGTCATTTAAATTAAGACCTATCTAGTCAAGTTAGTGTCCCCAGACATCCATCACAGCAAGTTCATCCACTGGGGTCTAGTCAGTAGAGTCACTCCCTTCATGAAGATCAGCTCTCCCTCACCCAGCAGTAGATTGGGTTCTGCTGCCCATTTCCCCATTTCTATGCTGGGCTTTGTCTGCTTGCATTTGCACGGGTCTTGGTCATGCTCTTACCATTGTGGTAGATTCATATGAGCAATATCCCAGGAGCTTGTAAGACTGTTTCCATCTGGTCATCCACTTCCGCCCGTGGCTCTTACCATCTCTCTGCCCCCTCTCCTGAAATGGTCCCTGAGCCCTGGGTGGGTGGAATTTAATATAACAGTCCTGTTCAAGGACCTACACTCTGCAGACTCTTATTCTCTACTCCATTTGTGGCCTTTTGTGTTCATTGCCCTACGTTGCATGAGGGAACTTTTGTTGATTAGAGTTGAAAGATGCATTAGTATTCTCTCCACCCCTTGCTCTACTATGTTCTGTGAATCTTAGATGTACAAGTTCCATTGTAGATGTGTTGGGGTTGGACTGTCATTGATGTTCTTCCTTAGCAGCTTGCATAGTTTCCAAAACTATGAGAGCTAGCCTTCAGAGAGGTGACTTCCAGGTCAGCTCCAGCTCCATTGCTCCAAGTCCTGTGTCTGAAGTATATCCTATCTTCATAGGGTCTTACCTTCAGGTTCTGGGAGGCAGTCAAGGCCTGTGGCAATAGCCTGTGTAATTTTGAGAGTCTCTTGGACCTGGCCAATGACTCAAAGAGAGGTTTCTCTTTCTGGCACTGTTTCTTGTTATATAGCCTTTAGCTATACACATGGACTCAAGTAACGATATTGTATGTGTAATTTTTCAGTAGTGTTTTCTTTTTTTTTTTTTTTTTGGTCTTTTCGAGACAGGGTCTCCCTGCAGCCTTAGCTGTCCTCAAACTCAGCTGTCCTGGTGTAGACCAGGCTGGCCTTGAACTCACAGAGATCCTCCCACCTCTGCTTCTGCCTCCCGAGTGCTGGGATTAAATGTGTGTGCCACAATGCCTGGCCAGTAGTGTTTTCAACTAATACATTTCCCTCTGTTTTTTTTTTTTTTTTTTGCAACAGCAAAGTGTTATTTATCTCTTCTCTCTTTCTCATGTCATACCCCCTTTCTCTCCCTTAACTGGAGAGGGAAGGAAGAGGGTATATACCTACTTTTAATAAGCACCTAGTAATTGTACATATTTATAGGATCCAACATAGATAGCATTTCAACACATATACACAATGCGCGATGACCAGATAATGGTAACCGGTGTTTGCCACATCAGACATTTGATATCTGTGTTGGGTAGTTTGAAGTGCTGTCAGTTAGCTGTGTTGAAATAGTCAATTAGTTGTTGTCAACCATAGTTATCCATACTGCTTCAGATTTTTGCTCTTTTTGTAGCTGAATAGTATTTTAGCATGTATATATCACATTGTCTTTATCCATTCATCAGTTGGTGGACATTCAAGTTGATTGCATGATACTTATGAGTAGTGCTATGAAAAGACACTGGCCCTCAGATATCTTTTCGTGTGGTAGTTCTACTTCTAATTTCTTGAGGTGCCTCCATGCTGTTTTTCCATAATTTGCATTGCCTTTATGAAATACATTTCTTGGGCTGGAGAGATGGCTCAGCAGTTAAGAGTGCTGACCACTCTTGCAGAGGACCTGGGTTTGATTCCCACCACCCACATGGTGGCTAAGAACCGTCTTTAACTCCAGTTCCAGGGGAATCCAATGCCCTCTTCTGACCTCCTCGGCATTGCAGGACACGGGTCCCAGGGATAGAAGTCAGGTTGTCCACCTTAGCAGCAGGTGCCTTCACCACTGAGCCATCTTACCAGGTCTGAGTTCCTTTTTTGATCATTTTGTTTTATTCTTCCTCACAAAGCCCCTCCTTCATTTGATGCTAATATTTAAGCCCAAGGTTTTAAGCAGTTGATCGGAAGTGGCAGTACAGAGCTCGCTAAAGATTTCCAACAATCAGCCAGAAGTATCACAACAGATTCCTTGGGTGTCTGCACCTTTGGGTTTTTCCCTTTTTGTTTTCTTCTTTTCCAGTGCCATGTATGTCACTTCCTTGGTCTCCAGTGCTCCAATTTCCTGTTTGCAGAGGACTAACCTAGCTGGCAGTGTGCTGGAAGCCTCACATCGAAGGGGTGGTGTGTGAGGATGTGTCAAGTCTCCTGGGAATTGATTTCTACCTGAATGTTTGTTACTCCTGTGCAGACTTTGGCTGCTACCTCTGAGCTTGCCACTTCTATTCAGAGAATAAATAAGATAAGCTACCTTCCAGTCTGGTTGAGAGGGTGTTCACCTGGCTGTGTCCGATTGCGAAGGCCATCTGGGTTTCCCCAGTGACATTTTGAACCAAATCTCTTTTCTGTTCCACTCCACACTTTCAGATGTTCCCATTACTTTAAAATCCTGATCCCAAGGCTTGACTTGGCATTTTTTCTTGTTGGCCTCCAAATCCACGGTGCAAGATTTCAGTTTCTCAGCTCTGTTAAGTCAATTACTAACCATCTGTCTATTTTCCATATTCCAAAGCTTGGCTGGAATCTGCCCTTCTGTGGTCCCTTGCCGGGACAGTTTGCCTCCTTGGATTCATGTATGGTCTTAACTTTTTTTCCTATCATCTTGGTAAAGTTTAGAGAAGCAATAGAAATAAATAAGTGTTGCTCATTTGGTCCATCATGTTTAACCACATTCTCCAATTTGTGTCCCACCTCCTATTAAAATATTTACCTGTCATTTTTCTTACCATTTCTAGTTTTCTTTTTCACTGATTATATTTATTTTAGTGTGGAGTAAGAATATTGAACCCAAATTTGTTTCTACATAACTGATTGTAGCTTCACCATGAATAGAATAGTCTACCCTTTCCTTCTGAGCCATCTCTCTAGCCCCCCACACTTTTTTTGATTTAATTAAAAATAACATATTTTCCATTGTATGTAAAAGAGGAGTGGCTGGAGAGATGGCTCAGCAGTTAAGAGCACTGACTGCTCTTGCAATGCACTTGGGTTCTATTCCCAGCATCCACATGGTGGCTAACAACTGCTCATAATTCCAGTTCCAGGGGGATCTGACACACTCTTCTGACCTCTGAGGGCACTTATACACATGCAGGCAATACACTTATATACATAAACTAAAAATAAAAAAATAAAATATTTTAAAAGAAAGAGAGAGATGGCTGGTTACAGGTGCTCTAAATTTTGTGTACTGAATTTTGTTACAATTTTCTTGCTAAGTTATTTTATTAGTTTCAATGTGTTTGAAGAGCCTCTTGAATTTTTTATATGCATAATGACATCATAGCAGATATATGTTTCTCTTCTTCCCAATCTCAATGGCTCACTCTTCTCTTTCATGGAAGAAACATCCATAGTTCTTGTCTTTTTAGTGGTTATAATGGAATTGCTTTTAACATTTCATCACAAAGAACAATGCGATCGATATATATCCAATAAATGTCTCTCAATCTGTTTGTGAACATTTTCTTCCTAGTTTTCTAAGAATTTTTTCTACAAGTGAGTAATAACTTTACCAAATAGGATCCTTTAATTTTTTAGATGATTTTCCTCTTTTTTTGTTTGGTTAAACTTTAAGCTAGTAATGTATATCAATAGATTTCAGAGTTTGAGTCATCTCAGCATTTGTTGTACTGTTTTTTTATACTGTTAGACACAATCTGCTAGGTTTATGTGTATGCCGTGTTCTACCTGCATGTTCAGCAAGTATCTAAGTGTACCACATGAATGCAATGCCCAGAGAAACCAGAGAGGGCATCAGATCCTCTGGAACTCTAGTTACATATGGTAGTTAGCTGCCCCATGAGTGCTGGGAACTGTACCTAGGTCCTCTGCAGGAGCAGCCAATGTACTTAACCACTGAGCAACCCACAATTTGCTAATTTGTAACTATTTTTTTTCTTACTCATTTTAACTAATTCTTTCTGGTCTCTTTGGAGCAGGGTCTCCCTATAGCCCCACCTAGCCTGGAACTCACTGTGTAGACCAGGGTTATCTTGAATTCACAGAGACTCATCTGCCTCTGCCTCCTGAGTGATGGGATTAAAAGCATGAACCACCATGCCCAGCTTAATTTTAACTAATTGCTAATGTTTTCTAGGTCCATAAATGCAGTTAGTCTAAATTCTTACTCTTTTTCAGTGTGTGTGCGTACATGCTTTGTGATCCAATTTTAATACCAAGAATATAATTTTCTAATATCTCAGTTTTATTTTATTGTTTTATAATCTTGGGAGTCTGGAAAGATTCCATTTTATTAAAGAAATGTGGGAAAGATTATTCTGCTTTTAACAAAATTTTAAATCCTTTTTTCTGTTCAATAAAATAGATTTTTTAAATTTATTTTTTATGTGTATGAATGTACTGTCTGCATGTAGGTTTGTGCATCCATGTCGTGCAATGCCTCGGAGGTCAGAAGAGGGTGTCGGATTCCCCTGGAGCTGGACTAGAGTTAAAGACGGTTCTCAGCCACCATGTGGGTGCCAGGGATCGAACCCGGGTCCTCTGTAAGAGCAGTCAGTGCTCTTAACTGCTAGGCTATCTCTCCAGCCCCTAAAATAGATTTTAAAGTTAAGACCATGGCTCTTTTCTGATGAACTCAAGGCAGTACTTACTTTGAATGAAAAAAAAAAAAAAACGAAAACAAAAAACCATGGCCTGCTTTACTTTTCCCAAGTCAACCTACAAACAAAGTATAATTGCTACTTACTGATCAATGTGACAGCAAATGCTAGGAACCAAATATATATATATAGTATTATTATTATATATAATATAACCTATAATAAGTTCATTGGAGCTATTATCTTTTTTTTTTTTTTTTAAAAGGAAGAGATTTATAACTTGACTTACGATTGATGGTTCCGGGAAATTAAGAGTCCATTGTGGACAGGAGGCTTGGTTGCCGGGGCTGGAGCAGAAAGATGAAGGTTCTACCAACATTCTCTTCTTGAATGAGTACAGGGAAGGCGAGATGAGAGGAGGAAGAGAGAAGCGAGAGAGAGAGAGAGAGAGACTGGAGACTGCAAGGCTTGTTAAACTAACTAAGCCCACCCCCAATGACATACTTCCTCCGGCATGGCTATACCTTCTAAGATCTCCCAGAACAGTGCTACCAACTGGGGACAAAATGTCTGAATACTTAAAGCCTATGGGGGACACTCTCATTCAAAACACCACATTCCACTCCCTGGCCCCCATAGGCTCATGACCATATAAAATGCAAAATGCATTTAGTCCAACCTTAAAAGTCCCCATAGTCTTTACCAATCTCAATTCTATTCAAAAGTCTACAGTCCAGTCTCTTCTGAGACCCAGGCTAATCTAACTGTAAGCTCCTGTAAAATCAAAAGACAAATTACATACTCCCAACATACAGTGGAACTGAATACACATTTCCATTCCAAAAGGGAGGAATAGAGGCATAGTGAGGAAATACTGGACCAAAACAAGACTGAAAACCAGCAGGGCAAACACCAAGTCCAGTAGCTCCATGCGCGACTTCTGGGACTTTACTTTCAAATGGCTTAGATGGCTCAGCTCTTCCAGCTCTGCTTGCAACAAACATCTCTTCCTTAGGCTGGTACCACTCCCTGTATGCAGCTCTCCTTGGCAAATATCTCACAGCTCTGGCATCTCAAATGTCTCTTTGGGGTCTCCACTGTCAACCAGGCTTCATATTCACAGCTTCACGCAATGGCCTATCAGGGCCTTCTTTATTCAGGGATGCCCCTGCTGTACTCTGCCTGGCCTCTGCAGCTCTCTGAAACTGCAGAGGAAGAACTGATGACCCCTTCACTCTTGCACCCTTCATGCCTCTAAAGCCAGCACCATGTGAATGAAATTGAGTTTGGCTTTGAGTTTGGCTGCAAGTTCAGGATGGACTCTATCCTACTTCAACCACATTCACAACTTCTCTTCCCTTTCAGTATTTTCCTTTCTTTCTTTCTTTTTTTTTGGAAGGACATAGTGCAAAGATGTCACATTAGTTTTTTTTTCACATAAATTTATTTTTTTTTATCAAATCTAGACCCATGTCCCCCCCATCCCCCCACCATACCAGAGCTCATGAATTCTGCCAAACATGCTTTTCATCTCTTTCTCAGTCTTTCTCAAGTCATGGAGCTATTTCTAAAGGTCTCTCTACTACAGTTTATTAGGTAGCTATGTCTTGTGATAGGCAAGCTATTCTTTATCTGTGATGATCTTACTGGGAAAAATATTCCAAAGGAATTTCCTATATAAATCCTATGTATTTTTAGTTCTATTTACAAATGACCTCTGGAAAAAAATAAATACTATGAAAGTGAAATTTCCCATGCAGAGATTGGGCAAATGTGGTGTGTGTGTGTGTGTGTGTGTGTGTGTGTGTTTAACACCTTTTTCTTTCTTTTTGAATTTCTGATTTCTTCTAAATAGAAATACAGAATAATTTTTGTACATACAAGAAATGTGTTGAATTATTCTTCCAATCTGCAGTTCTACAACAATTCTACCTCAGATGTATAAACTAGGCTTCATGGCACCCCATGTGCTATACTCTGTATATAAAAAATCCAGGGTTTATCTAGAGAAACATACTTCTTCCTCCCCTCCCCTGGCATAACCCAAAATATTTAGCCATTTATCTTCTTTAAAAAAAATGTGAAATGCATGTTCCATGTTTCCTGTTGATAATATTTTCCCCACTTGTAGCACAAATTCTCTTTCCTCTGAAAGCCAGCACTTATTTTATTCATAGATTGCAAAATGTTGTCCTGCTGCAGTTCCTACAAAGGCAATTCCTCATGTAGATGGGAAGCATGTCATTTAGGATATCATCTGCACAGATGACAGAAAGTAACACTTTCACACAGTCTTCTATGAGTTATGGATGATCATGCCTTGAGGTCACATGCCCAGAAAATCTCTGGGCAGAGGTCATATCATAATCACCGATGAACCTATGATTAAGATGTTTTAAGAACTCAATATCTGCCCTATAAAATTGAAATGGAGGCATTATAAAAACTCAGGGACAGTGTTCTCAGATACCATTAAGCCATTTTTCCTTAGTCATTCTAGGAATGATTGGTTTGCTTGCTCCGTGTGTTTCCCCTTGATTGGTAACTTTAATTGTGGTGTTAAACTCTGATTGGCTTTTGTACTTTTAAATTACCCTGCAGCCCACACCTTGGGGCCACCCTCCTCCCAAGTTGAGTGTTGGCCGGGATTCTTAATTAAATTAAACCCTCCCTTAAAACACCACGTGGTTAAGTGGGTGGTCTTTCAGCTGCAACTTTGTAACAGTTTGAGGGGGACCCCCAGATCCTAACATAACATTCACTAATGTCTGGTTGAGCAGTAGTGAACTTGAAATGTGTGACTCCCACCAACCAGTTACTTCTTTTGTGTATCTGGGAAAGTATAGTCTGCATTCTGGTTCTGTATGCCTAAAGCTCACTTTTGGGCCCAGTCGTCTTTGCTATAGTGTTTTGGGGGCTGGCTGGTTGGGGGGGGGGCTTGCTAAGGAGTATAGGAAATGCTGGAGAGATGACTCAGCAGTTAAGAGCACCAATTGCTCTTGCAGAGGACCCAGGTTCGATTCCCAGCACCCGCATGGTGGCTAAGAACCATCTTTAAGCCAGGCATGGTGGCACACACCTTTAATCCTAGTTCTCAGGAGGCAGAGGTAGACAGATCTCTGTGAGTTCAAGGCCAGCCTGGTCTACAGAATAAGTTCCAGAACAGCTGGGGCTATAGGAAGACACTGTCTCAAAAAGACAACAACAACAACAAAAAATTGTACAGATACTTCTAGGTGACTTGTTATACTGAAAGCTGTAGAAACTCACCAGCTGCTTCCCAAGTGTTCTCAATGAAGCAGAAAGGGCAGGGACTGCTTCTCCAAATAGAGATCATTTCTACATCAGGGCTTCATGAACAGAGAAAGGCTTTTTCAGTAAAACTTTACATGTTGAAAACTAAGCGTCTGGACCTATAATTAGCCAGGGAAAATATTTCAAACTTCCTGGTCAGTGATGAAACAGTGTCTAAACATATACCAATAATGAAACATGGGTTTTGCACCTAGCCTAAGGCCCGACAAATAATAAGTACTTCAATTTTTTTTGAACTAAGAACTGACTGAATGAATTCTAAAAAACACAAGACCACAATTGGATGCATGTGTGGGCCAGTGATCTGCATGTAATTCAGCATCTCTAAATACTGACTCTACCCTAGCATAGGCTTTCTAGAATTCACTAGAACATCAGTGCCACCTTCAAGGGCATATACTTCTGCCTATACCAGCCCCAAAGCAGGTGCTGGGCCTCTTAATACCCTTCCCTGTTCCATATCCATTTCTAGCAAATTTTAGTACATTCTCCCCATTTCTAAGACCAGGGAAAGAAAAGGTGGACAGGTATTAATGCGGAAAACAAACGAGGCTATCCAAACCTTAGAGCCCCATCTGCTAAGTTTCTGGGACTATTTCTATTTTGGTCAACATTATCTCCCCCAAAAGACTGGCATTTTCATTTATATGGAGGGTTTTTTTTTTTGTCAGTTGTTTATTTTTTATTTTTTTTTTATGTGTATGAATGTACTGTCTGCATGTAGATTTGTGCACCTGTGTCATGCAATGCCTTGGAGGTCAGAAGAGGGCGTCGGATTTCCCTGGAACTGGAGTCAAAGAGGGTTCTCAGCCACCATGTGGGTGCTGGGGATCGAACCCGGGTCCTCTGCAAGAGCAGTCGGTGCTCTTAACCACTAAGCCATCTCTTCAGTCCCTGGTCAGTTGTTTTTAGAACACACACATATTTTATATATGCCCCCTCCAGGCTACAACCCAATAAGTACAGTGGATCTGGGTCTCATCTACTTCGGGTTTTCAACTTGCATAACAATTTAAATTCATTTTGTAATGCAACTACTTTTGAAAAGAAATACACTATGAAGGCTTCCTCTACTAAAAAGTTTTCCCGCCCCCAGCCTCGCCCCCATAAGCGTGTCTAAATCTAACTCTCCACTTTTTAGTTCATAGACTCACTTTCTTTTTAAAGCTCCGTTTGTCTCCTACAAGACAGCCTCTTGCCTCAAGACGAACATTTCTTAGGAGTGTTCCTGACAATGGATCCACTTCCAGGAGGCCCTGCTTAGGATAGCCAAAAAAGGGCATGGAACAGGCTGGTTTTGGCCGCCTGCTCGCAGTTTCAGAGCTTTTTAGGACTTGGTTTTTCTGATGAGTGATTTCCTGAGCATGCCTAGGGAATGACAGGCATCTCCAGAGGCAGCCGGCATCACCTTGGCCGGGGGTGTCGTCATTGACTGCCTATTAGAAAAACTACAGGACAATGCATACCGCTGCCTGCTGACTGTAAACATAGGGGATATGTGTTCACTTAGCATGGACTTCTGGGAGGGGCCAAGGAAGGGCGGTCTGCAGTTTTATTGAATAGAGCAGTGTGCATTAGGCTGCCTGGCTGCCGGCGGCTTGTTCCCTCGCTGTGCTGTTTAAAGGAATCTGTTTCCTTTCCGAAGGCATCCTCCTCTTCCTCCTCCAGAAGAATTTGAAGCCTGAGAGGTAAGGCACAGGGTCTTTCTTTTTTCTCCCGCCGAAGGAGCTGCAGCAGCTCTGCAGACTTCAGTCAACATTCCAGGCAAGCGTTGCTGGAGATGCAAAATCTCTGGAGGCAATAGACTGTAAATTCCCAGAGCCAGCCTGGGCTTCCCTGACGTGCAGATGTTCCCAGGAGGTCAACACGATGAAACTTCAAATTTTGTTTCTAGAGCTGGGAGGAGAGGGAAGATCGTATAGTGAGTGACTTGTGTTCAGGGAGTACGGGAAATGTAGCTCAGGATATGTAGCTCAGGATGCACTTTTGTTTCAAGAGGGAATTGTACCTGGAATCCTCGGACCAGTGTTAGCAAGTGTGCTCTACTGGGCTATGCCTCCAGCAGTTTCCTCTCCATCCTTTTATAAGCAGAGCTTTAAGAAGGCTTTGCTTTAAAAGTAACAGTAACATGTTTTTAGGTTGATAGGATTGTATTTTCCTTAGCTAAAGGCATGTCTCTGTTCCTCTGCTACCAGGATTTAAGCAGTAGTCTTTTTAGACTTTCAAGAAAATGAAGTCAAAGAATTCCAGTGTGGCTTAAGCTAATTTCACTCATCTGATATTTGCTGAGACAGTAGATGCCTACTCTGGTCTGTTTCCTGTAAAACCAAGTAGCAAGAGAAAGCAGACACGAGTGGGCGTGTGTTGGGAAATCATAGTTAACTCCCTACCGAGATATTTCTAAAGAAATCTTTTTTTTTTTTTTTTTTTTTTTTTTTTTTGTGTTTTTGTTTTATTGAAAGTGTGCCTGAGTTTGCTGGGAGACGATCTGAAAAGAAGCAAGCTGGAAATGTGTTCCAGAAAGGAAAGAGATGAGCTGCTATTTCCAGACAGACATATTTGGGCATCTTGAACAGTAGTAGTACCAAGCAGCTAGTCGGTAGTAGTCTGTAATTCCTTTTAGAAAAAGCTGATTTGTAAAGGTGGGGGGGTTGTGCTTTGGCAATACATGGTCAAAAAAGTGCATGAGAACAAAGCGGTTGGTATTCATACATCCCTTCTGTTAACAAGGCTGTGTGGATGAACTTGTAAACTGAAGCAGTAAAATCCTCTGGTGTGTTCAGCAAACCCAGACATACATGTCTTAGTGAAGACAAGGTACCAGGCGAAAAGAAGAGTAAATCTGATCATTAAAAAATTAATGTCTACTAAAGACTATAAGCTACAAATGAGGGATTCAGTTGGATTTTATGTCATAGAGTTTGATGGTGTGGGTTGAGATTCGCTGAGTAAATCCTTTTTGTATAGAAGTGTGGGGATAATTTCTTGAGAATGCCTTTCTGTTTCTAGAGTGATATATGAGAACGAATGCCCTGTGCATTTCTTTCCCTGGAACAGTTCTGAGTAACTGTGAGAGAAAAGCTGCAGGCAAAAGCTATAGTTTGATTATTGTCCTTCCCCCAAAGAGATCAGGTTCCAAACGATTTTCACAATGTTTTTAATGTCAATCAAAATATGGAGAGCAATTTCTTTTTCAAGTGTTCTCTGAACCATGCAGGGAATGCAGTTTGGAAAGAAATCTATAATCTTGGGATTTAGAGATAAATTCCATTGTGAAACCAGCATCTCTGGATCCCTGGATGTTCAAACTCTCCGTGAGCAGCCTCTCTCATTCCCCCCACCCCATGTGCTTGTCACCCGCAATCACTACACAAACACCCTTCTGAAATAACACAGTGGTATGTTCTCCACACACAGGGTAAGATTTTAGTTCATGTTGAACTTCAGGCAGTTCTGAGTGCTTCTTCTTCTGTGTTAAGAATTAGCCAAACTACATCTCCCCAAACAGAGAAGTAAAGGAAGTTTGATGAACCCACAGTGTGGCAACTTTTACTCTATTAAAATCATTTAAGGAGAAACATAAAGGCAAAACTCTGCATCCTAAAATGAATGGCTCTTAGAACACATGAGGAATATATAATTGTTGACCTATAGATTAAGTCTGGGGTCATTTCCATTGTTCAAAGTCAATAGACTATGCCCATTTAAAATTTCCAAACAATTGCCTTAAATATACAGTTCTTGAATTAAAGAGAGGAGATACAGGTTCAAAGTTCAGATTCAAGTGTTTAAATGAGATACGTAAATGTTTTTCCTGACAATGGAACTACCCTCAATTCTGATTGGCTCCTGTGACTGACCTAATACTTTCCCATTCTCAGCAGGTGCAATAGGTTGGTACTGGGGTATGCCATCGAAAGTTAAAGAGTCTAGCCTGGGTATTCTCAGTCCTGTAGGCCTTTTCTTTAAAACAATTACAGTTGTCTCCATTTATCATTTTCATGGTAGCATGATTACTGGTTAATCATTCTTCAGTGAGACAAAAAGTGACTTAAAGATGGGCCTGAGAATGGGTTCCCAAGTTCCCCATCTGCCTGGTGTCTGTCACATGGCTTGGAAATGTGGGGTGAGGCCATGGTTGGGGAGGTGGGGGGCAGAGAAAATGCTGACAGAGTGGAATGCAGATAGCATGGTAGGACTGAGGAGGAGGTCAGGAAGATGCTGCCAGGATTTTCAAACTTTAAGAAGTCATTTTCAGGGTACATCTCTCAGAGCCCCCCAAATAGTACCATTAGCTTCTGAACTAAAAGTCCTTCATCTGTCAAGCCAGAAGCTCATAGGCTCTGAGGAACTGGATAGTTTCAAGAGATATTTTTATCTTAGGTTTAACTCATAAGCACCAAGATTCTCGTTTGGTTCCTCTACTTAAATAACCCTGGCTTTTAAGGAAGGTGTCAACTCCTTGGCTTCACCTGTAGCTTAGATGTCGGGGTGCTTCTCCCCCAACCCATAATAGTTAAGACATCCAAATAAGATGAAACCTTTGTCCCTTTCCCTGTGGCCATAGAGCAGAAGCTGCTTCCAGTTGGAATCTTCTGGACATTACACTTATCCCAGGAGGTAATCATTTCTTAATTACTTCCCTGACCATCTCTCCTCCTTCTTCCTATTTGAGAACCTTTTGACCCCAAGTTCTTCCTAGAACCCTGATCCTAGAACCTTATGAATGAACACTAAATTGGCTTTGATAATCAGAGACCAACACGATGTGCTATCCGTGGATGAACTACAGTATCCAGGAACCAGGAAATGTGAGAGGCCAGGTGAACAGAACACCAACGACAGAGTGCTGACAACAGACAGGCCTTAGTAAATGAGGCAGCTTCTTTGCCTCCAGCCAAAAGCATGGAATTAATCCCAGCTTGTCAAGCCTGGGCCTTGTAGGCAGGATGAGGTAATCAGTAGCACCTGGCTGGGGTTCCTGTTAGTATTAAGACCAGACTGCCCTAGGAGCTTGCCTCTCACCTATGTTAGCTTCTATTCTTTAGTATTCCCAACTTTAACCAAAGTCTGGCAACACCCCAACATCCTATCCTTACCCCTCAGGTATCCAACTCACTTTCTCTCCCAACTCCTAACTAAGCCCAGAGCTTTCATAATTTCCATGATTGGAAAGAAATGGAATCTTAGCTGTAGGATGAGGCCCGGATGACAAGTGTCAAGCACAGCTATGCCCCAGATAAGGGACAGCCACTTATTTTCAGGGAAAAAGGATAAAACTTAGACAAAAGTCTTCTGGTAGGGTCTTTGCTAGGTAACCCAGGCTGCCCAGGAACTTACAAACCTCTTGCTTGAATATAAATTGCTTCTTGTTTCCTGAGCCTTCTGGCATGGCTTTGTGCGCATGCAGATGAAAGTCCTTGACTACTAGGAAATTGTCTTCCTTGGAGAAGAACAAATTAATAGGAATACAGAATCAGTTTCTTTTAAGCCCACAGGGGGCGCTGCATCTAGCTTTGCTCAAGATATGTTGCTGAGGAGCTAGACAGACCTCACCTGTGGGCTAAGGACTGGCAGGTCCAGGGCGAAGCACCCCCAGGGACAAGGGCCAGTAGGCATCAAGGCTGGGATCAGGAGGGGCAATCGCAGCAAGAATGCATAGAGCGTTCAAAATTAAACGATGTCATAAATTACAGCCAGTTGATAAAGGAGAACTGGTAAAAGTGAGGAGTCAGGCAAAGTTTTAGAAACCAAGATCTTAGGCAGCAAGTCCAGACAGGTGGGATGAAGTACGGGGTAATACTTGGCTCAGTACTGAAAACACATTTCAGCACTGAGTACTTCAGTACTTAAGCAAAGGGGCAGGATTATAAACTACATGTAGGATAAGAAAGGAATGGAACTATTAGGAAATTCAGAAGCCAAAGCAGGATGAGGGCCAAAAAGGATGGGGTCAGGATCCAGATGGCTCACGGACCGAACAGGGACTGTGACTCTCCTTCCTGTGCTCCCATTTATGTGAACGCAGCAGCTCTGTGCATTTATTCTTTCGTCTGGAAACTTCTTTCTGTGCTTCTGGGTCAGGTTCTGAAAGAGGATATTTGATTGATTGGGGTAACTATCATCTTCATTTGCCAAAGGTGCTGGTGTATGTGGATATGGTATGATATGGTGGCCTGGATGACCATCTTCACCTGGCATGGCCTTAAAGGAGTTTAACTTTAAGTTGGCTCCACTGATGACTGAATAAGGAAGAATCTTCCATTTCTGAATGATTCTAGAGAAAAACAGCATGAGAATTTTTATAGACAAAAAGGTTTGTATGAACTAAAGGTATGATATACCTTCCCTAAATGAAGGAAATCTTTCAAATTCAGTAAATTTTGACTTAACAGTTCTAATAAAGAAAAATTCAGGGCTGGAGGAGATACCTTAATGGCTAAGAATGTGTGCAAGCCTGAATCCCCAGTTCCCACATTAAAAAAGAAGTTTGAAGCCAGGGTTAGCCTGGCATGGTGGCACACACCTTTAATCCTAGCACTTGGGAGGCAGAGGCAGGTGGATCTTTGTAAAAAAAAAAAAAAAAAAAAAAAGAAGTTTGGCATAACCAGGTGTATGGGTAATCCCAGTAGGAAGATTGCTGGGTGTGCTGGCTGCCAGCCTAGCTCCAGGTTTGGTGAGAGACTGTCTCAAAGGAATAAGCAGAGATACTGGACACACCCCTCTGGACGCTGCAGACATGCACAGGCACACATCTCTGCACACACACCACATATGTACACCATACACACAGATCAAGACGCCGTGCGCGCGCGCGCACACACACACACACACACGCTCATAGACATATATGTACACACAAAGCCTCATGTCTCAAATGCATCCATGCTAGTGTTCTCTTAGCCAGTGGAGCTCTGAGGTCTAGGTGATATTTTCCATGTTATCAGTCATTCATGGAACACCTGTCATATCTGTCAAGTAGAGGAAAAGATGCTGTACATTCTGCTCAGTTCAGATCACACTGGGAGCCCCAGGCTCTGTTCTGGGTCCACTCTTCAATGAAGCATTGACAACTACACATCCGGGAGTGGTCAGGAGAGCCAAACAAATGGGGAACAGATAATAAATCTGGACCTATTTATCTCAAAAAAAAGAGAAAGAAACAGAAGTGGGTGCAAGTGTGTTTTCTAATACTTAAAGTACTTTTACTCAGGGCTGGGATAAAGCAGCCGTCTCAAGAGAGTGCAACTGAATGCGTAAGTTCATGGGACTTTTAGGCTGCCAGTATTTGGAGATATCATTTAGCCCAGGGAGTATATAAATTTTCCATTCGTATACCAGGACTCCCCGACTGTTAAGAAGGCTTCTAAGGCTGTGTTCTAGTTCATAGGAAGTTGCAGTGGGTCCAGCCATTGATAAGGTCACAGAAGGGAAGATCCATGGCTACTGAAGGGCCGTGTTTGGCACATTACCAGTGTAATCTATAGCTTCTGAACCTCTGGGCCTTGGATCCCTGGGAGACCAGCACTTTTGGAAAGAGATAAATGAATCTTTATATGCAGCAGGAACCTTTGGGAAACTGGGTAAATAATGTGTCTCTCCTGATATATGCAGCTATTTATCTAGTTATAAAGGTACATGATGATGAGATGCTAATTTTTATTTAATTTCTTTTTTTGCCTGTCTCATCTTTTTATTTTTTTTATAAAAACTTTTATTGATATTTTATGTATTTCATACATCATTTCTCAGTCCAGTTTAGACACATTCCCCTTCCATGTTCCCACCCCACCCCAGTTCATGCACTCTTCCATACATGTCTTGCATTTTTTTCTCAGTCTTTTTAAAGTTTTTCTCTGCAGAGGTTTATTGTTTTGGGCAGAAGTTAACTGTTTCAGGCAGTTCTTTGACCCAGTCCTTATGTTGTTGTTGTTTCCTCCCATTTGTATTGCTCCAAAATATGCCTGTATAAGCATCACATATATACCAAAATTATGACCTCTGAAAATAAACTGTATGTTAATTCCAAAATATCTTTAGGAATTCACATTCTTTCCTTTTAATTTTATATTACTCTGAAGTATGAATACATACCTTCCACCCATATACCACAATTACAAAGTCTGAAAATAAGTGGTAAGTGAATTCTAGACCTGTTAAGGGATTCACATTATAACAGCACAGGTGCTTTTAGATAAAAAGAAATATAACATTAACATTGCTGCTTGCCTTTCAACTAGGGATTTGGTGTTGGCATCCACAAATGAAGGTGACCATCCATTTGTTTTTCTAGGACTGTGTTACTTCACTTAGCATAATGGCTTCGAATTCCATCCATTTACCTGCAAAGTTCATGATGTCATCTTTCTATTGCTGCATAGAACTCCATTGTGTAGATGTACCACATTCTCTTTATCAACTTGTCAGTTGAGGGGCATTGGGGTTGGTTCCAGCTCTTGGCTCTTGTGAAGAGAGCTGCAATAAACATAGATGTGCATGTATCTTTGTAGTAGGATGAGTCTTGTGGGTATATATCCAGGAGTGGTATGGCTGGGTCAGGTAATAGACTCATTTTGAGTCTTTTAAGGGTTCTCCACACTGCTTTCCATAAGTGGTTGCATGAGTTTACATTCCCACCAGCAGTGGGTGAATATTCTCCTTTCCCCACAACCTCTCCAGCATTTGGTGTCTTTTGTTTTCTTGATCTTAGCCAGTCTTATCAGAATGAGATGCTATCTTAAAGTGGTTTTAATTTGAGATGCTAAATTCTTTTTTTTTCTTTTTTTGAGACAGAGTCCCCCTATAGCCCCAGCTGGCCTGAAACTCACTCTGTAGACCAGGCCTGCCTTGAACTCACAGAGATCCACCTGCCTCTGCCCCCCGAATGCTGGGATTAAAGGCATGCACTACCACACCCGAGATGCTAAATTCTTAAGGCATTATTGAATTCACAGTAGCTTCTGGCCTTTGTATTTTCCCAATAAGTGGACCTACAACATGTTATATTGCTCCCAGGAAGAATGAGGAAGAAATTTGGGAATCTTAAGAATTAATTTTTTTTTAAACAAAAAGGAACTGGGCTAGACATGTAGTTCAGTGGTAGATCACTTGCCCAGAATGCAGAAGGCCTTGAGTTTTATCCCTAGCACAGAAAAATAAATAAATGCATAAATAAGCAAACTAAAACTATATAAATAAGTAAAAGCAGTAATTCAGTAATCTACTTTTCATTTTCCTAATGAAAAACTAAAATCTAGCAATACAAACCAAGTAAAATTGTGTGTATATATGTATATACATATGTATGTAGATAGATGATAGATGATAGATAGATGATAGATAGATAGATATAGATAGATCAGCATGTGGCTTTGAATAATGTTTACTTGTCATATTTGCTGATGATAATCCACAGAGTGGGGAATAACAGTTTACTAGTAGATAGATACCCGGTTACCTGACACATAGAGGAATCCTAGTAAATATTCATAGAATGGAAAAACAAACCAAGTGACTTGACCAAGGTCATGCTGTTTGCTAGTGACATAGATAGGCCAAGAACACCCATCTCTGAAGTACCAAGCAGTTCCTGGTAAGAGGGGAAACTTCATTTTGGCCATTCACAAGTTTAGAGCTGTAAGGAAGCCCTGACTGAGTACATCAGTGGTTCTTAGCGAGCATCATAACCAGAATCAATTTTAGAGCTTTGTGTAAACATGTATCTCTATCTGTCCCCCTGGAAATTCTAATTCAATAGGTCTCTCTGGAGTGGGGTCTAGACATCTGCAGTTTGTAAAAGCTCCCTTGAGGCTCTGCTGAAGCATCCTGGCTTAGAAGTTGCTTTGGTTTACTGGTGTTTCTAATAATTTACGGTAGATGATGGAGTTCATTATTCTTCAGAAACCTATTTTTGTTTTGTCTTAAATGATGTTTTCCCCCTGGAAGTTACAGCTGTTTATCTCAAGTAATCCTTTTTGCTTGAGTCTTTTTGGAAGCATGAAAATACTTATCTGAACATTCCTCCAGCTTCTCTTATTCTTTTTTGTTTAAGCACAAAGCCATCAAATCCAGAAGGTCAGAGTTTCTGATGAGATTCCCAGTGTTTGCTTTTGTAAAGCATTGGAAATGTAGCTAGAGTAAAATTTCTCATGGTATTTCCACTTCTTGTTCCAGCCCCTTCACTAAGTGGAATTTAGGCTTTGGGGGAAAGGTATCTCTAAGAACTTAGTTTTTTTGTAAGTATTTATGTCTGTAGGATAGTTTAAAGATCCGTTACATTAGCTATTTCCCTTACCAGGAGAAGCAAAAGACATTTTTCTGTTCTCCGTGTGTGTGTGTGTGTGTGTGTGTGTGTGTGTGTGTGTGGTGGTGTTTAGTTGTGTGCATGTGATTGTGTATGGTTTGCTCATTTATGACTTTCTAGACCCTAGAGTACTAGCATCTTGAAAACAGACACACTGGCCATTCAGTGTATGAGCCGAGTCTACAAACGTATCAAGATCCCACGCATACTGATGAATGAGTTAAATGATGAGCAGGAACTCTGTCTAGAGTATCTTCTTTAGAAGAAAGCAGAGACCAGTACATATGCTGGAGCTCTCTGATGTTCATAAATTGTGCCATTATTCACTGTCTGGCATGTGCCAACCAGTCGATAGAGATTTGTTAGGCGAAAAGAAAGAATCTTTGTAACCATGAATTTTAAGGGGAAGAAACAGGTCTAGTCATATTACTACTACATGACAGAAACAGGATTCGAACCTGTACAATCCATCTCCACAGTTCAGACATTTAACAACTGTGCTTATTGCCTATCCTAAATAACTCCAGGTGACAGGGACTCCATTTTGCGGGGAACCCTGGAGGTATGACCTGTTCAAGAACAAAATTTGGAGTCAGGAAGATTTGTGTTTAAATTCTGAACTTCTGCACTTTCCACCTTGTTTCTTCCCTTGATTACAAAATCCAGATACTTATTTCTTTATTCTAATGGTTAAAAGTAATATCTCTAAACTGCTTTGAATATGATTAACCCTAAACTATACATCATCAGTTACCAACTGTGACAGCCTATGGAGGCCCTCAGTGGGCATGAGACTCCCTTTAACACCCATACCCTTAGCCACACACGTTCCCATGTTGCTTCTTCTCTGACTGTCATGTAGATAGAAGAAAAAGGGACAATTTCTTTAACGTTTGAGTATATGTGGAAGGAAAATATAAGATCTAGAAAGCCCTAATTCAGGTTGGCATGAGCATTTTCTAACCAGGTCTGTCTGAAACGTGGACCTCCCTGCTCTGCAGAGGGACAGCCTCCACTGTCATCTTCAACCTGAAAGCTACCCTGATTAGTGGACCTGAGCTGTCTTCATGTAGTGTAGACAAGTATTTTGTTATTCCTAAGGCTGAGATTTTTTTAAATAGATTTTCAGTGTTTTAGACCTGGAATAAGAAATGGAAAGGAGGAAGAGAGGAGAGAGACAGAGAAAGAGAACAAGACAGAGTGACACAGAGAGAGACAAAAGTCAAGACCGAGAGAGAATAGGAGAAAAAGATACTGAACTTGAGAAAGAGCGGGTGCAAAAGCTAGGGTAGGTTGCTGGCTGTCAGGTATCCTGCTGGGACAATCGCTCTGTGTCAGCACTTTTTTAGCTGAGGACTATCTGAGGTCAGCAAAGTAAATCCAGCAATTGGCCCAAAGTGACATAAATGGCAAATGGTGGAGCTCGATTCACTGCCACTCCCTGACTCAACCCTTTCTATTTCTCCACAGCTGTTTGTTCTGTCTTCCCTCGGGAAAGCCATGGAAAGCAGAGCAGGAGGTTTCTATAACCGATCATTAGAACTTGTCCTTGAGCCATGCAGTAGTTCAGCTAGATGAGCACACTGTCACTCCCTGCCATATAAGGAAACAGAGCTAAACATCATTCCTTCCGCTACTGACTCAAGTCAGTAGCTCTGGTTAGAGGCAGACGGGATGAGAATTTTAGCCTATAGCAGCCAGAAAGAAACCAAAAAGAAGCCTTCAGAAATACATTTGGGTTTTCCTTGTCTGTAGCCCAAAGATTTCAGCAAGCAGGTCACATGACTCTGGTCCAAGGAGATATTAAGGAATTAGATGCTGAAGGATTAACTACTTAGACAAATACTTCTAGTTGTTTTCATGTTCAAGTATGTCAAATTTAGGTATTCGAAGGACAGAACTGAGTGTGTGAGGCCTGGATGGGACACTGAGGGTCCACCTTTCCTGTCTAGCTGAAGAGGTTGGAGTCTGCTTGCATTGCCAGCTGTTCTCATAAGTGTATTTACTAATTAGACTCTACCTTGAAATTTGACCTTCTTCCCCAAACTCAGAGGTTTAATGTGATCACTCTTCACCTTTGTGGTCGTCACATTGGGAATTCCAGAATACAGGTCCAGTAGCCAAATTTATGGGATAAACCAAAGAATGTATGAGAAGCTGAAATTATTTGCTCAAGATCATCCAGTCTAATTTTGCTACCCGCAATGCTCACTCTTCCAGATAATTCTAAGAAACACTGCTTAGACTCCTCAGGAAAAGGGGGAGGGGAACCCCTAAACAGTCAATTTACTTTCCCCTAACACCCATCTTTGGCCAGATTGCATCTGGATATTGGTTTCTGAGAGCTGCTACAACAACACTACAAAGAGAAACTGACTTTGTCACAGCTCTGGGGTTAGAAGCCCAGGGTCAAGGCACTGCGGGTCCTTCAAGGACTGTGAGGAAGGCTCGTTGCAGCTGTTTCTTTGCTTTAGGTAGCTGTGTTCATGCTCTGCACGAGAGCCTGCATCTGCATTTCCTGTTTTATGAAGGTGCTGGTTGTCCTACTGTAATCCACACTACAGACCTCTTATGACTTGATCATTTCTGCTAAGATCTATAGGACTACTTTGAGCTGAAGGGGTTAGCACTCCAACAGATGGATTTAAGGAAGATACAATCCATCCCAGAATATGCCCATTTCAAAATGGTGGTAGAGACCTATGTGGCACATTTTCTGAAACTGCAAGAACCGGAAGACCCTATTGGCACACAGGACTCCATCTTCCCTCTGGGTCTAGAGGATAGCTTTGCTGGAAACCTCTTGACCTTTTGAACTGCCTTTGACATTGACGTTCAGCTTTTCACAATATGAAATTCTGATCTAGTGAAAAGTCAAAAGAGGTCTCTGAAATGACGCACTGAGGCGCAGCTTCCCTCGCTGTGGCCTATCTGTGGAAAGCTGGGAAACCACAGTGGCAGACAGTCTGGTATGTGGCCATCAAGAGCAGGGGAGGGGGCGGGTGAGAAGGCCGGGCCATGGCAGAGCTCTGAGAGAGGTGAAGCACTCTGATGAAGAAGTAGTCCTGGGCCTAAGACACAGACAGCGAAGAGCCTGTGTGGGTGCCTGCAAACAGCGGAAAGAGATGGCAGCCATTTTCAGTGGGTTTTACACAGGCTGGTCTCAGCCAGTAGTCCTGTCAATACTGGGAAAATATTAGGAGCCTACACATATTTATGCCATGAATCATCTGTCTCTGTTTCTCCTGTCTCTCCTCTAGCCATGCTTGAATTTTCCCACTTTCCTCTCAGTGGCCTCCAGACTTTATCTGGGTTCGGTTTAACAGAACTCACAGATTGTCACCTTTTGCCCTGTTACTTCCTGTAGGCATGGTGCCCCTCTTTCTCTTCCTTCTCAGTGTGTCTTCCAGCCTCACTCCTGCTCATGAATTCTTTGTCTCACACCAGATGGTTTGGGAGGTGACTGTGCCAATTATCATCCAAACTGGGGGACGTTGGAAAGGGACAGGAAGAGCTATTAATAGCTTCCCTAGAATAGCTGTCCTAGGCTGGGACTGCCCCAGACACATGGGGAGGGATGACATCCCAACCATGATTTAGTTTCTCCCCTCTATAAATCTCTCCTCACCTATCCACTACTCTGTTTCTTTCCCTTTCTTTTAAAAACCACTTATGTTCTAATTGTCTTTTATTTGTAGCCCAAGAGCCTGTATGCACTGAATTTCCATCTCCCATGCCTTCCTCACACCGTCATTTATCTTTGTGTCCTGTACTCCTTGCCCCTTGGTGATGCAGCCCTTTGTTTGTATGTTTCAGTTTAGTGTAGTTTTGTCTTTGGCTTTTTTTCATTTATTGAGTCAAAGTCTTGCTATGTAGACTGCACTGGCCTCAAACTTGGCAATCCTTCCTTAGTCTCCTGGATGCTAGAATTCCAGGTATGTGTCACCATACCCTGCTTGGTACAGTCTTGACTATAATTGGAGGAGACCGTGTTTGTCAGCCATGGTACATGCAGGACATATTTCTTGCATTTTTTTTTTCAGCCAAAGCAAAGCATACCTGAACATACCACTTTAAATTAAAGCACCAATGTTACAAGCTGCTTCGCAACTCAGGTGAGCCCTGACTGATCTGTCTGCACCTGTCCACATCTGTTCAAAGGCCAGAATAGTCTCCACACCACACAAATATCATGTAAACTCATTAGGTGTACCTTGGCTCTCGAGGGACATACTTTCTATGTGTGGACATTGTGCTGGATAGCTTTAGTGTCAACTTGACACACCTGGGTTGAGGGAGCCTCAGTTGGGCAATTTGGTCCATTGAATTGGCCTGTGGCCACATCTGTGGTGTATTGTCTTGATTGTTGAGCAGTGGCAGTATAAGAAGGCAGGCTGGGCATGAGCAAAAGGAAGCAAGCCGGTGAACATGGCCTGTGCTTCAGCTCCTGCCTCCAGGTTCCTGCCCTGAGTTCCTGTCTTGGGCTCCCTAAGTAATGAACTGTGACCCAGGAGATGTAAGCTGAATAAACCCTTTCCTCCCCAAGTTGGTGTCGGTCAGAGTGTTTTGTCACAGCAATGGAAGACAAACCAGAACAGACATCTACGTAAACCATTGTTGAAAATGATGAAACTATATAGCCTAAAAAATAAAAATAAATGACAGTGAAAGCTAACTGTATTGCCTTCATTATGACTTTAGCAATCTCTATTGTTTATTCTTTTAAATCATGTTTACCAAAGGCCTAGCAGTGACTGCTTTAGTTTAACATAGGTAGAAGTGGGGCTGGAGAGATGGCTCAGAGGTTAAAAGCACCGACTGCTCTTGCAGAGGACCCAGGTTCAATTCCCAGCACCCACATGATGGCTAAGAACGGTCTTTAACTCCAGTCCAGGGGAATCCGATGCCCTCTTCTGACCTCTGTGGCATTGCACGACAGGGGTGCACAAACCTATATGCAGACAGTACACTCATACACATAAAATAATAAATAAATAATTAAAATAAAAATAACAGGTAGAAGTAAACTCTAAAGTAAAAAATAGAATAAATATTCACTTAAGCCTCTCAAATAGTGTGTGTGTATGTGTGTGTGTGTGTGTGTGTGTCCCAGAGGTCAACATCTGCTGCTTTCCTCAATTGCTCCCTACCTTGGCTGGCAAGGGAGCTCCAGGGATATGTTCATCTCTGCCTCCCCAACTCTGTGTGCAGTTAAAGCATGGGCTGCCATGTCTGGCTCTCTACATGGAAGCCGAGGATCCAGACTCGAGTCTTTATGCTTGCATAGCAAGCACTTTACCGATGGAACCATCTCTCCAGCCTTCAAATAGGATTCTTTTTTTTTAATTTTATTTATTTATTTATTTTTATGTGTATGAATGTATTGTCTGCATGCAGGTCTGCACACCCGTGTCGTGCGATGCCGCGGAGGTCAGAAGAGGGTCTCGATTCCCCTGGAACTGGAGTTCTCCTGGTACTGGAGTCACAGACGGTTCTCAGCCGCCATGTGGGTGCTGGGGATCGAACCCGGGTCCTCTGCAAGAGCGGTCGGCGCTCTTAACCGCTAGGCCATCCCTCCAGCCCCCAAATAGGATTCTTTACATGACTCTGCTATGTGCAACTTTTTTGTTTTTGGGTTGCCTAAGAAAGTTCTCAAATTCCCCCTTGACTCTGAGGGAAGAAAGAAGGAACATGTTCCTCTTGGACATTACTGGAAATTTGTCCACAGATGCCTGAAGTGCTCAGTGGCTCAGCAGCATGTAAGCCAGAAGACACTTGCATGCTTTTCCTAGTACTTATTTGGGGATTTTTGACTGAATAACTTTCTCTACTCACTCCTTCTCAATGTCCTCAATCCTTTTTGGTTTTCATTTCTTCTCCCACTGAGATGTATACAGTGGTGAATATCCTATGACTATTGGGCAGCCTTTGGTTTCAGTCAAGATGGCCCCTGGGCTCTCTTGTTTACAAAGACTGATGATAAAAAATTCTTTTCCCACTCTTCTGAGGGCAGGTGTAGAGTGTTGGCCATGGTGGGGTGGAAATACCTATTCATTTGTCTTGAGATTTGATGACGCAGTAGGGTCAGCTGGCCTGGAGCTGCCGAGCCATCTGTGTTTGGGTAAATAGGAAGTGAGCCGTGTAGGAGTTTGAGAGTTGTTTTCTTTTGGTCTTACTTGGTTAAACCTTCATGCCTTTCCATATTTTTGGCTTTTACATGTGCTCTTAAAAATACAGCAGTTGCGGGAGTAGTTTTACACCATAATTCCTTTCCAAGGTGGTGTTCGGGTGAGATTCAAGCTTCCGATGCCTGTAGGACCCTAGTCCTGCTTCCGCTCCACAACTGATAGCCTGTGGGACTCTGAAGGGCCCCTTGTACCTCCGGCTCCCTGATCATAAACCACCTCTAGCCTGACTCTTCCCTGTAACTCCCAGCTAGGGAGCAATGAGCTTTCATAGTCAGTGACTTCAGGCAGTAAAGTATCTTTCAAGAACAGATATGGTTTCCTTTAGTTTTTCCTTTGAAAGATGAAGACTCGATGATGGTTACTTTTCCGGGTAGGAGTCAAATATTCATGAAGAAAAGTCTAAACTGAAAGTATTGATCTGAGGTTTCCAAGTATGTATCCCACACATGGACACCTTCCCCAGACTCCTGTATCTGGGGTGCTCCAGTCCCAAACTTCTTTTCATTTCTTTAAACTTAATTTTTAAAAGCTGGGATACATGTTTAGAAAATTAGAAAACATGGGGCTGGAGAGATGATAGCAGAGGACCCGGGTTCGATTCCCAGCACCCACATGGCGGCTAAGAACCGTTGTTAAGTCGGATGTGGTGGTGCACGCTTTTAATCCTAGCACTCCGGGGGCAGAGGGATGCGGATCTCTGTGAGTTCAAGGCCAGCCTGGTCTACAGAGTGAGTTCCAGGTCAGCTGGGGCTACAGGGAGACCCTGTCTCAAAAAAAAATTAGAAAACATAAGAAGGCTAATTCAAAACCTTAATTCAATGCATAATATTAGGGTTCTGAGGAAAGCAATTTGCCTCTACTCATGTCCTTAAAGTCACTGTTAACAGGTGTAGGCTACGGAGATGGCTCAGTGCTAAAGCACTTGCTATCCAAACATGAGGGTCAGAGTCTGGATACTGGCACCTGTATGAGTGCTTGGTAGGTGTGGCGGCTGCCTGTATCCCGTGGCTTGGGAGACAGAGGATTCCCCAGGGCCAGCTGCCTATCTACACTACTGGAGTCAGCAAGCTTCAGGCTCAGTGAAGAGCAGTCAAAGAAGAATCCAGACATGACCTCAGGCCTCTATAAACACATGCACACTGGCCTACACACGTGAGCATGCATACACACATACCACATGTACATGTAAGAAAATCAAAAACAGTCATCTTTTTTGGACATATACTGAAAACCTACAGTGCTGGGAAGGGATGGTTAATTACAGCAAAGTACCATCCATTTGAAGCTTTTTTCTAACCTTAGTTTTGTGTTTTCTTTTTAAGCACATAGTGAACAACTGTAAAATCTTAGACTCTTGTTGCACTTAGATCCACTACCATTTATTTCATCTGTATTTAAATTTCTAACACATGAAATCATATATGTGAACATTCTTGTGCTTTACTTAAGTTTTTTTGTTTGTTTGTTTTTGTTTTTGAGACAGGATCTCCCTTTTAGTCCTAGCTGACCTGGAGCTCACTATGTAGACCATGCTAGCCTTGTACTCACAGAGATCCACCTGCCTCTGCCTCCCAAGTGCTAGGATTAAAGGCATGCACCACTACGCCCGGCCTAAGATGGTTTTTATACACCATATGGGTGCCAGGAATTGAACCTGGGTCCTCTGCAAGAGCAGTCAGTGCTCTTAACCACTGAGCCATCTCTCCAGCCCCATGCTTAAGTTTTAAAGTACTCTCAGAACCTAAAAACTGAATAGAATGAAATCATGTGGGAACATCATGATGGTGCTTGGAGTTAAGCTTACACAAGCAATCATATGCATGGATTGTTACTTTTAGTCTTTAAATGAAATTTTATTTTGAAATACTTTTAGATTTACAGCTGCAAGATTATCAAATTCTCATGCCTTATTATTAACATTAGTGAGCTATATTTGTAACAAATGATAAAACAATATAATTATAGCAGTTATTAATGAAACACCACACTTTTTTTTTTTAATCTTTGTTTTTACCCAGTGTTCTTTATTTTTTCAAGTCCCTAGGATCAATTTTTATAGGAAAATTGTAACATGTGCATCATGGACTTATTGATGGGTCTATAACATATGAATGAAAATAATATAAAGCAACTCAGTTCTTGAACCTAGGCTCCTGGACAACCAATTCTTTTGAGGAATTTCTACCTGGACCACCCTAGGATTCTTCTGGTCTTTGCCTTACTTCCCTTGGGACCCTGAGTAGATTCTTCAGCCTGCTCCATCCTGATGCCAGACATTACAAGTCTTTTGGTAACTGAGGCTGGCCATCCCAAACAGATAATAATACCCAGCACTATACACAGCTATGTTATCCCCCCAACCTCATGCACACTCTACAATTATAAACTGGAGCATCAGCATGAAAGTGTATACCTGGGCTGGAGAGATGGCCTAGCGGTTAAGAGCACTGACTGCTCTTGCAGAGGACCTGGGTTCGATCCCCAGCACCCACATGGTGGCTGAGAACCGTCTGTAACTCCAGTTCCAGGGGAATCCGACACCCTCTTCTGACCAACAAGGCATTGCACTACACGGGTGCACCAACCTACATGCAGACAGTACATTCATACACATTGAAAAAAAAAGAAAGTGTATACCTGTCCGAGCTGCTCAAACTTTAAAGTTGCATCATATATAGTAACCTGTGACTAACAGAAAAAAGAAGAAGAAGGAAAATGAGGAGGAAGA
The DNA here is from genome assembly GCA_009823505.1 of Rhizomys pruinosus. Classification (NCBI taxonomy): domain Eukaryota; kingdom Metazoa; phylum Chordata; class Mammalia; order Rodentia; family Spalacidae; genus Rhizomys; species Rhizomys pruinosus. The sequence continues at coordinate 5,761,469 of VZQC01007982.1, forward strand.
GGAGGAGGAGGAGAAGGAGGAAGAGGAGGAGGAGGAGAAGGAGGAAGAGGAGGAGGAGGAGAAGGAGGAAGAGGAGGAGGAGGAGAAGGAGGAAGAGGAGGAGAAGGAGGAGGAGGAGGAGAAAGAGGCACAAAAGATCTATGTTCTTTCATATTTTGAAATAAAAAAGTACCTATGAGTTACAAATAAGCTATGGAGTGGCTTGCTTCCAAGAAATTATTTCAAGGTTACTCTTCCATATGCTGGTTTTCTAAATTTTCTTTGGACTATGAATTAGCAATGGACAGTAACAGAATCTATTGAATTCTGTTTATACCTTTGATAATTGACTCACTTTTCTGTGATGTCAGCCCTTAGAATGTAAGGATTAGACTAGATGTGGTCTCCTTTATCTCTAAAGTTAATTTACAGCCTCCCCTCATAATCTCATTACTGTCCTTTCTACTGATGTTCTTTACTGCCATACTTTCACTGACAAATCACTTTATAGGTGCAAAAGAAAGCCAAATGTTGTTCAGATACTGCATACAAATGAGATGCTTTCAGGAGAACCAATTACTTCATTTATTATACCAGAATTGATTTTGAATAGAGATAAAATATAATACTTATAAGCAATTGAATGAAGGTAAACTTACGTCATGATGAGGAAATGTAGGCATCTTCCTTGATATATATTAACTGGGAGGGAAGATCTACTCGTCAATAGTATTTGTAACTAAGAAAAGTTCTTTAAAACCTGATAGTAATAATATTGGTATATTAAGCCTCAATAAAGTTGGTTGGAGATACTGTCCCTAAAAGGGATGACTGAATCACTCTGAATTAGGAAGCCATCAAAGTCAAGGAAGACAATTGGAGCTTGAGGCTTGGGGTGGAAACAGTTACTGAGTTTGGCCATCTGTTTTGGTCTTTTCTGTTCCACATGTAGCTATAGAGTTTACATAAAAGTATCTCTCCAGAGGATCAGAAAGAACAGATTTATGGAACCAGATGTGAGTTTGCCTTTCTACAGGTGTGGCTCCCCAGCTGAAAGAACATGTTGTACCAAGGATGGAGTTTCTTCTTATGTAATCAATATAAATTACCACTAGACTTTTACAGAGGTTGATAAAGCAAACATGTGTTGCTTGGATTGGCCTTCTGGTATAAAGAGACCTTGATTCACTTGTGGCATAACATGAAAAAATGTACCATTTAATATTCATAAAAAACTCTGTAGAAAATACCGCAGCAGTAATCAAGCAAGATTGTTCAAACTTGGATACAGAGGTGATTAAAGAGAAATTGTATTTATGCATCTCTCTTTATCAAGAAAAACTTCTTAAATATCTTTGAAGTCTGCCACTCTCCAATAGGAAAGGGTCTGGATAAAAATTACTAGAAGACTGGGAAAAACAATAATACCAAACAACAAAAAAGGTGAAAAGAGTACACTTAGTCAAACTAAAGATGAAAATATCTTTAGATGGCACAGAAAATATCTTAAATGGGGTTTTAAGAAAAAAGGAAAGGAAAAAAAAAGATTCATTTGGTAATGTCAGAACCTGTCTTACCATAACATGCAAAAAAGAATTTTAAAATTCTAGACAGACTAAAAATGTTGTTGGCAAATAAATATTTTATCACCAACATAGTTACCACAAATATTTTTGTTTTTTTAACTTTGCTGAGTTTTTCTTAAGATTTGCTCTTATTATTTCTAATGATGTGAACCTGTGTGTGTCTGTGTATGTGTGTGGATATGTGCACTTGCCTTCAGAGGTCAGAGGCATTCTAGAGTTACAGGTAGCTGTGAGTGGCCTGACATTGTGAGTGCTGGAAATCAAACATGGGTCCTCTGCAAGAGCACTATGTACTTTTAACTGCTCACCCATCTCTCCAGCCCCAAGCTTGGTGTTTTCAGTGCTTTGTTTTATAATAAACAAAAGTGAGCCCTTCTACTTTAGGATTATTATTTGCTTAAACTTTTTCAATTAGCTTTACCTGTATTATTCAAATCTATTCCTGTTAAATTTTAGTCCCTTTCTCAATCTATTAATCTCTAAGACACATATGTTAATATCACCTACAATGAGTATGGATCTGTTTGTTTCTCCTTACAAAATTTACTATTATTATTAATGGCCATGTTTCAAGCTATGTTACTTGATACATATAACTTCATTATTTTAAAATCTTGTTACTCGAGAGTTCTTTTCTCTATTAGGCAATTCACCTGAAAGCATATTTTGTATTTTCTTCATATTACAGCAAGATTTTTAATTGCTATTTACCTATTGCATAAATTTTAAAATTTTTACTTAAAATATTTCTAATTATTTTAAATAGCTTATAGATTTGTAAAGCTAGCCAAATTTATGTCATTAGATGTACTATATATATATATATCATTATATTTATGGTGATTTCCTTGTATAGGTTGTCTAAAAAGCTTGAAAATACATAATAAACTTAATGTATGATAATTTTAAGTCACTCACTACATTTTCACATATTTTCTCAGTATGCCTTTCTTCAGGCTTCTGACATTTCAAGTAAAATATCTCTAAACATAAAGTAATGATTCAAAAAGACCAAAAAATAAAAAAATAAAACAATAAAGTAATGAGTCCATTCTTTAATGTTAAAAAAATACAATGAGACCAGGTTGATGCCTTTAATTCCAGTCCTCAGGAAGCAGAGGCAGGTAGAACTCTGTGGAAATGAGGCCAGCTTGGTCTACATAAAGAGTTCCAAGCTAGCAGGGGCTACAGGAAGGCTCTATCTCTAAAAACCAAAATAAAAAAACAAAAAGTACCATGATATAGCCCTTTGCCCATATTACTAGAAAATTTTAGACCTCTGTCCTATTCTTACTATACCAGACATACGGTATCAAAGCACTTATCCAATATTTTCAAACCCTTTGGATCCAAGGTAATTTTGTCTCATTTTAAATATTGTGGTATAGATGACCACATCTGGTTACATTTAGTTGTTTTACCACTACCTTCCCTTCCACTTCCTCCATGACAAGGTTTCCTGATAAGGGCACGGAGAAACCATTTTTGAGAACTTAGTTGTCCTAATGTGATGGAATCCTAGGCCTGATGGGCAGGCTCCCAACATTTCAGATGTGGCCACTCACCCCAAAGAAAGCAAGTAGAAGTAATGGAGGGAAGGCAGGAAAGGATTTTAGTTAATAGAGCTCTGCTGGGAAGAAAAATGAGATAAAGGGTCTTAGCACATCTTGAGGGTACTAACTTGAGTTGAGCTTTCAGTTTAAATAGAGGAGGAACTGGGGGAGGGGCAAGAGATGCACATTGTTAAGTAGTTTTGGTCAAAGTGTGGTCTGTTTGATCATTACCTCAGTTCTGGTTTTACAAGATGGTTTTTAGAGGTCCTTATTGCTTGAGAGGACAACCTAGTTCCCATGAAATGATGGCTTCCCCTTAGGAGTGATCACATCATGGGTGATCTGTCTGAAAAATGCTGCTGTTCTTGGATTACAGGATGATTGCAGGTTTAGGACAATGACAGGAGATCCTTTGGGGGGGGGGGTCTGGAACAGGAGATGTAAAAGTTGGCAGTAAAGTTCTTCAGTTGCTCTTGGCTTTGTCCCTCTAGCCTTGAAGGAATTGAGACCTGTGGGGTATCAGCAGTTTTAGACAGACACTGCTCAAGTCCTCAATGTGCCACATACATGATTAAGCAGGAGTTGGGCCCAAAGTAAAGGAGACAGACACAACACAAAGACATGGGTACCAGGCTTTTACCCCATGTTTAGTTACCTTGTAGGTCTAAGTAATCAGCAAAAGTATTTACTGTTTCATTCTATCTCATTCTGTTCTATCATTTCATTCTGATATTTCTTTCATTAAGCAACCTCACTTCCCATGTTCTTCATCTCTCATCTCCTGTTGAATTATTGAGAGCCTGACTTTTATTTTTAATTGTGTGTGCATCTGTGTGGGTGAATGTGCATGTGTGTGCATGTGGAGGCCAGAGGTTGTTGACAGTGGCTTTCTCTACTGCTTTCCACCTTATTGTCTTGAAATAGGGTCTCTTCACTGAGCCTGAAGCTCACTCATTGGCTAAACTGGCCAGCAAGTGAGTTCTGGGGTTCTGCCTATCTCTGCCAACCCCCAGACCTAGGGTTACAGATATGTACTTCTATGTCCTAATTGTTCGTGGGTGTTGGTGATTCAAAGTTGAGTCCTCATGTTTGCATGTCAGGCATATGTTTCATGCAATATAATGAATTTAAGGTTGTTGGGCTTTAAAATGTACCTTCTTTCATTCCAGTGAATAATGCTGGAGTCCTGGGGGGTGGAAGAGCAGGGGCAGGGTGATAGAAATGTGGGGGAAGAAGTAGCCCCTCCTGGACTTCTTAAGATAACTGTTTATTACAGGCTGATCTGATCTTATTTTCTGGCACATTGTTGTTAAGCTCTTTATGGCCAATAATCTCCAATTTTTAAATGTAGGTCTTAGAGTTTATCTCACTATCAAATGATAAGCTGAAACAGAAACAAGTCTCAGAGACTAAGTTCTACTACAAACACAAATATTTAATAGCAAGGAGGCACAAAAACGCTGTCTGTTCTGTACCCATGGTAAAACATTAACCAGTCTTTGTAACTGTGCTGACAAGTGCCTCATGGCCACCCCCACACCTCCCCAAGCCCTTCATCCCCACCCTTTTACTCCCCAAGCTTTACCATATTCTGATAGTCGGGTCAACTCACTGTTGTAGCCAGGCTACATTTTTTAATTAAATGGGTACAGGCCTAAATAGAATCCCAGACCTACAATACATACCTGGTGGTGTTTTATCAGATTCTTAGACTCCATACACATGGCCAGACACATAAACCAAACACAAAAATTCAATACACATTTATTTGCCCAGTGAAAAATTTCAGCATCTTTTATGCCAATTATAAACATGTGGATATCAATTCAGATTGTGGTATTTAAAACATAAGTCTTTTGTTTTCTGGAGTATGTAACCTGGATTAGGGTCCTTCCTCTATCTACTAAGAACACTCTCTAGGAATAGACTAGAGTATATAGATTAAACTGATGTATTTAAATGTATTTAACTGCCAGCTCCCTTGATCATAACATTAGTCCTAACTCTGAATATCAGTGTTTGTTTGTTTGTTTTTGTCTTTTTGAGACAGGGTCTCCCTTTAGTCCCAGCTGACCTGGAGCTCACTATGTAGACCAGGCTGGCCTTGAACTCACAGACATCTGCCTGCCTCTGCCTCCCAAGTGCTGGGATTAAAGGTGTGTGCCACCACATCCAGTATATCAGTGTTTTTTTAAAGAGTGATTTTAGGGGGCTGGAGAGATGGCTCAGCAGTTAAGAGCACCAACTGCTCTTGCAGAGGACCTGGGTTTGATTCCCAGCACCCACATGGTGGCTAAGAACCATCTTGGTTGCAGCGGTAAAGAAAGATGACATCATGAGCTTTGCAGGTAAATGGCTGGAGCTAGAAGATATCATGCTGAGTGAAGTAATACAGTCCCAGAAAAACAAACGATGAATGGTATCCCTCATCTGTGGATGCTAGCACCAATTACCTAATTGTATGGCAAACTGAGCAACGTCAATGTGATCTGAAAACAACTGTGCTCTTATATTGTGAATCCCTTAAAAAATAATAAACAAACAAACAAACAAACAAAAGCATCTTGGGCCGGGCATGGTGGCGCACGCCTTTAATCTCAGCACTTGGGAGGCAGAGGCCTTTAATCTCAGCACTTGGGAGGCAGAGGCAGGCATATCTCTGTGAGTTCCAGGCCAGCCTGGTCTACATAGTGAGTTCCAGGACAGCTAGGACTAAAGGGAGACCCTGTCTCAAAAAAAAAAAAGAGTGATTTTAAAAAGTAGTTAGGGTCTGGTGATGAATACCTGTAATTCCTGCACTCAGAAGGCTGAGAGGAAGAGGATATGTTTGAGGCCAGCCTAAGCTATAGGGTGAAGAATCCTACTTTCAAGCTAAAAAAAAAAAAAAATAAGGGAGTTAGGGGACGGCTTTGCAGTGTATGTACGCAGAGGATAAATAGTGTCCTGCAGCCTCGTCGGAGGTTCTTGACTTGGCTTTCTTCCTCATGACTTCAGTATTTCTCAGTGAACTATTCTAAACTGACAAATAACTGTTAACAGGAGAGCATGAGCGAACATTTGTACTGCGTGGAAGGCCTTTGAAAGTCCAGATCAACTGGGAACCCTTTGTGGTTCCATTCTATCCCTCATCTGTAGAAAGACCTAGAGGAGCACAAGAATGAAATAAAACAATAGAAATCACTTAGTCGGGGCTATCGGGGCTCAATAATCATTAGTCCCTTCTTATTATTCACCAGGGTTTTTTTGTGTTTTTTTTTTTTTTTTTTTTGCTTACCAGGTTGGGTTTCCCTCAACTTATGTCTTCTCTAGAACTCCATCTAGAACAAAGTGTACATTCAATAGGGCATCGTTGTCTATATTTTGACATGTCAATTTTGGTCATGTCTGTCATTTTTTATTTTCTGACATGGAAAGAGAGGTTTAAGGCAGTCATATTGGAAAACAAAGAATAAGATTAAAATTCCTTCAGTTCAACTTTGGAGCCACTTAGATATCAATGACTTGATAGCTTACTCACAATCGCCGAAGGCTCTGAGCCAGCGTGGAGCTTTGTGCTGCAGAGGTGATGAGAACACATTTTCATTGCTAGAAAAAATTAAACTACACAGACAGAAATGGGACATGGGAGCCAAATTCTGCAAGAACACCCTTGAGTTTAAGGGGTTCCCCCCCATCTTTTGACAATATTTAGAAAACCAGAGACTATAAACTTTAAAAGGAATCTTGGATGACTTACAGAAATAGGAAGGTCACCAAAACACTTAGTAGATATTGAATTTTTATAAAAGTATTTAAATTGATTAATATTATTCTCTGAGGTAGCATAAACTTAAGGATCATAAATGCTTATTACAAGTAATATATTATGACTAGTTGCCAGTTGTGTCTAATCAAATCATTGACCTAATCCTGCATTTTCGGTGACTTGACTTAAATCCTATACATATGAAGTAAATCAAGTGGATGAAGACAGCAAATTCTCCAATGAGTTACTCTCGGTTGTCTTAATCAGCGTTTCCTAAATTCTCCTGGTTTCTGAGACACCTTGTACCAGATTAGGCCTGATGAGAGGGTCTATTCCCTGTTTCTCAATTTGATTATAATTATTCCATGATTTATGTACAAGACTATGAACTGTGAACCCAACAGTCCACATCTTCAGTGCTCTCTGAGATAGCTCCTCAGGGTGGGACCACAGCAGTGATTGAACTGGGGATACAATGAGAGGCTCAAACCATTGTCTTCCCCGTGCTGGCTGATGGTCTCCTCTTTTCCTGTATCCACACAGGTGTGTTCCCCCGTCATTATTTAGACTTTAAATATCCCCCAAGTCTTGTACTCTGATGGTGCTACCTGGGATTGGAGGAGTTACTTCAGGACTTGGGGACTAGTGGGAGATGTTCAGGTCTCTGGTGGATGCTCTTGAAGGAGTTAGTGGGAAGCCAGCCCTTTCTTCTTCCTATCTTTCATCTCCTGACCAGGAAGTGACTGTCTTCGCTCCACTTTATGCTCTGCTCATGATACATTGTCATAGGCCCGAAGCAATGGGCCTAGCAGATTGTGAACAGAAACTTCTAAAACTTCATAAATTTATTCTCACAGGCATTACAATGACAGAAGGCTAACAGCCAGTTTTTGAAAAGCCAGGAGTTTCATGAACTCCAGGTCTGCTTGGGCCTTCAACTGCCTTTGCTTTTTCAGTCTAAGAATGCCTCCTGATTGCCCTTTAGCTGACAGAGCAGGAATGAGCTGTGTATAGACAAGCCTCTCGGCAACTCTTGAACCAGGGAAGAATGACTCGCCATCCAGGTTGCACAGAGGTTTTCCCAAACACATGTCAATCAACGTGTGCTCTTGACTAAGGTTTCCTTGGTCTTTGATGCTTTTCAGTCACCTCTACTGACTGAAAATCTATTTATAATTCAATCCATAGGCTATACCTTGTGAGTGATATATATATATATATATATATACTATAATATCATATTTATGTATGTATATATCTATTCCATCCAATCTTATGCCCAAGTATACCATGTGAGGACAAAACAGATGCTCAACAAGTATGTAATCAGTTGACCAAAGACGAGAATGCTCACTGACATTATATTGATAATTCTTCTATCACCCAGCCTCCCTGAGGAATACAAACTAGGGAGAAGGGTGAGGTAAGAAGAGTAATTAGAATCAATTGGAGTTTTTTTTTTGTTTGTTTGCTTTAATATGAAAGCAGGATGAATCAAAACAGTTATCTCAGTTACTCTAAATCACAGCTTCTTAAACTGTGAGTTGCAAATTCCCATGTAGGGTTCTGTAACTGACTGTGGAGTTTACCAAAAACTTGGCAACAGTAGAAGTTTTCTGAATGGACAAGTATTAATTCAAAATCCTACTTGTAAAAAATGCAAGGTGTTTCTAGCAACACTAGATAGTGTTGCATCCCACACCTCCACTGCAGCCTTGGCTGTAAGCATACAGTAGATGTACTTGGACTGTATATTCCTTCACACCATGCAGACCAGTGACCCAGAAACATCTCGGCTCAGCTTCTAGACTATTGCATGATATGTTTTTACATACCGAACATATAGTTGTTAATTACAGCAAAGACTTTTCATATTTTCCTACCACCATTCCTCAGCATGTATCAAGTCAGTGTTATCTTTGGATTATATTAAGTTGCTGCTGACTTGATTTTCATAGAAAAGTTGTTCAATGGGTTTTGGCTTGGAATTAGGACAGAATTTTCAACCAATTTCTCAAATGGCCCTAAACATACTAAGGGCCATTTGTCCTATGTATTTATGTGACATGGCATTCTCTTTTTTTCTTTTTGGTCTTTTGAGACAGGGTCACCTCTGTAGGCCCCAACTGTCCTGGAAACTACTCTGTAGACCAGGCTGGCCTTGAACTCACAGAGATCCACCTGCCTATGCCTCCCACTGCTGGATTAATGGTGTGCACCACCACGCCTGGCTAAACATTTTTTTTATTTTATTTTATTTATTTTATTTTATTTTATTTTTTTATTTTATTTTGAGACACAGTCTCCCTATCACCCCAGCTGTCCTGGAACTCACTCTGTAGACCATGCTGGCCTTGAACTCACAGAGATCCACCTGCCTCTGCCTCCCGAGTGCTGGGATTAAAGGCGTGCGCCACCACACCCGGAGTGACATGGCATTCCAAACATTGAGAATTACAAAACCAAAATATTGATCAACTCTGAACAATGGTGAAGATGTCTTATGTTCTGCATTATCAAATATTCAGCCAAGATTTAAATTTCCATGTAAAATAAACACGATTTTTTTTACTTTTTTATTAATAAAAAATAAAAAAAAATATAAATACCAAATATATATAAATATATAAAAATAGTCTCATGTTAAAACAACATTTATGATTGATTAGTAGTAAATGTTGATTTTATACTTATTTTTTATTGATGCTTTGTGTGTTGTCATACATCATTTTCCAATTCAAGTTCAGGCATATCCCTTTCCTTCCCCCCCACCCCACCCCACCCCATCCCAGATCATGCATTCTGCCATAACTTGTCTGTATCTTTCTTCAGCTTTTTTTTTCATTTTTAGCAATAAGTTGATAATTTATGAGTACAAGCATCCCCTCATGTAAAACCAGTTTGCCAGGCTGTTGTGCCCAAACCCCACGCCCCACCATCTCAGCAGGGGGGGTTGGGGCTTATATGTTCAATCAAGTTGATCAAATGAGTGTCCAGACTACATTGCTGTAGTTTCACCATTCACCCCAATCGCAGCCCTTACATTCTACCATGCCCCCTCTTCTGCAGATTGTTCCCTAGGCTTAGAAAAGGGGCACAGGTGGATGAGAAGCAAAACAGTCTACTTTCTCTGGAGCTGTTGTCTTGGACTCTGGTCAATTCTGGCTGTTTCTTTTCATGGGCTGACAGTTTGTCCAGGAATAACCTTTCGATCCTACTAATGAAGCACAATCAATTAGATATATAGGTATTTAAACAGCACTAATAGTTATGGTAGGTTACTTTGGTATATACTTATTTTATACAAATATATGCCAAGGGTTATAGAAATTTTTCTTGGGTGATTGGGGGTTGTAAACAGAAACAATTGAAGAAGCCTGGATCTAAATTGTCATAGCTTACTCTTCATCAACCCTTCTCCTGGTTGAGAACTTCCAGAGAAATCTCTGTTTGACGGACATCAATCAGAATCTTCTATTTATATCCATTTGTTTTCCTGAAAACTCCATGAAGCTGGTTCTCCTGTTTCTAATCACATTTAAGCTTTAACAGACTGATAATTCGGGCACATTAGAAATACTTAGACGATCTTACATTACATTGAAACAAAACTATTTACGAGGGGTCCAGTAAAACTCTGCTTCTTGGATGGGCTATTTTGAATGTTTCCTAAACAAGTTCTTGTTGGTGGGCCAATTTTCCTTCCTTGTTCATCCCTTTGAAACTCCTTTTAAATGTGTTCTAGACCCAGTCTTGTTCTTTTCCCCCACTGGTTACAGAGAAGTGTGTTTTTGTTTGAAAGGGTCAAAACATTTGGAATCTGACATTCAAAATATGTGCTTTTTTCTTTCCTTGAAGTCAAAACCCCTGAAGTATAAATCCTTTTTAAATGAAGAAAACAGTGCCAGAAAGAACCAAACATTTTTGGTCTCTCTCCAAAACAGAGAGATAGCACTGAAACAGGAAGTGAATGATTTAAATATCCACTCAGCATCTTGGCAACATATTTATGTTTAAGAGACTTAAGGTTAAAAGGTTTTAGTCTGGCCTGGGAACGCTCTATCTTCCCCTAGGATTTAGAGCTTTGGGAAAACTTTTAAGCACTTATCAAATATTTGCAATTAGCTATTTTTCCTGAGACCAAACTGCGGGAGGGAATGCCGCAGGCCTCTGCCTGATGTGCGCCGGGCCATTATTCCCCGCCTGCTTCTCAGGACTATCTCCAGCCATCTAGAGCGGTGGGGTAGAGAAATGTTGTTTTACTTTCTATAAAGGAAGAAGAATGCAGCCCCAGTTCTTAAAATGAATTGGAGCTGGAATGACACCGGATGAGTGTTGGGGCACAAAGCAGCCCGGAGCTTCAATTGATTACGTTATGTGCAGTTGTTCCCCAGGACCCTTGAGGGGCCCCATGTTTACAGCTAGGAATGAACAGTGGTGAGAGTATTTGCATGAGGGGGTCTGGCCTTCCTCTCACTCCTTCCTTCCCCTCAGAGCCAAGAGCCTGCTCTTACAAATTTACCAGGACAGCACTGGAAAGTGAGTAATGAGTTCAAGTGTTTGGTCTACTAGAATGCAAGAATTAAATCTCCATTGACCAAATCCAGGAAATATATAGAAGGAAGGACTATAAGGGTAGAAATCAGTACTTTGGTTTTAAACGTTTTTTTTTTAATTTGATGTGGCAAATAGACATCCAATTGGAATTATTAAATAGGCAATTCTGGGAAGAAGTCCTGAGGAAGTTTGGGAATTGTCAGCATCTCATTGCCAGTTGCCCAAATGTAAGATGAGCTTAAAGCAGTGGGCTTGACAGAGGAGTCCAGTCTCAGGGCCATTTTTAAGGTCCTCTGCATTCAAACAGCAGAGAAGACTAGAAACCAAGCTAAGCACAAATTGGAAGAGGCTCAGGAGGACGAAGAACAAACCAGCTCGATGGAGGAACCGAATTGCATAACAGGTTAATAGGTCGCTAAGATGAGAGTTGAGAATTGCTCTCTGCATGGTTTGGGCATGCAGAAATACCCACGATCTTGAGAAGGGTTAAGGGAAGAGTGAAGAAAAAAAACATCTGACTGGCATAAAGAGAGACAGGAAGGAAAGAAATAGAAACGGAGAGTAGAGATGAAAGAGCTGACAGTCACATGAACTTAAGGAAGATTTCTTAGTTTAAGATGACGTTGATTTGGGCACGCCCAATGATACAGTAGAGAGAGATGAACTGATGATATTGAAGAGAGGTAATAATTACAAGAGGTATGGCCTTGAGGAGGTGAGAGAGGATGAAACCTGGAGCCCAAGTGGAAGAACTGTGTTCAGAGAGAAGCATGAAGAAAGGAGGTGTAGCTTCCAACAGGGAGAATGAGGGGGTAGCTGCCTCCATTTTCTTGGTGAAAAAAGAAACAAGTTGCTGGAGAGATGGCCTAGCGGTTAAGAGCGCCGACCGCTCTTACAGAGGACCCGGGTTTGATCCCCAGCACCCACATGGCGGCCGAGAACCGTCTGAAACTCCAATTCCAGGAGAACTCCAGTTCCAGGGGAATCTGAGACCCTCTTCTGACCTCCGCGGCATTGCACGACACGGGTGCACAAACCTGCATGCAGACAGTACATTCCTACACATACAGAAATAAATAAAATTTAAAAATATATTAAAAAAAAAAAGAAACACGTTTATTCGTTAGCCATGAAGAAAGGAGTGGGATACTTGGGAACTCTAGGAGAGCAGAGGAAGTGTGATTTGGACAACACAGCAAAGCTGCAAGGTACTAACGTTAATGGTAATGATAAGTGAAAAGCAGTCCGTGTAGCTGTGTTCCCCTCCAGCTGGGTTCAGCTGCCTGCCTGTTGCTACAGGGAAAGTTGTATTCAGAGTGATGAATCATGGGATGTCATCTGGGAAAGGCGTGTGGGTGGCTGAGGTATGTTGGAAGATAAGATCATTGGAGGAAAAGAGCTCAAGAATCTAAGAGGCCAGGTTATTAAAAGCATCACTTACAGGAATATTATTATGAAGAACTATGGCAGAAATAGCTCTGAAAGAGTTATAACTAAGAGCTAAGAGACTCTAGAAATGAAGAAGAGTCATTCAGGGATCTGTAAATGACTGAAACGAGGAGGGGTAGTGGGCAGTACTGCTAGGGAGGGGTGAGGGATGGAGAAGGCAGCAGAGAGGAAGGGTACCTCTCCACCACTCTCAGCAAGGACTGTGGTGGAGCTGGCCTTTAATCCCAGCCCTCAGGAGGCAGAGGCAGGCGGATCTCTGTAAGTTCAAGGCCATCCTGGTCTACATAGTGAGCTCCAGGCCAGCTGGGACTAAAGGGAGACCCTGTCTCAAAAAAGACAAAAAAAATAAAATAAAGTAAAGTAAAATATGAGGAGATATACAGGGCACAGGGGAACCATCACAGAGGAATTGGAGATACAGGGCCTTGGCCGATGGCTGCTCTTCCATTTCTAGAGCAGTGAGGAAGGGACATGATATTGGGCCAGAGCAGGAGACAGACACACAGCCTGCTGGACAGGCTCACTTCACTTTGAGGTGATCTAGAGTCTTCAGAGTCCTAAAAGAGACAGAGCACCGTGCAGTTAGTCCTGATGACCTCTCAGTCTGACTGTGGTAGCGAGGTTCAGACAGTTAGGACAGGTGCAGAGGAAGGAAAAATTTCCTTCTGGGAACTTAGCATGCTGGGGCGTCTTTTTCACCCCACTGAGGCCTAAGCAGAAGCTTGGGAAAGAGTTATATACCAAGAAAGACCTATGTTTTGTCATAATTGCTCCCTCTTTTCCATGTTAACCTTGCCATTATTTGCTTGTCAAGTCTTCACTCAAGTTGAAGTTCATTTTACTCATGTCTGACTCTTGGATCTAACATTCTTTCCTTTGTGCTGTGAGGAATGAGTGAGTGAATGAATCAAGGTTTAGGTGAATGAAAACGCAGTAAGCATTGGAAAAAGCAAACCAGTAACTGAAGAAACAGCTTCTGCTTCCATTTATGGTCTCTGCTCAGCAAATGGCAGAAATAGTACTGAGAGAGTTGCAACTAAGAGCTAAGAGACTCTAGAAATGAAGAGTCATTCAGGGATCTGTAAATGACTGAAACGAGGAGGGGTAGTGGGCAGTACTGCTAGGGAGGGGTGAGGGATGGAGAAGGCAGCAGAGAGGAAGGATACCTCTCCACCACTTCAGCTCAGATGTAAGGACTTCCCTCCTACATCTTGTGGCTGACTGACTGATTAATTGATTGATTGATTGATGATTGGTTGATTGATTGACTGATTTGCTTGAGACTGGGTCTCTTGTGTTCCAGGCTGTCCTTGAACCTACTATATAGCTGAGGATGACCTTGAATTCCTGATCCTTCTGCCTCCATCTCCCAAATGATGGGACTATAAGTATATGACGTCCATCTGGTCTCACTGAACTCTTCACTCCCTCCTCAACTTCAGCCCAACCCTTTGCCTTCTGTCTTTCTCCCTGGCAGAGACATGGACGGAACAAGCAAGCCCCATTCCTTCTGAGCTTGGTCTGCCTCATTGCCCACCAGACTTTGAGAGAACAGTGATTACACACAAACTTTGTTGAACATTTGCCTGGTATGAGTAGAGTAAGCACCAATGAACTGCTACCTGGGAAACTTCAGTGGTTCTCAAAAATACTTCCTGCTTCTTCCCTTCCATCAGAGGCAGCCACTGCTCGTGGGTGTGGCCAGCTCTTAGGTACATTTATTTGGTGGTAGTATTTTGTAAGGGAATAGTATTCTAACTATCTTCAGGAAGCTTTAACTTGACGTCTTTTAGAGTAAGATAGGCAAGTTAGGCATTTCATGTGATTGACACCTGAGTTTTACATAAAAGGTTTGTGTTTTACATTTTAAATCCTGATCTTTCTAGAATGATTTTTTTTTTTTTTTTTTTTTTTTTTTTTGTACTGGGAGAGACAAGCGTGGGTGCTGGGAACCGAACTCTTGTCTTTTTGGTTGTGAGCCTAAGCCTTTAACGGCTGCGCCAGCTCTCCAGCCCTCTAGAATGATATTAATTTATTTCCTTTACCAAATTTTTTTGTTTGTTTTAGTCATGCTGTGGTAGCTCAAGAGGATTATAGAGACAGGAAAAGTCAGTGACTGAGAGTGTTTGAATCTGAGTGAAGGTAAAAGATCATGCATAAAACAGTAGAGCCGGGCGTGGTGGCACACGCTTTTAATCCTAGCACTTGGGCGGCAGAGACAGGTGGATCTTTGTGAGTTCAAGGCCAGCCTGGTCTACAGAGCGAGTTCCAGGACAGCTGGGGCTACAGGGAGACACTGTCTCGAAAAGACCAAAAAAAAATTAGAAAGCAGGTATATACTTCATAGAAGGTAGAGCATGTTTCAACACCTAGTGGGGAAATTTATGGAAATTTTAAGACATCTTAGAGGTAATGGGGTTTCAATGAGACCTGGAAAATGACATAAGATCAAAACACAGGAGAGAGTAAAAATATTTTGGATGGAGTTATTAATTTTAAATGTTGAACATTATTACAAGAGTGTGTTAGTCAGCTTTTCATTATTATGATGGAATGCATGACACAGTCTACTTAGAGAGGGGTTTATTTTGGAAGATCAAGCCATTGTGCCTTCATGACTCAGTTCCAGAAGGGTTCCCATGGTAAGTGGCAGATGGCAGTGGTGGGAATAATTGTCACATCTTGAGCCAGGAAGCAGGGTAAATTGGATCTCATGACCTCCAGGGTCCCTTTCAGCCCTGAATCCCAGTCTTTAACTCTGTCTAGTTCCTTGCTTTGCCCTATGTTGTTGGTTCCTGCTCTCTTTATCCTTGGTTTTGTTTTGCTTTGCTTTTTTTTTTTCTATTAGAAATAGAAAATTTCTGGTCATAATAATGTCAGGAGCATGAGTTAGCTAGAGTACTTTTGGCTTCCCCTTAGAAGACCGTACCCACATCATGTCTAGGCATATGATGCCATAGATTCCTTAGCCTTCCGGCTGCAAATCTTGCTAGCCTCTGGTGATAAAAGAGTCAGAGCCCAACACACTTAGCTGTGGTTGGTACTTAGTCTGTGGGTATTGTCTGTGAAGCAGGTATCCGTTTGCTCCAATGTGTCTGAGACAGAACAGAAGGAATGAGAGAGGATTCCTCAGATGGTTCTTAAACAGAGGAACTTCTGTCTCTTTGCTGGTGCTAATTTAGACTTCCCAGTGCCAATGCCTCCCAGAGAAGTTTCCTATCATTGTTTCTAGGCTAGAAGAGTTTTCCTTGGGATTTTAATGTATGTTAGTCTTGCGTTTTGAATATTTATTAAGCATAGTTTTGGGTGTATATACACGGAACACCATAATTATTTGGGTGTATATACATGGAACACCCACCTTTCTGAAGTCTTGCTATTGACCACTTGGCATTATTTCCAGTTTATAGTCACCTGCAATGTTTCTAGAATAAATATTTAGCAATATTATAGCCTTCTAGTTAGTTTGCAGGCAGAGTCATCACCATTTCTTATGCAATTTTAGAGTTAAAAGAATTTTCGGGCATGGTGGTGCACCCCTTTAATCCTAGCACTCAGGAGGCAGAGGCAGGTGGATCTTTGTGAGTTCAAGGCCAGCCTGTTCTACAGAGTGAGTTCCAGGACAGCTGGGACTACAGGGAGTCCCTGTCTCGAAAAGACCAAAAAAAAAAAAAAAGAATTTCCAATATGTGATAATTTATGAGTACAAGCATCCTTCATGTAAAACCAATTTGCAGGCAGTTGTGCCCAAACCAGTTGTGCCCAAACCCACACAGCCCATGGGTCCCACCATCCAGCGGGGGGGGGGGGTGGGGGGGGGTGGGGGGCGTACGGTGGGTGGGGGCGCTTGTATGTTCAATCAAGTGATCAAAATGAGTGTCCAGGCTATTTGCTGTAGTTTCACCATTCCCCAAATGTAGCCTTACATTCTACCATTGCCCCCTCTTCCGAGATTGTTCCCTAGGTTCAAAAAGGGGGCACAGGCGGATGAGAAGCAAACGCAGTCTACTTTCTCTGGAGCTGTTGTCTTGGATTCTGGTCATTTGGCTGTTTCCTTTCATGGGCTGACACGTTTGTCCGGAATAACCTTTCGCATCCTACTAATGAAGCACAAATCAATTAGATATACAGGTATTTAAACAGTATATAGTTTATGGTAGGTTACTTTGGTATAGACACAAGATGTTTGGATGGTATGTTAATCCATGAATTACCATTTTTTTCTGGTTAAAATTGACAGGGTCTTACTGTGGCTTATTAACACTCCTAACCATTAGAGGATGTAAACTTGTTGGGCATTCAGCCATGGGTTATTCTCCAAGCGAGGAGAGATATTAGCCAATTAGATTGGAATATGCAGGCATAGGCTGGCCTCTGCTGCACGTCTTTCCAGGGGAGGTGAGTGTGTAGCTGTGTTGTTGACGGAGGAGTCTTGCTTGACTCAAGGAGACCCCATTTGCTTTATTGGTTTAGTGGCCTTGTAACACTCTCTGGTATTCCAGAGGCCATCTGTACACTTGCATGTATGGTCTCAATACATCTTTCCCATGTTAACGTCAGGTCTTTGACAGCAGGGCCTCACCTCAATTCGGCCTTCTTCTTGCAGGTATCCCAGTTTAGAAGCAAGGAGCCTTTACCTTTTGTGGGGGCTTGGATCCCCTGGCCAACATCTCCTTGGTAGAATAATCCATTGCTGATGTCAGAGCTCCTGTATTAATATATTTTGCTTAAGTGCATAGCTTAAGGAGACTTTAGTATTATATTTTGTTCTGAATAGAGAATAATCCTTTTCACAGTTCCTATGTCTATTAGTCAATTAAAGAAGGCAGTTTTACCAGTTTTATAAGAGATTACCTCCATAATAGTTGTCTCCAATTTACAGTTGGAGAATGACCTCATCATCATCATATTTCTCCTTGTTCTATAGGGGGGAGGTAAGAAAGTCTCTCGTATTAAATCCTTTTGGCACCTAGAAGGTAAGTTTCATTAGGACTCATTATAAATAGTTGTTACAAGTAGGATCCACAGAGGGATTTGATGTTTGTAGCAATCTGAGGCTTTTCTTCCTTTCAGTGTTCAGATGGGTCATCCTTTCTGTTGGCACTTTCTGGTACATCCTACTCAATGCAAAGCTGTATCTTTTCTTATCACATATTGCTAAAAAATGAAAAAAAAAACTGAGAGAAAGATGCAGGACAGTTATGGCAGAATGCATGATCTGGGATGGGGTGGGGTGGGATGGGGGGAAGGGAAAGGGAAATATGCCTGAACTGACTTGGAAAATAATGTATGAAATACACAAAGCATCAATAAAAAAAATAATAAAAAAATAAAAATAAAAGAATTTTCAACCAAACCTACGAGGGTCTGCTTTACAACTTCATTTGCATTCTAGAAGCTGGAAGTGTCTAGCATTTTTGCTAACCTGAGTGAATCTAGTGAACTAGTTGAATTGGCAACTCTGACATTTTAACCAAATGAATAGGAGACAATGAAAATAGAGGCAGAATGTTTATCATACTCTGTAAATTTGTAGTACTTTTCAAAGAACCTACTACCAAATAAAATGTTTTAAATGCATTTTCCAAAAAACAAATCCTGTTTTTTTTATATAACTTCCCTCTAACTGGCACATATTCCTTTTGTAAAATGTTAACTAGCAAGAGTCTTTCCTTTGCCATGCCGTCTGCATTAGCCAGGGTCATTTGATTGTGAACTCATCGTCCCTTGACCACATCCAGAGCATTAGTTTTGTTCATTAGTGTTTCATTTTCCCTCAGTCTAGCTACTAATTTCATTCAGTTATATAATTTCCTTCCAGTGGGAATCATTCTTCAGCCCTAAATTTTATTTTCTGGAAAAAACCCCAAGGGCTTGAATGTATAAAATGGGCTAGAAACTTAGAGTAAAACCAAATTTAATACCAAAGAGAAGTTTATCTTAGTGTGTGGTGATATAACAAGAAGCTTCTCATCAACAGGTGTATTCCCACACTGTAGTCAGTAAGGTGAGGAACACAGGGACCATTGCTTAGTTACAACCCCAAAGTCTCCCACTTTGTCAGTTAACAACCATTTGTTGGAGGAAATTTCTAAAGCCCTTAGATTTTCCACTTATTAATTTCCACATTGGAAAAGGTGGGTTCTTGACTAATTTTATTTACTTGGCTATTTAAAAGCTACCTCATAATATTTGAAAGAGCTTATAATTTCATTCTTATATTGTGTGTAAGTGCTCAGAAACAAAACTCATTTTTGAATAACTCTTTTCTGTTCATCCAATTTTAGCTATCAGTTGGTTGTTTTGTAGATATAGTAGTACTAATTAGTTTGGAAAATTTATGTTTATGTTGCCATTTTCTGAATAGTCAGGGGGATTTTTGGAGTCTTCTACTGAATAAGTAAAAATTTAGGGAGTCTGAGCATTGGATATGAGCTGCGGATCAGTCACACACAATCAAAGCCATCAGACAGGCATTGAAGACATTACCAGTGTTCCTACACTGTACCATTTCATTGACAATTCGTGGCTTTGGTAAGTGATACTCTCCTATGTATCTGCAATGAACCTAAATCTTCTTGAAGTTCTCTAATGAAAACTTTTCTCCTTGACTTTATAAATTATCATACATCTTTTGTTTTGGAAGAGCAACTTTTACAGTGTAGAGATAGAATTCATATTCAATGAATTCATTGAATATGAGTTCTGTCTCTACACTGTAGAAGACTTGATGTTGGAAAGATGATGTTGCCTTTTATTTTGTTTTTATTTTCAAAGTTTTTGGCAAGTATTCTGGTGAACACCTATAATCCCAGGACATGGGGGGGCTGAGGCAGGAAGATCACAAGTTCAAGGCCAACCTGGAGCTGTATAGAGAGAATCAGTCTCAAAAAAAGGGAAGAAGGGAGGAAGGAAGGAAGGAAGGAAGGAAGGAAGGAAGGAAGGAAGGAAGGAAAAGAAGGAAGGAAAGAGGGAAAAGAAGGAAGGAAAAAAAGGAAAGAGGAAGAGAGGAAGAAGGAAAACAAAACACTGTATATATCTCTACACATATATATTATCTTTAATGTTGTCAGGTCGAGTCAGAATTGTCAAGAGTGTGCTTCCAAAGGAATGTAAAATAGACAAAATTGGGGCTGGAGAGATGGCTCAGCAGTTGGGAGCACTGGCTGCTCTTGCAGAGGATCTGGGTTCAATTCTCAACACCCATATGGTGCCTAACAACCATCAGTAACTCCTGTTCCAGGGGAATCTGACACCCTGTTCTGACCTCTGTGGGCATTGCACCACATGAGTACACTTACACACATGTAGGCAATATACTCATACACAAAAATAAAAATAATAAATAAAAACTTTTAAAAAGTTTTTCTAAAAGATTTCATAAGACCATTAGCAAGGATGGATCCTATCTCACAAATAGTCTTAGTACATAGACATGTACCTTCTTGAGAAAATTTAAAAGGGCATTTTTCTGTTACTTGTTCTTCTTGACCATTGACATTTAATTTTTCATTTTACTGTTTTATTTTGAAATAATTATGAATTAACGGGAAGTTACAAAAATAGTACAGCAAGGTCCCAAGTACATTTGTCCAGGTTTTCTCCATTGGTGACATCTTACATAAATGCACCATAATATCAAAACCTCGGAAATTGACGTCAGTTCTGTCCACAGATTCATTCAGACAGCCACAACCTCCAACAGGAACCGTCCCTTTAGTAGGAAAATGCTTGCTTGTTTGTTGTTTAATCTACACACTTTATTGAGACAAACAAAATTATCTTCATAAATCCAGACTGTTAAGGCCATCCTGGCAGCAGAACTCTGTTGACACAAATTATTTTAAATGCTTAGTGAAGTGGGAATCCCATGTTCATTCTGTGTTGAAGGGACCCTTCAAGGTAGAAGGTATTGCTTCTTTTTCCCCACATAAGAAGGGCCTGAAAAGTCACAGGTATGTAGCAACAAGATTTGGACTTTCGAACTATAGTTTTGTTGACTTTCAACACATGTCGGCACATATTGATCTGTAATGAGCTCACACCACTATATAGCCCGTTTCTGTTTTTCTTAGTTAATACCTTTTGAGTCACATATCTATAGATCATATTCTTTAAAGAAAGAGGCAGGATACACACATGCACACATGCACACACGTGTGCACATACATACACATGCATCCACACACATGCACACCTACACTTGCATGCACACATACAGGCTGTTGTTATGCTGTTTTTCTTTTTTTTTTCTTACAATGTACCTTCAGAGTTCTGACTGTAAACATGAAAGGTTTTTTTGAAGGAAATACAAGATTTTACTTGTCAAGATTTACATTATTAGCAGCGAATTTAGTTTTGAGATTACAGTAAACTCCCTAAATGTGGAAGGCTGACTTGAAGGTTCAACTAGAGTTTCATCATACTTTCTGCTTTCTAAGTCTTAATGCTAGCCAGCAGAAGGACAAGCACACTGGTGTCTGATAATGAAGCATTGCAGAAAACCTACTTACAGCATAGATGCATTTGATTCCCATGTTTCTGTTTTTGAAGGGTTTAGTGTTTATTTGGGGGAGGTCTATGTCAATTATGTAATCAGAAGCAGGCCCCAGACTGCCAGTGATATTCTGGAATGTACGGTCTACTTCAAAGGAAGGCTCCATGGCTCCTTGCTCAGATGAAGCCAATTTTTCATAGAGAAGAACAAGGTAATTAGATTTTCTTTTTCAGAGAAAAAAATTATTTTTCTACTGAATTTAATGGGTCATATTTCTCTGCTCTGTAAAAGTCCTGCAATTATCACTCTACTCTGGAAAATGTAACTCGGTGACCCACCATTGTGCCAGAGCTGCTGGTCACCACAGAAACAGGTCAGGTGGCAGCTGTGCCTAAGAGACAGTTAGATGAGAGGTGAAGCCTGCGCCTGTGACACATTCCAACATGGAAACCAAGCAGTCAACAGTGGCAGACATCCACATGCCAGCGTTTTTATTTATTTGTAATGGAAACCTTTAGGAGGGAAGAACAGGAAACTGGATTCCAGTGCCTATAGTGCAGACTTCAGTCACCCTACATCTCTGAGGAAATCCAAACTGGCCCCTTGAAACGAGCCTTTCACTGAAAAGAGAATACGTGCATTAAGGTCTAAGATTCTTCTGCAAGCTCTTCTGATTTTGCACAAGGCAAAAGGCCATGAAGACGAATCTGAGCTGACCGAAAGGAAGGGTGACTCAGGCTGAAACCAAGAACAGAAAATACATGTCTTGAATTGGAGTGCATGCTACAGGCCCCATGAGTGACACTGGAAGTTACGCTGTCCCACTTGTCCCACTTGTCCCACCGCCTTCATACTCAACGCCCATTCTCCCTTCAGGCATTGGTTTAGATTCTACTTCTCTAGGAAAGCTTAACAAACTTGTTTGATTTCATCTCTTTCTCTGTACCAGGCTGATAATGCCTGGTAATTTCTCTAAAACAAGTCTATCGGGGCTGGAGAGATGGCTCAGTGGTTGAGAGCGCCGACTGCTCTTGCAGAGGAGCTGGGTTCGATTCCCAGCACCCGCGTGGTGACTAAGAGCCATCTTTGGCTCCAGTTCCGCCAACGCCCTCTTCTGACCTCCGCGGCATGGCATGACAGGGGTGCACCAACCTACATGCAGACAGTACACTCATACACCTAAAAAATAATAAAATAATGTCTTAATCATAATCTACCGTCAAATATTTTAGGAATATCTTTAATGTTTAGATAGTATATTAGCAGCATGCAATAATTACATCATAGGTTCTCAAGCAGAGGCAGTCTATTGTAAGGTCCTTCTCTGCTGCCAGTTATCATAGGCTGTTTAAAGTTAGAAAACTGAGTAGAAACACTGAACATTGTAGAGATGCACTTTGCTCAGTAATACTTGAGTTGTTGCAATATTAGACTATCCATTTGGTTGTTACAGAAAATCCTTAACTGTAATTGATGGTTGTTGCCGTAATAGTATATTGCCTGTATTTCTACCTCTAGTAATGGGCTTTATGTGCTAGATTTCAATATCCTTGAGCCTGGGCAAGTGCACAGTCTTTTTAAAAAGAAACATGGTTTACTTGCGCAAAACTGATCAGATTTGAGAGATCGTTAATGCCCTTGAAGTGGTTTTTGTGGGTGTGAAACAAATGGTGAGAATTTGAACTGTTCCCTTATTATAGTATTGAAATTAAGTCTACTTAATCTATCAAATCTTGTTCATGCCCTGATTTTATGTACTTGTATCTATCAATAAACATTGTGAAAAAAATAAAAGAAGACTTTCACATTGCATTATAATTGTAGCTTTTATATCCTTACGAGACTGTGAGCTTAATAGTACTGGCGACCCTGTCTCTCATGTTTGTCATTTTCTTTGCTTAGATCTATATTGGGCTGACATTAGATGCTTAATATGTATGTGTATCTTTGAGCCAATATCATAGAGCCAAAGGGATAGCTTAATATCTGGGATGCTCAGACAACTCAAAAGAGTTTAAAAAGCCGTCCAATAGCATTGACATAATCTCTACCAAATTTTGTAAATAAACCTGGACACCTAAGAAGTTATCATGAAGAGCATCGTTAGAGTCTAAAGTGACTACATAGACACCCTCTGGATTGAAAGAAAAGATTAAGATAATCAAGGAAATGTGTACTAGCCTGTAAATTCCACCGAGTGAGGAGCTGCAACAGTTGACCTAATGAAAATCAGGCATGGTCTTGAAAGTTTTTCAATATTTTTTTACCCATATTTTTATGTGATTTTCATGAAAACTCAGATCTCAGAGGGAATTTTGAGTTCACATCTACACAGATGGTTCTCTGTGTATGGCAAGGCATACCTGGAATGCAGTGTCCAGTCCATACTGCTTTGGGTAGTCTGTACCATGCAGAAGGACTGCACTGACCAAGCTGATGGAGTTGCTACTACATATATGAGGGCCTAAAATCTCTGTTTAGGATTTCCTCAGAGCTGTTTCACCTACAAATTTATTGGTTTCTTGTCAAAAATAGGAGCAAGGAGTGGAGAGATGGCTCAGTGGGTAAGAGCGTTTGTTTGCAAGCCTAAGGACCTGAGTCGGAATCACAGTACCCACGCAAAAAAACAAGCATGGTTAAGCATGCATGTAGGCCCAGCAGTGAGTAGAGTAGAAAGAGATGGATCCTGGGAACTCATTGGCCGACTGGTCTAGTCAAAATGGTGAGCTTCCAAGTCAGTGAGAGACCCTGTCTTAAAGGAACATGGCAGAGCATGGTAAGAGGAAGATACCCAGAGTTCTCCTCTGGCCTCTGCATATGCATACCTCTGCACAGACAACCAGACATCCATATACATGTACCACACACATACACTATATACATACATAAGTAATAAAGAAATCCACTCTCCACAAATAAAAACTTATGTATATATTTATCTATGTGGATACATATATGAGCAATGAAATTTCAGAGAAATTTTTCATAGATTAAAAATATCGGGCTGGAGAGATGGCCTAGCGGTTAAGAGCACCGGCTGCTCTTACAGAGGACCCGGGTTCGATCCCCAGCACCCACATGGCGGCCGAGAACCGTCTGAAACTCCAATTCCAGGAGAACTCCAGCTCCAGGGGAATCTGAGACCCTCTTCTGACTTCTGCGGCATTGCACGACACGGGTGCACAGACTTGCATGCAGACAGTACATTCATACACATACAGAAATAAATAAAATTAATAAAAAAAAATATCAAAAAATGAATAGAAGATATGTAATCTTCCAAATTAGGGGAAAAAAGAGTTATTATGGCCAGGTATGGTAGCGCATGCCTTTAATCCCAGCACTCAGGAGGCAGAGGCAGGCATATCTCTGTGAGTTCCAGGCCAAGCCTAGTCTACATAGTGAGTTCCAGGCCAGCCAGAGCTACAGGGAGACCCTGTCTCAAAAAGAAAAAAAAGAAAAAAAAAAAAAAAAGAATCCTAAAGACTGCTGTCAGAAACATGAAAATCTTCTTGGTGGTGATCATGCTCAGATACACAAACTAGTTTTTAAAATATTTCATTAATATTTTTGTTGCATGCTGTATGTAGGTGTTGTGCCTGTATGTAAGTGCACCTGTGCTTATCCACTGCCAAGGAGGTCAGCAAGAGGGTGTCAGATCCTTCTGGAAACTGAAGTTACAGATGGTGTTAGTCACCATATGGGTGCGGGAAATGAGTGAAGGCCTTCTGCAAGAGCAGCCAGTCTCTTCAGCCCAGGGATACACAGGCTATTTGAAGAAAGGGAATAGTTCAAGGAGGAAACTGATCTCTTCTCTCTCTCTCTCTCTCTCTCTCTCTCTCTCCCTCCCTCCCTCCCTCCCTCCCTCCCTCCCTCTCCCTCTCTCCATATTCCACATTACCTATTACCTACTATAAATACAGGATGCTCTGAAAGCAACCTGTACATTTGACAATTCATTTCAAATGAGATTCTCCATGAACACAAGGTACCCAGGGCTACCCAATTTGAAAACTATTCTATGTGTTCATTTGTAGTATTGGCCAAAGGTTAGTCTGGATTGGGGAGTGGATCGTATCAAGGGATGATGAAGAACTGCAGGGAGTGAATTCAAAATATGCAATAGAATTTCCATTATTTTGGCACATTAGCAAAAAAGCTAATGATATATCCATCTGGACACTAGGGGTATGTTCCTCAGGAAAAAAATTTTAATTACTAATGAGGAACCACAGTAACCAGCCGAGGTGTAGAAGAGGAGAGAAGAGTTACAAACTACTTATTTTCAGTAGCTGAAATGCAATTATTTTCTATTAAATGTAGACTATTTTATAATTAACTAATTTAAATATAAACTAAGGTTAAGTAACTTGTATTTGTGATTATAAAATTTAAATACTATAGCATTCACTTTGACAATGTAAACTAATAGTAGCATGAATTTTAAATAAGGAAAGGCTGTACAAACCAATGTCCCTATGGTTCATGAAGGATCCAGATTCTATCTAAAGACAGTCTCTGTGGTTAATATAGCAACAGTAACTTTTTAATGTTTTTTCATAATTTTAGCTTTTATATTCATTTGTCATTGTAAAGAAATATCTATCTCAAGTGTTTCAACTTCTAAGTTTATACTGTTAGTTTTCTTTGTGAAATAATTATCAGTAATATTTCTAGGTATTATATTATGTTTATTAAACTCTTTTGATCTACCCATCTACTCTTCTACATGTTCAAGAGAATATTCAGAATTATGTTCATCAAATGTTAAAAAAATTACTTTTGAATGCAGGATATAATTAATTTTTTTAAATGTTCTCTGTAGTCTTTAAATGTCCCTGGTTTTTGTAAGAGATATTATTAATTAATTCTTGTAAGAAAAATGACTAAGTTGTGGCACATTAAATTTTCCCGTTGGCCAAGTGGGAATTGCAGAATACTATCTAAAGCTGTCAGATGAACAATGAAGAGCAAACTCACAAAACTGACCCATACGTCACTGATTCTTAAAAAAAACTGCCAGCGATTGCCCACCTCTTTATTATTTTGAGCATAGTTCTTGTTAAGTTTAATTTCTGTGTCACAGCAATGTTTGGTTTTTAGGATTTTCTATTTGATGCGGTATCACATTCTGCGTTTCCCCTACCTAGTATATCAGCCCCAATACGGGGAAGTGGGCATTCTCTATGCTTCACACTGATAACCAGATCACTTGGTAAGTCAAAATGGAAGGAAGGGAAACTTTCTAGAATTTTAGAATCAGGTATCTGAACATGATTTGATCAGCTATCTTGTCAAACCTATTCCCCATCATAGCATAAAGCAACGCATTTAACAAACACCCAAGTTGTATTCTGCAGGAAAGTCAAAATGAGTCATCTTTTAGATGAAACTTGGCAAAATATAAAATTTTGTGCTTGTTAAGGAAAGATACTAACTTGCCTAGCAAATCCCTGAAACATCATACAAGTTAGATAGTTGTATGAGTGGATAACACTCACTGTAAATCATTTGGGGCCTTGATACTTCCTTCTAAAAATGTCTTAGGTTTCCAAAGTATCTCCTTTTTCCATTTCCTTCTCAAATTTTCCCCATTCCAAACCCCAAAACACCTTGTTCAGCTTTATTTGAAAATAATTAGGTTGGTTTTTCATTTTGCACCCTCTGCCGTCTACTTTGAACTTACTCTTGTCTGTGTCACCATGTTGATAGTATTGTGTGGTCAGCTGGAGGCAGAGCACATGCCCTGATTTCTCTGTTTCTCTGCCTGGCTGCTGTGCTGAGTCTAGAACTCTGCACACAGTCACTCTGAACTTAACACTTGCAAGATTGCCTTGTGATGACATTGATGAGTCATCACAAGAGAAACGACTTCTCCCCGTGTCCCTCCACCTTCTTCAACTGTCCCCTCAGCTACTTTCCTTTACATTTCAGAGTCCCTGGAATCTTGAGGTAGATTTAGCACTCTCTTCTGATACATAAATAATCCCAAAAGGAAGAGATCTATGAGACCAAAGCCAAGCAAGTAGCAGAAACCTTAGAAGTTCCGAAGAATGACTAAAATATCTAGGTATTTATATACTTTGCCGGTTCCGTTTTACCCATCACCACAGAGCAGTAAATGTGCATGAACAATAACAAATTCAGCCTGTTGGATAACTGATTCCAAAGAGCCAAACACTGGGTATCATTTCATCCATACGTCTGGCTAATTCAAGTGTGAACTTCCCCCTCTATGGCCTTAGCAATAGATAAAGAATGGAGACTTTTCTACATTTGATATGGTGTTTGGTGTTACAGAATTCAGCTTTTGTGCTGTTCTTTTTCTCTCTCCTGCTATTGCCTGGATCTCATTAGAAACCATTAGTGATGTTATACTAAACCTATGGAATCTTAAACATGCTTTTAAACTCCTGTGGAATAAAGACGTCTCCTACCAAACCAAAAATGCAGTGGGAATAGACAAAAGTTACATTTCTTTAAGAAAAAAAAATGACTCATTTCATAGCTTCCAAACTGTTTTGACTGAAGCTTCTCAAAATAAACTTTCTGCAATAGGCAGCCTTTGATGTCTGACTTTGAAAAAAAATCATTTGTCAAAGATACATTTCAATCCTTTTTGGGTGTTCATATATTTCTTTTGTGCAGATTAACTTACTTCTATTTCAACCAGCAAATGACATGATATTAAATAGCCATAGATGAGGAAAGGAAAGTACCTTTGAAGTGGTCTTAACTCCCACATAAACCAAATATAAAGAACATGCCATCTGATTTTTTTCAAATTACCACAAAAATAGAATTTCCAGAACATTACCAGGAGAGGGATTTGGTCCATTAAGGATAACAAAACAGTTTAGATGTCGTGAAAGTGGAAGATTAGGAGCGTAGTTAAGCTTCCTAATGATATTTTTGATTCATATGCTATTTCCTAGGTCTGGCAACATTTTTAATTTTTCACCGTCTCAAATCGTAATCCTTGAAGGGTAATTCAAGTTTTAGAGCTCACAGAAAGCGAGTTGTTTGGAGTGGCAATTTGCCATTGATGTGCTTCCAGGTTCTTTTGTACTCTTCCAGCTGTGGGACTTAAAGGTAGCATTTGTTAAGTCCAAGTCTACAGAAGGACACTGAAACAATTGATTTTCAATCAAATCGTCTTCTTTTTTTGAAGCATAAACCAACTCTGTGTAGTTGATCAGATTTTTAAAAATAGTTTCTATTAAACACAGGTGAATGAAATTACTACCTAACTGGACAAACCTTTTCTGAGTAAGAATTCCCACCTAGGAGAGTAGATTAAGATCTAAATTCTGGCTCCAACTCTTCTCTATCTGTTATTTACCAAGTTTCTCAACTTCTCAAGTTCAATTTACTCATCTACAAATGGGGAGAAAAAACACTAACCTCATGGCTTCCTGGAATATTAAGTACCAGATCTGTGACATGGGGTATATACTTGGCCCATGATCAACGTGAATTTCCTCCTAGACCCCATCGATTGTACATACAGAGTTTTGAGTCTTCCATTTTCCTTCAGGGCTGTAAGTCCTCAATAAAAATATGAGAGGCTGCTTGACATCCACTCCATTAAACTGCTAAAAGAATTCTAAGATCCAGAGTTATGTCTCCCTAGGTCAGATTTGCAGCCTAGAATCTGATGTTTGTGATGACAAAGAATAGACTTGCTGGAATTGATATAATTCTCTGGGACTTTTAAAGGCTTTCTTTTCCAAAAGTCCCTATAGATATCCAAAAAATGCCTCTAAAATATGCTAGAATCTATGTACATTTTAGACATAGTACCAGCATTTAAAGTAATACATCCCAAATATTTAATGCCCATA
Source organism: Rhizomys pruinosus (assembly GCA_009823505.1). NCBI lineage: Eukaryota > Metazoa > Chordata > Mammalia > Rodentia > Spalacidae > Rhizomys > Rhizomys pruinosus. The sequence goes on from VZQC01007982.1 coordinate 5,790,679, forward strand.
ATGTGAACATGCTCTTCTCTTGCGTGACCTGAAACTATCACTTCAAATCATGAAGATTTAAAGAAAGTAGAAAGGAAAGGCTCATGGGGAATGGGTCAAATTTAAGAGAAAGTGGATGGATTCACACAATTCGGATCTGAACTTTGATGCCAGCTCTGCCCATTTGAGAGCTTAGAGATATTCCAGAGATATTCTGTCCCCATGTTGAAGCAAATCTGCTTTGTTAACTTTTTTTTTTTTTTGTCTTTTCAAGACAGGGTCTTCCTGTAGCCCCAGCTGTCCTGGAATTCACTCTGTAGACCAGGCTGGCCTTGAACTCACAAAGATCCGCCTGCCTCTGCCTCCCAAGTGCTAGGATTAAAGGCGTGCACCACCACACCCGGCTGCTTTGTTAACTTTTTAAGTCTACTAGAAAATTGTTTTGATCTACTCCTTCAAAGCATTTATTCTAATAAGTGTTTTGGTGATACAGATCTTTAAATGTCTATAGAATATCTAATAATTAGAGCAATGTATAAATTAATATCTTCCCTCCGTGTAAGGCTAATTCATAGTCTGTCAGATCTATAGGAGGTTTATGTATGTTGTTTCAGAAAAAAGTGAAAATTTCCTTTTTAGTGAAATCATTTAGAACTCAGTTAGTTCTCATGATTTACAAAATTATATTCAATTAGGCAATTAGTGTACAGGCTGACAACAATGTAAGAACTCAAGGTCATTTTATACCTAAAAATTACCTCGGTCCTTCCCATAAGCTAATTTCTGAGGTGATTTATTGGTCTTTAGTAACTCAGTTCTTAGAGTTCAGGGTGCTGCAGCCACGAAGACGGCCCTTTCCTGACTGAGCGAGGAGACAGATATGCTGGAGAGGAGTAAGTGCTCATTTCTAGATCCCACTCTCTTCCCCCTCTCACTGCTACCACCTGATTTGGGTTTCGAGGATCCCTAGACTTAATTCCACTCCTCTGGTTGTACTCCATCTCATTCTGTCTCTTCCCGAACTTCCATCCCCATTATCAGTCTTGGCACTCCAAAGAAGAGTGCAAAAGTGACATGGAAGGACAAGGATTTGCCAACATTCCCCCCCCTCCCCGCCTCAGCTAAGCTGTGTAAATCCAGTTCGCCTGAATATGGCTGTGCTTTTGCCCTTTCCTGTGTCTGTAATAGCTCCCCTTCTCAGTTTCATGGGTTTCAACTCTAAGCCTACATTTTCTTTTTGAGGGCTTCCTATGTCCTGCATACCACCTGATCAGAAATAGCTGAGGATTCCTAGTCTGCTCTTCATCCTTCAGCAGTGAAGAGATGGAGGCAACCTGAAGAGTTTGTGGCTTGCCCCAAAATCATATGGCTAGTTAGGAGTTTCACCAAGTTTTAATATTGAGGCCTTCTTCCCCAAGTGCTTTTCATATACAGCAACAGATGCCTGAACTATCCAAGTATGAAACACTTCCCCTATAATAGTGTTCATTAGTATGCAACCTGGAGCTGCCCAAGTTCTTCCTGGATTAGTCTTTCATTTGAGATGCAAATTTTAAAAAAATGGTAGTGGGTCCTCCACCTCAGTATTTCTTAGTCCCCAAGAAAGGAGAGTAGTGAGATGCTTTGTGTTTTCTGTCACCTCCTGTCCCAAATTCCTGTCATCCTTCTTTGAGTCTTAGCTTTATCCTGAGTTCAGAAAAGTTACTTTTTCCTTTATTGCCACAAAGCAGCTGCAGTTAACCAACTTTGATGGATGGTTTGGGGTGATTAAGGGACATTGCAATGCAGCTCAAACTGGACCATGGCTTTAAATTAGTTATTTTAATTTTAAGGAAAAATAACTCCAACTCTTTGTCCGACTTCTCTTCCATATGATTTGGGGGCTACATGGGACCATCTACCTTCACAATTATAATGCAACATTGAGATGTTTACATAGTGTCTAGCATCATTATGTCGAATGCCTTGAAGTTAAGAAGAGGAGAGACATCGGGCATTCAATAGCATTTGCTGAGCCTTCCTTCCTGCCAGCCACCTCTTACCTTATTTGATTCCACCACAACCATACAGGGTAGATCTTCCCATAGAAATGGAGCTGGGGAGATGGCTCAGTGGTTAAGAACACTGGCTGCTCTTAGAGAGGACCCACATTCAATTCCCAGCACCCACATAACAGCTAACAACCATCAGTAACTCCAATTCCAGGGGATCTGATGCCCTCTTCTGACCTCCATGGGCATCACACAACATGAATCCACTTACATGCAGGCAATACATTCACACATAAAATCAAAATAATAAATAAAATATTTTTATGAAATCAAATTTATACACCAGAAATTAAATAATTTGCCAAAGTGTCCCAACAAGTAAGTGACAGATCCAGAGTTCATACCTAACTGAGTTCAAAAGTACTGCAGGGCCTGGCCAGATGACCAAGGTGAAGGTCTAGGTACAGGAAGCTGGGGAATGACTGAGACAATGGGGGGAATGGGAGCCACAGCCTCCGACTGATGCCTCTGAGATAGAATCCTCCTGTTTGATCATGCCTGGTTGTACCTATGGGCACACAGAGTGATATTTCAGATCATACTAAGGATTCAAGTCTCCCAGCCCACCAGAGTAAGAAGACACAGGAAGTCTGTGAGAGACACTGATTTGCATGAGACTCTGGCAAGGCAGGGTGGGCCGAGGTACTGAATAGAGAAGGTGACTTCCTTTTCATCCCTTCTGCATGAAGCTACTTGATTTTACACACTCAGAGGACCTCCTACACAATGGAGCTAGGTATCCTACGGTTACTGGTTTTTATAGCCCAAGAAGGGCAATGTGTTTCTTAGACTCTCACTGAGAGCCTTTCTGGGCAACTTTTATTTATTCATCTTGCCTGCGAGTGGCATGGGGGCAGGTGTCTGGTTTTTGTTACAGTAGAAAAGAGCCATTAGCCCTCATTAATGTGAACGGAGAAACACTGCATCTGAACTGAAATCTCATCTCATCTAAACAGAGAACTCTGTGGCACTTTTCTTGCTAAAAAGTTGTTAAGTTTGGCAATCCTCTCTCTGTTCCAGTCAAACGTTTTCTTAGCCATATTAGGTTATATGGAAATAAGCCAGTCTTGCGGCTGGTGTATGAGTAGCTCCTTCGACCTTGTTTTATTTTATTTTTACTGGTTGAAAAGGAATGGAGACAAATGTGGCTCAGAGTAGATTTCGAAATGTGGCTGGAAAGAATAATGAAAACTCTATGATGTAAAAATCGTCTATATAACAGCTGAGACTGATATCAGAGTTTTAAGATGAGAGACTTTACAGACGTGGTGTGGATATTTGTTTGTTTCCTCTGGAAAAGATGGAACAATATAGTAAAAGCTTAGCCAGATTTATCACAGACATGAGAAGAAATCAGACCAAGATTGCTTCCACTGTTCCCAGAGTCTCAGCTCTCGATCTCAATACCTTAGTCAGTCTCTAGGGCTAGAAAATCAGCATGTGTATTCCGGATCCATGACATTCGGAGCAGTCCTAGACACTGGAGTTAATTTCATTGTTTATCAAAGAGCGGTGATACACATCTCTCCTGGGGATCTTATGAGAATCAAATGAGATAATGCAATTCAACGATTTCAATGAAAAGCATGTTTGATATGCCTCCCAGCCAGACTCAAATGACAAGTTGTAGCAGCAGAAAAAATACCTTTCAGTTACCTTTCATTCATACTTATCTTAGTCTGCTTTGACAGCTTATAAATATTCATCCATCTACACAGTATATTGATTACTTACTTAGCAAGTGCCAGTATCTTTGGCATGAAGTCTCCCTTGTCTCCTTATTAGAAAATCTTTTGAAATATTTGACCATGCTTATGCATTCATTCATTCCACATATGTGATGTTTTCATTGAGTGACTACTATTGATAATTAGTACCTGGCAGGGGTCTGCAAAACACTGAAGAATCAGTAGTAAATATGAACTTCCAATCTAGTGGAGAAAAACAGACATTAAATTCATACCTACAGGTTTGAATGTGAAATGTCTCCCTACAGGTCATGTGTTTGAATGCTTAATCCCTGGGTGGTGGTACTGTTTGGGGAGGCTGTGGAGACTTTGGGTCGTAGACCACTAGGGGCAGACCTGTTAGCCAGCCCTTCATTCTGGTCCTCTGTTTCTTGATCTGCCAAGATGTGAGGAATGGCAACTGCACGCTCTCAGCACCATGGGTCAAGCAGCTCTACCAGCCCCTCCCTACCATGCTGGATGGATATATTGAGCCCAAATAAATACTTCCTTATTAAAATGGCTTCCGTTGGGTATTTTTGTCATAGCAGTGAGAGAAGTACTAGCCAGCATAAATAGCTTCACTATTTGGGCTTGTCCATGAAGATAGATAATGGAGTCCTAGAAAGGAGGATAACATGGTTGGGCACAGTGGTACATGCCTTTAGCCCTTGCACTTGGGAGACAGAGGCAGGTGGATTTCTGTGAGATCAAGGCCAGCCTGGTCTACGTGAGGCAAGTTCCAGGCCAGTGGGCTACGAAAAGACCTGTCTTAAAAAAAGAAAGAAGAAAGAAAGAAAGAAAGAAAGAAAGAAAGAAAGAAAGAAAGAAAGAAAGAAAGAAAGAGAAAGAAAAAGAAAGAAAGGAGGGAGGGAGGGAGGGAGGCGTAAGGAAAGGAAGAGAAGGGAGGAAGGGAAAGAGATTAACATGAAAATAAAATGTTTAAAATATGTTTAAGGCAACAATATTTATTATGCTTTGACAATAAATGTATAGGATCTTTGAACCTTTATTATCTGTCTTATGATAGTGCTTAGGCCAAAAATTAGTATTTTCAGGGTATTGCTTTTTAACTAATTTTCCAAATTGTTAGTAGGCTCAATGGACTTTGTTATCTAAAGTTAAGAATCTATGAAGAGGGGCTGGAGAGATGCCCTAGCGCGTTAAGAGTGCCGACCGCTCTTGCCAGGGACCCGGGTTCTATCCCCAGCACCCACATGGCGGCCGAGAACCGTCTGAAACTCCAATTCCAGGAGAACTCCAGTTCCAGGGGAATCCGACACCCTCTTCTGACCTCCGCGGCATTGCACGACACGGGTGCACAGATCTGCATGCAGACAGTACATTCGTACACATACAGAAATAAATTAAAAAAAAAAAGGTACATTAAAAGAAAAAAGAATTATATGAGTAAGATATGTGTGACTCTTAAAAGATATTGATGAGGGAAAAATAATTTCAGGCTTAGAGGACAGCATACTGTAGACTGTGTGGCCTAAAAGAATTGGATCATGGTGCCGGAGAGATGGCTCAGCAGTTAAGAGCACTGGCTGCATTTGCAGAGGACCAGGGTTCAATTCTTAGCACTCACATGGCAGCTACCAACTGTCTGTAACTCCAGTTCTAGGAGTATCTAACACTTTCTTCTGACCTCTGTGGGCATTGCACTTATATACATGTAGGCAATAAATACACTCAAATAATAAATTTTTTGATCTTTTTGAGACAGGGTCTCCCTGTAGCCCTAGCTGTTCTGGAACTCATTCTGTAGACCAGGCTGGCCTTGAACTCACAAAGATTCACCTGCCTCTGCCTCCCAAGTGCTAGGATTAAAAGTGTGCACCACCATGCCCGGCATTCAAATAATAAAATTTTTAAAAAGAATTACATCATGAAAGAAATTGAAGGAAGCTCATTCAACTAGGTCACCGTGTGAAGCAGGGAGGTAGGCAGATCCAGGTCACACTCATGCTTGTAGGGTACAGGGAAGAATCCAACCTAGTCTGCATGCACTGTGAAGCTACTGAAATGTTCTAAGCAAGGCAGTGATGTGACTGGATTAATGTTTTTGAAAAAAGGTAATTATTTGCAGATGGTCAGAAAATTAGAACAGAGATCTGTTAAGAGGCTCTGGGGACAGTCCAGATGAGACAATGGTGGCTTGGATTAGAATGGTAGGAATGGTGATGAAGATAAATGGACCATTTCAAGCAAATATCCTAAAGGCAGAATCATGTGGCTTTAGTAATAGGGTGTATGAGGCATGGTGGGAAAGGGATAGTAAGGAAGACGGAAGCATCTGGAATGACTCCCAGGTCCAGAGCTTGAGCAACTGGATGAAGGTCGGTGCTATTTGCTGAGACGGGAAAACGGTGGGATTGTGTTCAGTGACATCCCACTTGCTGAGAGAAGAGGGGGCAGTAATGGAGTTTTTGTGAGTGGTGGAGAAGAAACAGAACTGTGAAGCACAGTCTCCATCTGTTGGGCTAAAACCACTGTTTATTCTTCTTTAATAAACTTTTTAAGGTACCAGAGGCTTTGCTATGAAGCCATGGGAAACCTCATTGCCGGGACTTACGTTCTCCTCTCTGTGTGCCTAAAAGTGACATGCTTGGTTCTAGTCATTTACCCTTTCCACATTTAAAAATGACCTCGTTTTTAAGGTCCAAGTCTTCTCTTTGAGTTCAATTTTTCTCCAGCATAGTATAATAACTATTATCTACAAATACCTAGGATATGTTTCAAAGTAGCTAGAAAACTGTAAAAATTCCTAACATAGAAATGAGTGGTGTTTCAGGAAATAGAAGCACTTATTACCTGATTATATTATACACTGTGTGTGTGTATCAAATCACCGTGGTCTATAGCATAAATATGTACATATATATTAAATATATATATATATATCAATTAAAATTACTAAAGCATAGATCTTGAGAACATGCCAGTTAACAACAGAGGAAAAGAACAGATGTATATATAGCCAGTGATAGAAAAGCAATTCTGGAATAAAGCATATAAATTAGAAAAAATAAAAGCTTTTACATATCAAGCTTTTAAAGGCAATTTACCTCCGCCCATTCCATTTGGAACGTCTTGCCAGTGAATGGGCGATATGTGCCTTTGGCAGCTTATTTGCTGTCGTTTGCTGTAACTCAATTACAAAGATTTTGATGGCATTAAAATGCATGTTCTAATTCCCTTCAGTATGTTGTTTGGAAATAACGAGCATGATGGTGCTTGTCTTTAATCTTAGCGGGAGGCAGAGGCAGGCAGGTCTTTGTGAGTTCAAGGGCAGCCTGGTCTACATAGAGAGCTCCAGGCCAGCTGGGACTAATGGGAGACCCTGTCTCAAAAATACAAAAAAAAGAGAGAAAGTATCAAAAAGAACAATTTAAAAAAAAAAAAAGAATTTTCAAAAAGAAAGGACGACCAGCTTGAATCATCTGAGAATCACTGGTAAAATACTCTACCATATTTAGCAATTCAAAAAGAAAAAGTAATAGATATTTAGTAATAAAGGTTTATATATAAGAATGTCCATAACAACATGACTCATAGTAGGCTAAGCTTGAAATATTCCCAGTGACTTAGTAGAGGAATAATTACACAAATTATGAATGTATTAATCATATTAAAAGAATGGTATAGGAAAAACATGTGTGGTTATAACCAAAGAGTAGAATGTATAGCATGTAAAGTTTAGTTTTAAAATAGAATTGCTTTCCACATAAATTCCTTTATATAATAAAATTTCAATAATGAAATGCATGATCAATAAGCTGTGATGTAGCATACTTTGTAGCATACTTATTTAAACATCCATGAAGCCTGGGTTCCATCCCAAGTACTATGTAAAACAAAGGTGCTGCTACATACCTATAATCTCTGCACTTAGAAAGTGAAATCAAAACAGTCCTGAGTTCTAGATGATCCTGAGATATACAGTCAAGAGTCTAATGCTAGCCTGGACTACATGAAACCCTCTCTCAAAAAAAATTAATTATTGGGCTGCAGAGAGGGCTCAGGAGTTAAGAGCACTGGCTGCCCTTGCAGAGGACCTGGGTTCAATTCCAAGCACCCATATAGAAGTTAACAAACTGGCTATAACTCCAGGTCCCGGGGATCTGATGTCCTCTTCTGGCCTCCACAGGCATTGGACACATTCAGGCAAAACACTCATACACATAAAATAAAAGTAAAATCAATCAAATTTTTTTTTACTTGCTTGTTGACTACTGTGTGAGTTCCTTGGAGATGTACAGCTGGACTCAAATGTGACTTCTCAAGTTCCTGCTCTCCTAGAGTCCCTTCTTTGGGAGCATGCAGCCCAAAGCACCATCAGGATAGTTCTAACTTTCATCTGTGTGGTTTTTTTTCTTTTGAGGCATGTCAGGAAATGAAAGTAGATAGAATGGAAAATAAAGTACTTCCAGTTAACCAAGGGAGCATGCAGCTCAATAGCATTTCCATTCCCTGGTTTGCTCTTCCACTGCTCTCCTAGCATATTGCAAATACCCACAGCTCTCTTCAACCTTCTAGGGTAACATTTGTATGTGAACTTAGATGACAAGTTGTTCACAGTCTCTTGTTTTAGTTTTTAAGCAGTAGTTTATCACAGTTGCATTATGGTCCAAATATATAAGAATCGTTTTTAAAAGTTTCCTCTCTAGGCTACAAGGCATGCTTTACAGAGACTTGTGCCAAGTCTCCGCAGGCTGCAGCTGTGCTTAATGCCAGACCTGCCAGTCCGGCAGACCAAGAGCTGCCCAGTAGTCACTCGGACTCAATTGCCAAACATTTGTTATTCAATTGATTAATCCTTTTCATTCAATTCAGCCAACTCAGCTTTAAAGGTTGAACCTAATAAGGCTTCTGTGGGTGTCTTTGTTGTCATCCAAATAAGGAAACCATTACATTTCAGAAATAACTGTCCTCTGGAGTTGCTGTGAGATGTTCCATTTCAGGTATTAATGCAGAAGCCAGCTTCACTGGCCCATCGGTATCGACATGCCATCCTTCACCTGGTTAAAAACACACATTTTCAGGGCCAGTAACATAGCTCATCAGGTAAAAGTCCTCTCAGCTTGCGGTTCATGCCTGATGTCCTTGCGTTCCATCCCAGGAACCAACAGTGGAAAGAGAGAACAGATCTCTGAAGGTTGCCCACTTGTGGGACATACATGTTCTCTGAAACACACACACACACACACACACACACACACACCAATAATAATTTTAACACATTTTTGAAAATACCCATCTGGGTTGAGGTTGGGACTATGAGATGTTAGAGCTTAGTGTTCACATTCTTATCAATTACCTAATGGAACCATATCAATAAAAAGAACAGCACCAGACTTCAGCAAGAACAGCCAAACACTTGGGGTCAGCAGGACACTGGTAATTTTTCATCCAAATTTAAAAATAAAGCTGGGTGTGGTGGCATATGCCTTTAATCCCAGCACTCGGGAGGCAGAGGCAGGTGGATCTCTGTGAGTTCAAGGCCAGCCTGGTCTACAGAGTGAGTTCCAGGACAGCTGGGGCTATAGGGAGACCTTGTCTCAAAAAGCAAATAACCAACATTCAGCTCTCTTCAACCTTCTGGGTAACATTTGTATGTGAACTTAGATGACAAGTTGTTCACAGTCTCTTGTTTTAGTTTTTAATTAGTTTATCACAGTTGCATTATGGTCCAAATATATAGAAATCGTTTTTAAAAGTTTCCTCTCTAGGCTACAAGGCATGCTTTACAGAGACTTGTGCCAAGTCTCCGCAGGCTGCAGCTGTGCTTAATGCCAGACCTGCCAGTCCGGCAGACCAAGAGCTGCCCAGTAGTCACTCGGACTCAATTGCCAAACATTTGTTATTCAATTGATTAATCCTTTTCATTCAATTCAGCCAACTCAGCTTTAAAGGTTGAACCTAATAAGGCTTCTGTGGGTGTCTTTGTTGTCATCCAAATAAGGAAACCATTACATTTCAGAATAACTGTCCTCTGGAGTTGCTGTGAGATGTTCCATTTCAGGTATTAATGCAGAAGCCAGCTTCACTGGCCCATCGGTATCGACATGCCATCCTTTCACCTGGTTAAAAACACACATTTTCAGGGCCAGTAACATAGCTCATCAGGTAAAAGTCCTCTCAGCTTGCGGTTCATGCCTGATGTCCTTGCGTTCCATCCCAGGAACCAACAGTGGAAAGAGAGAACAGATCTCTGAAGGTTGCCCACTTGTGGGACATACATGTTCTCTGAAACACACACACAACACACACACACACACCCACCCAATAATAATTTTAACACATTTTTGAAAATACCCATCTGGGTTGAGGTTGGGACTATGAGATGTTAGAGCTGTAGTGTTCACATTCTTATCAATTACCTAATGGAACCATATCAATAAAAAGAACAGCACCAGACTTCAGCAAGAACAGCCAAACACTTGGGGTCAGCAGGACACTGGTAATTTTTTCAATCCAATTTAAAAAATAAAGCTGGTGTGGTGGCATAATGCCTTTAATCCAGCACTCGGGAGCAGAGGCAGGTGGATCTCTGTGAGTTCAAGGCCAGCCTGGTCTACCAGAAGTGAGTTCCTCCGGAACAGGGTGGCTATAGGGAGACTTGTCCTCAAAAAGACCACNAAAAAAAAAAAAAAAAAAAAAAAAAAATAGAAAAAGAGTAAGCATCTGGAGACATCATTTATTTATCATCTTAATACGTATATACCAAGCATCTAATGTGTTCTCAGAGTCTCACTTGACCTTGGGGATACAGAAAGGAATGTGACAAAAGTAGGTTAATTCTTATTGCCATGTTTCCATGGCAATGAGTGCTGGCTGTTGGAGGGTGTGGAGATTGTATTTCTCCATCTCTGCTCCATCCTTAGCGAGTTCCATTTAGTAACTGGAAACCCAGACCCAAGTTAGACTTGACTTTCTGTCTCATAAGTTAGGAATAGCGGATCTTAATAGTAGTTCTTAAATTGTTTTTTTCCTATGTGAGAAACAATTTTCATGTTTTTCTTCCACTCCGGAAAGATGCTTAGGTGAAAATGAATGAATGTCAAGTTTATAGGGACAACTTTGAAATTCTTCCAAATATTTCTAAAAGTCAATCACGTGAAATCTAGCATCTCTGATGAGATGTCTCATAAGTGACTTGTGCTAGGGATTTCAAGCAGGAAGCTGATGTCATGGGCCACTAGACCTTCATGGGAGACCCATTTTGATGTTCAAGTGCTTCAAGGGACAATTGCGTGGCGCACTTATCATTTGTGGCACTTTTGTGTAAGTACTGCAAAAACCACAAAACATTAATTCTTAAAATAGTCATTTCAAAAAATATTTAGGCAGTTACCAGTCATGCAATGAGCTGATCCAGCCTCTAAAACCAGAGACAATGATGCATGCTAAGCCCAAGTGGCACATTTACAATGCAACCTCTACACCTAAGGCTCACAGAACATAGAACAAGGGGTAAAATGAACCTCTCAGTTCTCATTAATGACACTCTCTCATGCAACAGAGGGCCAGGAACACAAAAGGTCACAAACGGCCAAAGCATAGAGAGGAAGAGTCTAGGGAGTATGGGTCCTTGGACAGGACTCTTGTATTATTCATCTGCCCAGGACTCAGGGATTAATGCAGGAGACGAGGCAGAAAGAGTGTAAAAGCCAGGGAGGAGGTGCATGGCCATATGGAAATAGAGTTCCACAGGATCCTGGGGCCCTGCTCATATGAACCTACAGCAATTGTGTCAGCATGCACAAGACCCATGCAAACTCAAGCAGATAAGAAACCCAGCACAGAATTGTGGAAATGGGCATCAGACCTCAATCTTAGTCAAAGAACTATTTATTGGCAGCTGATTATTGCTGGGTGAGGAAGTGCTAGTCTTCTTTAAGGGAAGGATTCTAGATAGGATGACTAGAGACCCCAGTAGATGAACTTGCACTGAGGAATGTCTGGGGACACTAACTTGATACAATAGGCCTTAACACAATGACAGAGTAGGGGGGGAGCTGTAAGAGGGTGCCAATGGGGAAGGGGTACAAAGATGACTAAGACTGAGATGTTCTACATGAAATACACAAAAATTCAATAAATATTTACAAAATAACCCCAGGAGAGAGCCATCTTCTACTAAATGAATGTGTTTGACAAGTAGTCACAGAGAGGAAGAGTAGATTCTATGAGAAGAATAGACTTAGGGGCTGGGGAGTCAGCTCAGTTGCTAAGGCTTTCCATGCAACCATGCGAGAGCCCCCAACACCCAGAAAGCACTGAGGAGACAGAGATAGGCGTGTTCCTGGAGCTTGCTGGGCAGCAGCCAGTCTACCCAGTCAGGGAGCTCCAGGCCTGGTCTACCCAGTCAGGGAGCTCCAGGCCTGGTCTCAAAGCAGGAAAACACCTAATACTAACCAACCTCTAGCTGGGGAGGGAGGGAGGGAGGGAGGGAGGGAAGGAGGGAGAGAGAGAGAGAGAGAGAGAGAGAGAGAGAGAGAGAGAGAGAGAGAGATTGATTTAGAATGCAGCTCTTCCCACTCCCAGGTGAGAAGACTTGGGTAAATAAATCTATTGATTTTCCTAGGTCCCATCATAAAATGTTGCCAGTAATACTTGTCTTGCTGACCTCTGGGAATGGGATAAAAATAACTTAAGAGGGGATGTGAAAGTTCTGTTTATTGCAGTTGTGTTGTTCATATATATATATATATATATATATATATATACACACACACACACACACACACACACACACATATATATATATTTTTGTCTTTTTGAGACAGGGTCTCCCTGTAGCCTCAGCTGTCCTGGACTCACTCTGTAGACCAGGCTGGCCTTGAACTCACAAAGATCCGCCTGCCTCTGCCTCCCAAGTGCTAGGATTAAAGGCGTGTGCCACCACGCCCGGCATCTTGTATATTTTTAACTTGTTTGTGATGCCACAAGTGTCTCTTGGAAATCAGTCCACAAGTGACAGGTCTCACTTGTAATTAGAAGCACAGTTGCCCAGTGACCAAAGCACTTCATCTCTACCAAGCATTCCAGACATTTCAGTGCAGGAACAAGGTCTATGGGAAAAAGTCAAAAGGAGACGGATCAGAGGAATTCCACTGGCCATTCCCAGGGCCCTGTACACAAAATGGTCCCCTGTGCATTGTTATTTTGCTGTGGTTGCTGATGTCTACAGCTTCCTAGACAATCAGTGATGCATATCTGTGTGATGGTGAATGGACAGAGAGAGTGTGATCCTAAACTATTTCTAGTGCAAAGGTCATGCATCTCCTCCATGGGACTCTAGTCATCACTGGGTACTCTTAAAGTTGCTAATGTAAACGGAGCATGGCTGGTCATGAGTGAATGCCATCTACTAGTGAACATCTTCAGGCCTCTATAGGCAGATAGTTTTTGTCTTTCATCATAGGGCAAGGTGATGCTAGCTTGTGTCCTGAGCCCCCCAGCCCCAAGTCTTACAGCCAACCAGATTCCTTACAGCCACATTTTATGCTGACATAGACTAAGCTCAAAATTGGAAAAATTTTGGATAGTAGTAATTTTGGACTCAGTGGGTAACCCACTGAGAAAAGAAAAAATGGGGGGCATAAAGTTTTGGAGGTGCACATGAGGGAATCTGGGGGAGGGAGTTGGAGGGGGGGAGGAGGGTAGCTAATCAAAATATATCGTGTACATGTATACAATCCTTGAATAATAAACTGAAGGTGGAAGGAACACAACACAAGTTGTCCTCTGACCTCCGTATGAGCACTGTGGCATGTGTGTGCTCCCTCACCGCCATACACGCAATAAAGTTTAAGAAGTTATGTTCAGCCAGGCGTGGTGGTGCACGCCTTTAATCCTAGCACTCGGGAGGCAGAGGCAGGCGGATCTTTGTGAGTTCAAGGCCAGCCTGGTCTATAGAGTGAGATCCAGGACAGCTGGGGCTACAGGGAGATCCTGTCTCAAAAAGACCAAAAAAAAGAAGTTATGTTCATTATTTCTTGGCACATTGGAGCCAACCAGATAGCAGTCTGCCTCATCAATAACACAAGAAACATGGATGCTCCCAAGAATGATGCCAGAGAAGACGGTGACAGAAACAGTCACCAGTGTGCCTCTTCAGCTCTGGCCCTCTTAAGAGCCACCCTGTGTCCTCCTGGATGGACAGAAGTTGCCCTAAATTCTAACCTTGGGCAAACCATGACTCTAAGAAAATGGCTACATTTGTTCTAAGAAGTCCACATCTTACATGTTTGTAGCCGCAGGATGCTTATCAGACACTAACATCAGTTACTTTCCCATGAGAAATCCAGATATTTTGTAGGAGCAGAATGGCTTTCTCCTTCCTATTTTCTTCAGTCAGGCACAGAACTTTTCATGATGCTTAAAAATAAACATCTGACCTTCATTCGCCCTGCTATGGACGCATTCTTACTGCTCCTCCAATCAGAAATCCTCTTGCCTATAAAAACCTACCTTCATTCTTGTGTTTAAAATGAACATATCTTGGCTAAAGCAAAGAACAGCATGAATTATTCTTCATCAAAGAAAAAATAGAAAGCAAAAAGACTCTGTTTTAAGACATCAAAGCTCTTTCTCTGTGTTGTCACATGATCTTATTTTGCTTCAGCAAAGAAAGTTTTCTTTTTATACTTTGCAAAACACCTTTGTCATCCCTGAAATTTTAAGAACTTGAGAAAGTTTCCCTGTCTTATATGGCTCATTTTAAAAAAAACAACAGCATTTTTTTATGTGTATGAGTGTTTTGCCTGCATCTATCTGAGTGCACCATGTATATGCAATGCCAGGAAAAGGCCAGAAGAGGGCATCAGATCCCTTGGAACTGGAGTTAGAGATGGTTGTCATCTGCCATGTGGGTGCTAAGAATTGAACCCAGGTCCTCTGGAAGAGCAGCAAGTGTTCTTAACCACTGAGCCATCTCTCCAGCCCCTTATATGGTTTATTATGGTCCCTTGATGACACGGAAATAAGATGAGGGAGAGCCGGTCTGCTTTCTAGATGCAAAATAATGATACAGGTTGAAGAGCAAGAAGGTGAGGCCCACTGAAGTCTCGTACTGTACTAAATTCTTGTCCATCCATTCACTTGTGAACCCAACACACTTTTGTGAAGCACATGTTATATGCCAGGGAATAAGCTAAGCACATGGAGTAGAGTTATGTCCCTACCATCGAGAAAACGGTAGCTGAGGCTGGGGCAATGGCTCTATGGGTAAAGTGTTTGCTGAGTAAGCATAAGGACCTGCGTTATGATCTCCAGCACCCAGGTGAACAGCTGGGTGGAATGTGCCTGTAATCCCGGGGGTGCCGAGGCAGGCCCGAGGGAAGCCCTGGGGTTTGCTGGCTACCCAGTGTAGCTGAACTGTTGAGCTCCAGGCTTGGTGAGAGAGCCTGTCTCAAAATAATAACATGGACAGTGAATGAGAAAAACACCTAACATCAGCTTCTGGCCTCTACACATACATCCATGTACACACATGCGCACGCGCACACACACACACACACACAAAGCTAGTACTCTTACAACGGCATATTCTGTGCTCATTCTACCATAAAGGCATTCCTAAAATGCTATCTATGCAGATTCGGGGAAGGAAGCACCCTTCAAGAGGGTTATTGCCGTCCTCATTTTGAGGCTGAAGTAACTGATATCCAAAGAAGAATTTCCTTAGACCATAGCTTTAGTAAGTACAGAAGTCTATATGACCTCACAGCCTGCATTCTTCCACAATCTCATGCTGCTTTGAAGGGAAAGACCCACGCCCAGTCCTGCCCAGCACTGTCAAGCTTTGTCTGCAGTCCAGTAAGTCTGTTTGCTGCAGAGGCCATGAGAATTCTCATTTTCATTAAATAACTGTCTTTCGCTTTAATTATGAAAATAATTTCTGTATCTTCCCACTGTATTAATCTGTTTGGTAACTGAGTTCCAAATATATCAATGATCCTATTAATACACCCTAAGATTCTTTTCTACTTGTTTCTCCAAATGTCTGTAGATATTTCCATGTATATGTTTCAATAACACTAAAATGGTGCTCCGTCAAAACCAAGAGACTCTCATGAAGGCACATAAACATATGGGGAGAGGCTGGAGAAATGGCTCAGTAGTTAAGAACTTATTGCTTTTACAGAAGACCTGGTTTCAGCTCTCAGCATCCACATGGCTCACAACAGCCTGTAACTCCAGTTTCAGGGATCTGACACCCTCTTCTGGCCTCTGACAGATTCCTGAACACACATGATATACATAAACTCAACCAAGCACACACACATACACGTACATAAAAATAAAAAATTTAAAGTGTATTAAGAAATACAAGTTGGGCTGGAGAGATGGCTCAGCAGTTAAGAGCACCAACTGCTCTTGCAGAGGACCCAGGTTCTATTCCCAGCACCCACATGGTGGCTAAAAATCATCTTTAAGCTAGGCGTGGTAGCACATGTCTTTAATCCCAGCACTCAGGAGGCAGAGGCAGGCAGATCTCTGTGAGTTCAAGGCCAGCCTGGTCTACAGAGTGAGTTCCAAGCCAGCTGGGGCTATAGGGAGACCCTGTCTCAAAAGAGGGAGAGAGAGAATCCGCTGGCACTCAGGAGGCAGAGGCAGGCAGATCTCTGTGAGTTCAAGGCCAGCCTGGTCTACAGAGTGAGTTCCAAGCCAGCTGGGGCTATAGGGAGACCCTGTCTCAAAAAAAGAAAAAAGAAAAGAAAAGAAATACAAGTCATACAAGTCTATGATAGACACATTTGAATGAAGATGTGATAGCAAAAGCTTAAATAGAAACAAAAAGTTTTAAAGCAAAGAGAAAATCTTGTTCAAGTTCTTGACACACCCGAGGGCTACAGGAAATCAGTTTGGGCAGGTGGGCGATGACGGTGAGGATGAGAAGCAGTGGGCTCTGGACCCTAGGAAATCTCATGGCATCCTATGGTGAGAAGTTGTATTTGTATTTGAAATGTTTTGGTATGGACCACATGCAAAAACATTCATTATTTCCCTTCGAAGATATGGTAAGCCAGAATACGTCGATGGAAAGTTCACTAAGTCATCAGTAGACAACCTAGTGTTGACTTTTAATTTACCAACAACTGAGCAGATTGACCCCAGCCTCCCTTCTGTGGTTGCCCCTCTAGAGAGTATTTTGAATTGGGTCACCTTGTTGTGTCTGCTCACTGTTTGTCCTTCTTTTTACTATTTTATTTTCCTATTGGTCTAATCGGTGATTGGGAAGATGAGGCCCTCATGATTTTATAGACCTTGAGCCCAGTCTCCCTTTGGTTGGCCTCTTTCCAAGACTGAGATTTCCTTTTTTCTAGGCACAGGCACTACAAAGAATCTTTAAATAATGTATAATATACAGAAAAGTACACAGCCTATAACTGTACAGCATGATGAATTTAGCAGAATTTTGACAACTGTGTGCTTAGTGTCTATAATATCGCTAGCACCTTGGGCCTGGGAGCCCCTTTTATGCCCCTTAAAAGTCATTCTGCCAAAAAAAAGTCCTTCCTCCTGACCATCATCACTGTCCCTTTATTACCACTACTCGGATCTATAACATCAACTGTTATATTTGCATGTGAATTTGTATTTTATATTGAAGGAATATAGTAACCTTGGTGTCTTATCCAACTTTATATACCTAAGATTGATTGCCTACATAGTATGTAGATCATTGTAATTTATCTGTCTTCTTGTTGACAGGAAGGTTATTTTTGTTTGTGCCTCTTATGAGCAGTACTGCTGTGAAGATTCCAGTTGAGCACTTCTGATGAATATACACACGGATTTTTTGTTGTATATGCCTATGAGTAAGATTTCTACTGTTAGCAAATACTGCCTTCTCTTTTACTCTAAGTCATTTTACCAATTTACATTCCTATATCAGTGAATGAGAGATCCGGTTGCTTACCAACACTTGGATTTAATTTTTTTTTTTTTTTTTTCTTTTTTTTCGTTTTTTTTTCTTTTTTTTAACAGGGTCTCCCTGTAGCCCCAGCTGTCCTAAACTCACTATGTAGACCACTGGAACTCACTATGTAGACCAGGCTGGCCTTGAACTCCCAGAGATCCACCTGCCTCTGCCTCCTGAGTGCTGAGATTAAAGACATACGCCACCACACCCAGTTTAAGATGGTTCTCAGCTACCATGTGGGTGCTAGGATTCAAACCTGGGCCCTCTGCAAAAGCAGTCAGTGCTCTTAACCACGGAGCCATCTCTCCAGCCCCAACACTTTTTAGCCTTCTAAATGTTACCTATCCCAATTTGAACTTTTCCAGTGACTAATGAGGTTGACTACGTTTTTTACGTGCTTCCTGGCCATTTCAATGAAGTGTGAGTTGGATCCATTTTCCTATTAGATCATCTCTCTTTTCCTTATTGATTTGCAAAAATTCTTTATATATTCTGAATTCATGTTCTTTGTCAGGTATTTTTTAAGTCCATAAATGGACTTCTTTTTGTTTCTGTGGTTCTTAATTTTGATGCAGATCTATTTTTCCTTCATACATAGTGGTATTTTTATGTCCTGTTTACAAAACTGTTGCTGGAAAGTATCTTCCATTTTTTTCTCTCCTCTGAAAATGTTAACATGAGTTTCATATTTAGTTCTATAGTCTCAAACTATCTAGGGTAGTGTTCAATAGAGATAAGATTTGTTTTACTTTTCTGCAAATGGATATCAATTGGGGCTTTCTTGGTTTATTTTATTTTATTGTTATTATATTTTATGATTTTTATTTTATTTAATTTTATTTTATTATTTTATTTTATTTATTATTTATTTTATTATATTTATTTTATTTTATTTATTTATTTTATTTTTTATTTATTTTATTTTATTTTATTTTTTTTATTTATTTTATCTTTATTTTATTTTGTGTATGAGTGTACTGTCTGCATGTAGGTTTGTGCACCCGTGTCGTGCAATGCAGCGGAGGTCAGAAGAGGGTGTCGGATTCCCCTGGAACTGGAGTTCTCCTGGAATTGGAGTTACAGATGGTTCTTAGCCGCCATGTGCGTGCTGGGGATCAAACCCGGGTCCTCTGCAAGAGCAGTCAGAGCTCTTAACTGCTAGGCTATCTCTCCAGCCCCTAGGTTTCTTTTATTGAGCTATGACAGAGTACCTGACCAGAGCGCCAAAAAGGCGAGGGGATCTGCTTGGCTCCCACCTTTGGTTACAGTCCATCCTTAAGGGAAGTCAAGGTGGTAGGAGTTTGGAGCAGGAAGTCATATGACTTCTGGTCTCAGCAGGGAGAGCAGTGAATTAACACCTGCCTGCTGTGCCCAGCTCTGATTCTCTTTTCCATTCAGTCCAGGAATCAGCCTCTCAGATGATGTTGGCCACCTTTGGGTTGGGTCTTCCCTCCTCAATGAACACAATTAAGTAAATGTCTCATAGGATACCGCAGGCCAACTTAAACTAGACAGCTCCTTCCCATGCGATTCTCCATAACCACCAGAGGGGAACTAGGTGAAGTTGCTTTCTTCCTGATGGAGATCCTCTTATCTTCTCTTAGTTTGAGAGCACTAGAAAAACTTGCTATATGGGGGCTGGAGAGATGGCCTAGCGGTTAAGAGCGCCGACCGCTCTTGCAGAGGACCCGGGTTCGATCCCCAGCACCCACATGGCGGCTGAGAACCGTCTGAAACTCCAATTCCAGGAGAACTCCAGTTCCAGGGGAATCCGAGACCCTCTTCTGACCTCCGCAGCGTTGCACGACACGGGTGCGCAGACTTGCATGCAGACAGTACATTCATACACATACAGAAAAAATAAAAATTAATAAAAAAAAAAAAACTTGCTATAGCAGAATATAACTGAAGGGATAGCAAATACTTTTGCTTTGCTAACTGGATGAACAGTCCAAGGTCCTGAGATTATATCCCAAGACACTCTATTCCTTAACATTTCTGTAATATGTCTCCAAAGCTCAGTGCTGGAAGCTGCGATTCCATGTGTTCAGTCATGGAGAGCTTTGGACTAAAGCTAATCTGGGTTTAATTCCACCATTAACCATGTTAACAATGAATCCAAATCTGCTTCTTTCAGATGGGGAAGATTAAATGAGACAACACATATCAAGTTCTCATAAACTATAGATACTGTTATGCAATGGGTTTCCATTCTCTCACAGATCTATAAAATATACTCATCTCTTCTAAAGGAAGGCGTGGGACTAGGTAGTCCTGGTGGTTTGAATAAGAAATATTCCCCATAGGTTATTGGAGCCCAGGGCCTGCATTCCTGGCACTCTTTGTAGAGGGTTGGGAGGTGTGGCCTTGCTGGAAGCTGCACATCCCTGGGGGTGGGCTCTTGGAATTCAAAGTCTTGCCCCATTTCCAATGGCTTTTTCTCTGCTTTGTGTTTGCTGTTGGAGATGTGGGTTCTCTGCCTTTGGCTTCTGCCACCATGCCTGCTGCTTCCTGCCATGCCTCCCCACCACGATGGATGCTCATCCCCCGGGAACCATAAACCCAATAATCTCTTCTTATAAGTTGCCTCGGTCGTGGTGTTTCATCACAGCAGCATAAAGTCATACAGTAGTCTTGAAAAGGAGAATTCAGTTGATATTTTATTCATAACTCTCAAGTAATTCGTACATCTTGAGACACATAATACATTTTCCCCTTAAAAGATCACAGAATTGGGCTGGAGAGATGGCCTAGTGGTTAAGAGCGCCGACTGCTCTTGCAGAGGACCCGGGTTCGATCCCCAGCACCCACATGGCAGCCGAGAGCCGTCTGAAACTCCAATTCCAGGAGAACTCCAGTTCCAGGGGAGTCTGACGCCCTCTTCTGACCTCCGCGGCTTTGCACGTCACAGGTGCACAGACTTGCATGCAGACAATACATTCACACACATACGGAAATAATTAAAATAAAAAAAAAAAGATCACAGAATTATATATAAAACATCTACATTGAAGACCTCTTTAAAAATCTGCTCCAAGTCCTTCATGTTACAGATGAAGGAACTGAGGGGCTAGAAGTGGTTCAATGACTCATTCCAGCTCAATTCACATATCAGTGTTTATTTAAATGACACGAATTCCCTAAAATCTTGTCTTTCCTCCATTCTAACATTCTTCTAGCTCCCATATTCAAGTATAAATGTAAAACAGAGACAAATATTAATGCTTTATTGCCACTGGCTTATTTTGACTAAACCCCACTTATCTATTTTTAAATATTTTATTTTAATATCCATCTCCACAAGTTACTTGACTTCCTGCCAACCGAGACTGAAATAGCTGCTTACCATTCCTTTCCCTTTCCAAGTGTTGGGTCCTATAGCTCTCCCTTTTCTGTGTATTATTAAGAAATATTCTGTCTTATCATCCAGTCTAGAAGACTAAATGGAACTCATATAAACCCACAGAAAACACTCATGTTACCAAGTTCTTGGAATAGGGGCCTCAACTCCTTCA
The DNA here is from genome assembly GCA_009823505.1 of Rhizomys pruinosus. Lineage (NCBI taxonomy): Eukaryota > Metazoa > Chordata > Mammalia > Rodentia > Spalacidae > Rhizomys > Rhizomys pruinosus. Next base: position 5,811,890 of record VZQC01007982.1, read on the forward strand.
TCTCTGACATGAAGTATTTGGAGGCTTTTTGAACACTGGATGCAGCACCGGCCATGTCCTTGAAAGTCTCCTATAGGTGGGAACAAGTCACCAGTCACCCCTGTCCTCATGCTTCCCAGCAAAGACAATACTTGTGTGGACTCATTTTAGGTAACCCTCCCTATGTTCAACACAATCTTTCCACACACTACTCTCTACTAGTGACATAAACACCTAAATCCCATGGGGACTGAATAATGTGACTTTGCTACTGGAATGTTCTTTTCCTCAAACCTTTATGTAGGTGACCCCTTCCCTGAATTGAACCTTCAGTCTTGTCCACCCCTCCTAAGAGACCATCTCCCACCATCTGTCTCAGTACATTTTCTGCTGCTGTAACATAATGCCACAGGATGGGTCATTTATGAAGCCTCTCCTTCATACCCTGTGATGATGGAGTCACTGTATGTTGAGTGAAGATGCTCGTATGCCTAGGTCCCCCTCTTCTGGTCCCATCATGGTGGCCCACTGTGACCTCATCTATTCCTAATTATTAACTCTGAGAGGCTCCACTCCAAATCCCATCAGCATATTAATTTGGGGATTACGTTTCCAACACATGGACTTTGGGGAGACACAGTCAAACCACAGCACCACCCCATCTGTGTCACATTCTGCTGTGATACAGCAGAAACGTGTATCATCTGTGCTTGATCGGAACATCAGCTCCATGAGAACAGACTCCTGCTCACCACCACGTGCCATGTCCTGGAGCAGAGTACTCACTAAATAAGCAAATTTTCATGTCTGTCCTTCAGATGCGCCCCCCAGGATGGGTCACACTCTGGTTTGAATACTAGCTTGAATACTAGCTTCACTTTCTTTTTTTTTTTTAACATTTTTTTTTTATTGATGCATTGTGCATTTCATACATCATTTTCCAATTCAGTTCAGGCATATTTCCCCTTCCCTTCCCCCCACCCCCACCCCAACCGAGATCATGCATTCTGCCATAACTGTCCTGCATATTTCTCTCAGTTTTTTTTTCATTTTTTAGTTATAAGTGATAATCCATGCTTCACTTTCTAACTGGGTACATGTAGGCAAATTATTTAAACATAATGAATTTCTCAACTCTTAGTCTACAAGATTATTATGATAATCAAATGAAATAAAGGTATGTGATCTGTTTAGCACAGGGCTGTACACACACATACATGATATCTAACAAGCAACAATTATTACTATTATTTCCATAAGTATGGAGAATATTAAGAAATAGAGAGCCAGGTGTGGTGGCACACACTTTAATCCCAGCACTCGGGAGGCAGAAGCAGGTGGATCTGTTTGAGGTCAAGGCCAGCCTGGTCTACAGTGCGAGCTTCAGGCCAGCTGGGACTAAAGGGAGACCCTGTCTCAAAAATACCAAAAAAAAAAAGAAACAATGTTTGATTAAAAATAATAACATGCTTATTAAACATTATTAAAACAATGAGTTTAACTCAAGGGATTAACCATGAAGGTAACATTTTAAAATAATTAAATTCTTCTTTAACTGACTCTTAATATTGACTAAAGCATCATCCATTTCTATAAGGATCCCTAATTTGCCTTTTTCGATGCTTTCTCATTACAATAATTCATTATTTGAGGCTGTTCCTCTTCTCTAATCCATTGGCGTCCATTTGGAAAAGCTGTAGTAAAAAAACTTCAAGTATGACTTTTAAACTAATTTTTGCAAATATATACTAGCAATGTCTTTCTATTTAAATAATCTAGAGAAAATGTTAGTTACTGTTTCTTCTGCCACTGAACAGCTTTACCTAGCAATTTCTAAGGACCCTAAGAAAACCTCTACTCTTAGAGGGCTAGAAATGTGATGAAGAGGAGACAATCCCTTTTTTTCCTTTTATTACACCTTGGTTCTCCCACAGTGAATGTTTTCATGCAAAACCCATTTCTCCTGACGCCTGGGTAGATGGTTAAATCAAAGGAGCAATAAATAGTGCCTGGCTGTTTGCCACCAGCTTGCTGGGGCCTGAGGAAGGAAGGCAGGCTCATTTGCCCCATGCGTCCACCCCCTCCCTCCCTTCCTTCACCTTGGGTCTTTTCCTTCCTTAACTACATCTGGTCTAGACTCCGCTTGGCCAGCAGAAAGCTTTGGCAACTGCTCCCGAGCAAGGTCAGCCAGAATCTTTGTGCTGTGTACTTCATGATCAGCTACAGTTTGAAGAGATAAAGTGAGGGATGGCTCATGCAGACACGGAATTGAAGTTGAAAAGTAACTTCCATCCTGAAACAGAGAGTAAAAGCTCCATCACATTTCTGGTCTTCAGACCTTCAATCTGAAAAAAAAAAAAAAACCTGGAACTGGGGTTCCAATGTGTGGGTGCTGGGAACCAAATCAGGTCCTCTACAAGAGCATCCAGTGCTCTTAGTCACTGAGCCATCTCTCCAACTCCCATTGGGTTCTCTTATAAAACATAAAAACTCTGAAGGTATTAAAATCAGAGAAAGAGAAGCTAGGCAAATGAATATTGGTCTTGTCAGAGTAATTGTGTAACTACACAGTCGTCTTTCTCTACCTCATTATTTAGAATAATATAGAGGTTGGTTCAATAATTATGTTTATTTTCTTTAAAACTAAAATGAATAATGACTACTTTTGTGGTGTGTGTGTGTGTGTGTGTGTGTGTGTGTGTGTGTGTGTTCATGTGTGGAGGTTTTTTGGCCCATGTGTGCCATACTACACTTACCTAAGTCATAGGTCAGTTTTTCTGTTAGCTCTTACCTATTTTGTTTGCGACAAGGTTCTTTGCCCTGTGTACACTAAGCTAGCTGGCCAGCAAGCTTCCGAAGACTCTCCTGCCTCTATCTCCCATCTCTGTGAAGTCACATTGAGATTATAGACTTTGTGCTACTGTGTTTGTCTTTCACAAAGATTCTAGGTCAGGCCTGCATGGCAAGGACTTTTACCCACCGAAGTCATCTCCCCAGCCCACACTATTTCTATCCAAGGCCTGAGTTCTCCCTTCAAACCTCAACTAACGGTGGTACCTGAGGGAGAACTGATAATTGAAAATATTTACTCTAGGGCTGGTGAGATGGTTTAGTAGATAAAGGCAGTTTCTGCCAAGTCTGATGACATGAGTTCAATCCCCAGAACCTATATGGTAGAAGACGAGAACAGACTCCACAGAAGCAACATGGCACCCATACACCCATACACACTAAATCAGTAAATCAATAAATCAGTATATAGTCTCCCAAGGCTCAGGAGCCATTGCAAAAGATGGAGGAGATTGTCAGAGCCAGAGGGGGTGGATGACCACGAGGAAACAGAGCCTTCCAGTCAGCTGCTCAGTTACTCATCTGAACTCTCAGCAATGTGACACCAGGCACAAGCCCTATGTAAGTTCAAACCAGACAAACCCCCAGCATAGACATGGAAAAGTGGTAAGAAATTCCAACCTAACCTAAGAATTTTGGCAACAGATGGCTCTTGGGAGCGGGAGAGACAGACTTACCGGGAAGGGAATCTTGATGGGCACAATGGATGGACCAACACTGAAGGACATTTGTGGACACAAATCAGGCTCAGTGGGCCATATTATACATATATAAGAGAGTACATTAAATTGGGGAGGTGCAGATAGGGGAAGAGACCTCAATACTCAAACTATATTGTATGAAAATTGCACAGATTCAAAAAATAAAATTAAAAAATTAAATGTTTAAATATTAATATATACTCTATATTAACTATAATTTATTTTACTTAATTGTGTCTTAATCTTCCTTTTATTTCAGATAAGCAGTAATACACTTCAAGATCATCCAATCCAGTCCCAGAGTTTGGTGATCAAAGACTCAACTTGGACGTGTGGGCATCTGACTACTTACCTGTGAGTAAACTTTGTTTCTTCAAGTTCTGGGTTGTAGTAATTACACAGCCTCTGGCCTGGTCTGCTGAATCTTCCACTTAGAAGCACAGTGTGAAGAACCAGTCTTCCTGCCATACTTTTTCTAGTTTATTTACCACTCAGTGAATCAGGTAGACTCTATGAAAGCTTGGAGGTCTATTTTCCTATTTTTTAATCTGTCTTTATGCTTTATTTCTCTTTCTTGCATATGTAATTTCTTAACACAATCCCTAATCAGTAATGAATCTTCACTTCCTATGCATAATATTTTCTCCTTGAGGCAATAAAGAGGATGAGTCAGCCATGCTTGGGAGGTCAGTAAACTCATCTTTATCCAACTGTAAGTGATTTCAGGAGAAGTAACAACCTTCTCTTTCAATAAGTCTACCCACAGGAGGGCCAACAGAGGAGTAGAAAGAGGGGCTTTCTAGTTGGGGGGTGGCAGATGGAGAGACCAAAGGAAGCTGAGTTTGGCCTCAATAGGAAAAAGAGCTTTCAGGAATTTAGCCCAGTTCTCAGGCAATTATTGTTTCAGGATTATGTCAATTGCTTCCTACTCCTCCCCTTCCTTTTTCTCTTTCTTTTCTTTCTTATTTCCTTGGTTCTCCCTTAGCCGAAACTCGTGACTTTTTTTTTTTTCCAAATGTGTGATTGTTAGCAAAAAAAAGGCTATCAGAGTTTTGCAGACCTCCTTCTCTGTGTACCTCCACCCCTTTGTCCAGACAAGCTTGGAGATACCAGCTTTCTTCAAGTCCACGCCCCTAAACTTTCCTCTTTATGGTCTGAGAGTAGCTAGCTAGGAAAGCAATGGCCGCTGTCTGGAAGGTACCGGCAAATGCCACTGACACTTGTTTGGGGGAATTTGACCAAATTGCTATCTATAGAAAATGAGAAGTTTGAAGGATAAAGGAAAGGGGTCTGCAAGCCCTGAATGGCCTAGCTGGGCTGTTCCAGTGAACGATGGCCAGTGGCCAGCCTAGGTGCCTCCTATTAATTTTTCAGTCAGCTAATGGGCTTGAAGAAATAGACCATTTCCCTAGGAGCATGTGAAGGAGGTGCTTTGAGTTGTAAGCACCTAGCAGCCTTTGCTCTTATTTTAGAGCAGCACAAATGGGAAACTTTATAACCATCGTGGGCCAATATTTTTAGAATCAGTTAAAGCTGTAGATGGAAAAAGAAGTTTGGGAACTTTTTTTTCTTCCATTTTCCTTGAGTTTTGCAGAATGAGCTTCCCTGGACACCTTTAGCAAAGTGTTCTGCCTCTTATTTAATTCAAATTTGCTGCAACTTTTTATAGTAGGATTTGAAGAGACCATTCTTAAACTATGATGCTTCTCTGTGGATTTCCGGGAGTGGTTCTAGAACTAGATTCTGAAGGGACAAGGCCTGGAACCCACTCTCTGATATGGGAGTCTTCCCTCATAGAAGCTGCTCCCAGGGTCCTTGTCCTGAGATACAAGGCAGGTCCACAGTGAGCTGGCGTGTAGCCTTGTTTGACTAGAGATTGAGGAGACTCAAGAACACAGGTTCCAAGGGTCTTCCGAGCATTCTGGAAACCTTTGTGGTTAGGAGAGTAAGAAAGCAATCCAGCTCCCCACATGGAGACTTGGATAAATGATGGGGTTTCCCTGGCCAAGGAATTGCACCTGGCCTTCAGCGGACCCTGATCTGGCACAGTCACTTACTGAAGAGACTGTTGGATGGATGGGTGGAGGAGAGGCACAGTGACAAGGAGAAGAGCGGAGGAGCTAGGAGCTGCATCTAAAATTCCTCCCCAGCCTTCCCACTTCCTTCAGCACAGCGGGGTATGCAGCAGCGACCAGGGAATGACTGAGCTACTTAGCTCTGAAACAAAACTATCAGACCTCTCATCTAATGTGATATGATCTGACTCCACACACTTCTCAACTCTGCTTCAGGTTGACCCTTTCTCCTAACTCAGTGCCGCAATCTTCCAGTAAGATTTAAGTCCAGCAAACATCATACCTGGGGGGAAAGTGAGACATTTCCCTCCTGACTATTCTCTATATCCCAAGTTTAAAAATGCCAAATTAAATCTAGATTTTTTTTAATTGACATTTCTGAGAGGAAAGGGCAGTTGCATTCCCTGAAAGAGTTATTTTAGGCTAAACTTATTACTTGGGGAGTTTCCCCTCCTTTTTCCTAATTCTAAACATGAAGTCCATTATTCATTCTAACACCAGCCTTTAAGAGCTGTAGACAAATGGAATCTGAATAGTCACGCCAGTGTGGTACAAATGAACTGTGATCTCAGGATGCTGTCTGCTTTGCTGACAGGGAAAAAGAGTGGTTTAATATCTTTGGCGGAAAACACTTTCTTAAAGAAGGATGGAGAAAGCCAACATTAATATTGAGTCCTGTTATTTAATAACTAAAAATGATATACTGTGGATGGGGCCATCCTAAAATTAGGAGAAAGTGTGTTTATCAAATCCAGAGAATGCAGAAGAGGAGTGAAGGCCAACATATCAGGCTTTAAGGGAAAGAACCTTTCTAAGAGCATTTTCTTTAAGATCTTCAAAGAATTTCCCTCATATGTATAAAATGACTGTGATTTTTTAACTTGATTTTTATCACTGATTTACAAAATTTATAAATGCAGGTGGTCCCTGACTTACAATGGCTCCATTTAGGATTTTTTTTTTTTTTTTTACTTCACAATGGTGCAAAAACCTTATGCATTCTTTAGAAACTGTTTCGAATTTTGGATTTGGATCTTTTCCCAGGCTAGCAATATGCAGTCTGATACTCTGGCAATGCCTGGTACCAGGGCTCCAGTTGGAGCTGCATTTGATGAGTGTGAACAACTGATGCGTGAGAGTGGACTGAAGCTCTGATGCCTGGGAGGTCAGGTGAAGTGAATGCATTTTCAGTTTACGACAGCTTTATAAGGACATAACGGAGTGTAAATCAAGGAGCATTATCTAAAGACATTTGTCATAGTGAGAGACTCTGGGGGGCTTTTCAAAGGCCTCCCCACATAACTGGCTAATGGTTTATAAATTAAAGATGTAATTAGAAGTTGAAGCTGGTGAGGGAGTTTCCACTACCACCAGCAGCTTCCTCAAACATACATTCTCCATTATTTCTGATTTATTCCTCTGACAGACATATCTGGAATCAGATCTTCTCCACCCCAGGTGCTATTTTGGAACTGGGCTCACGAGTCTAGTATTCTTTCCTATAAAATAAACTCCTTTAAAAACTCGATGCAATGGAAAACTTGGTGAATCCAGTAATGTGCTCACTGACGTAAATTGCGATGTCTGATACTCTTTATTTATATTTCATTGGCCTCATCTTGGCAAAGGGTCACAATATTTTAAATTTCTCTGCCCTCTCATCCACCTATAATGCATCATTATGTGGTTTAGAGGCAAAACACTGCAATGTACTGCCTATATCTGTCATTTCTCTTTTCTGAAAATCACTTTTAAAAGTAGCATCGAATTTCCTCTATATTAATTCTGTTTTTCAGGTAGCGTTAAAACAAAAAAGGGGAGCATAGCTATAGTTTCGAAGGTATTGAAATGAGAAGCAAAGGGAGGCTGCCATTGCAGTTTTATGGGATGTTCATAAAGATGGAAACCTAGAGATGGGGAGCTCTTTTTCCATTCAGATAGTGCAGTGTCAGGCACATCAACTCTCCCTGGGACAGGGCCCTGCCACAATCCCAGCCCCAACTTCTTACAGTTAATCTCATAGTCTGTTTTGCAAAGGAGACCTTCCAAATAACTGTGAGGTCCCACAAACCCCAGATCTCCCCAGAAATGGACACAGATGAACACCCATGATTTAGCTTCTTGTCAAAAGCTAATTAATTGAGCAAAGCACAGAAATGGCCAAAGTGTGAAGTGTGATTTATTTTTTTAAGATTTTTTTAGAACGAACTCAGCTTATTTTCTTAAGTGAACCCCACTTAAGTGAAATAATAAATCAGTGTGCCAAAGCACAAATGAACATAAACAGGAGATTCATTTTTACTTCATTAATAAACATCAAGTATGGAGTTACCCTATTAGCAAGAAAGCTGAACCCTCCTGACAGGAAACGGCTCCTGGTAAGACTTACTAGGCGAATATAAGTCCATCCAGACCATCACACAATCATTTCATCATTGAGGTCCTTGCTCCCATCTCCCCTTTTAATCCACGTATGATGAGTCTATCATGATTAAAAACACACTGTGAGGCCGGATCACCTGACTGTAAAGCCCGAGTCTACTTTTAACTAGCAATACAACCTTGGGTAAAAAACTTACTTTCTCTGAGTCTTGATATTTCTGTCTATAAAAAGGGAACAGTTATTAAATAAAATATTTTAAAAGGAAAACCCAAATCATATACTAAAACCCATGTTTTACTCATTTATATTTAACACTTAGAAAACAAAGCAAGGGAGACCCTAAAATTACTAAAATAGTTAAATAGCTCTTAAGCTTGCCTATGAATGTACATAGTTTAAAAAATTAAATCACAAACCATTTCTACATTTCTTTAATAAGCTTCAATTTTAATCATCTTGTATTTTTTTAAAAGTAGAGAAAATAGCCAGGCGTGGTGGCGCACGCCTTTAATCCTAGCACTTGGGAGGCAGAGGCAGGCGGAGCTTTGTGAGTTCAAGGCCAGTCTGGTCTACAGAGTGAGTTCCAGGACAGTTGGGGCTACAGAGAGACCCTGTCTCAAAAAGACCAAAAGAAAAAGTAGAGAAAACAAAGTTGTTACAAGGACTTACAGTGGTATTAATAAATTTCCCAGAACTCTGCTTGGTACACGGTTAGTACTTCATAACTTTTGGCTAAGTACATTTCTCTATTTAAATTAAACTAGTATGGGGTCCTTTATGAGCTCGCACTTGGAGCTTATCACTGAGCTGGAACTGGCACATGGTTGGTCCTCCATGAAGAGCATCAGTAAGGACTCAAACCAGCCACTGGAAATCCGTGATGCCCTGAGAATGAGTTTTCTTACAAAGAGTGCTTATTGTTGTTGTTGTATTTTAAGTTTTGGATTGGAATGTTCTTTGGGATTTGTGTGTTTTCCATTTCTCCAAGGCCACCAATCCCCAAATATTTACCTCTTTAACCCTTAAAAACATTTGCATTTGTCATGCCTGGCATTGACAAATGATCACACAACATAACAACACCCCGAGGGTTAGCAGCAGTTTTCTGGCTGGTGGAAGTGAGATGAGATGAGGAGTGCAAGATGAACCACTTCTCCATGATTCTCTACCTGCACTCTTCCATTCCCCAACTGTTCCTATTTCTACACTAGAAGTCAGGAAAGGAAATGGGAAACATATAGGTGGACTGAATATTATTTGCAAAGAAGTGCAATTTATTTATTTATTTATTTATTTATTTTGAGACAGGGTTTCAACTGTAGCTCCAGCTGGCCTGGAACTCACTCTATAGACCAGGCTGGCCTTGATCCACCTGCCTCTGCCTCCTGAGTGCTAGGATTAAAGGCATGCACCACCACACCCAGAAGTACAATTTTTAATGTCAGTATTGACAAGACAACTTTGATTATGACAAGCGAAGTTATGATCAGGACAGTAAATACTAAAATCGTGGCTGTTTAAAAACGGTTTGTCACTGATGGTTTCTCACTAGCCCTGGAGGAACAGGGGACACCAGTCCACGTCACTGTCACTCATTCTCGAGGACTGCTTCTGACACCATTGGAAACCATTGCGACCATTTTTGTCAGAAAAGAGATCTCTGAAAGGTCTTCCATCAGCAAGTTGACAGTGTGCAATACTTCTGCTTGAAGCTTATTGGCTGGAAATAGTCATATGACCCCACTTGGCCACAAAAGGCCAGAAAGCATATTGTAAATATATTTGTTTTTATTACTTTATGTGAATGAGTGTATTACCTGCATGTAGATTGGTTCACCCATGTTGTTCAATGCCCACAGAGGTCAGAAGAGGCTCCCCTCGAAATGGAATCACAAAGGGTTGTTAGCTGCCATGTGGGTGTTGGGAATGGAAGAACAAGCAGTGTTCTTTTTTTTTTTTTTTTTTTTTTTTTTGGTCTTTTTGAGACAGGGTCTCCCTGTAGCCCCAGCTGTCCTTGAACTCATGAAGATCCACCTGCCTCTGCCTCCCAAGTGCTAGGATTAAAGGCGTGAGCCACCACGCCCGGCTCCAAGCAGTATTCTTAACCACCAAGCCATCTCTCCAACCCTGTATGTTCTATAACAGACAAAGAAGGATAAAACAGGAACATGAAGAAAACAGCACTTATGACCATAGCAGGGACATTATTAGGAACTTGGAGTCTCAGGTCAGCACTCAAGCTTTTCAGTAAATTTAATTCAGCAAATACTTCCATGCATCTATAAGCACCTAGCAAAATACTTAAGACCAAGAAGGGATATCAAAGTCCTAACACCACATAGCTTCATATCTGATCAAGGGAAAGAGAGATTATGAAATATTTGAATCACCAAGCTGTATACCGTTGATTATCACAAACAACACTGACATTGACAACAATGGTATAGGAGTTGAGTAAATGGGTTAGGTGTGGTGGTTTAGTAGTATGATGCCAGCACCTGGGAGGCAAAGGCAGGAGAAGTGCTAGGAGCTCAAGGCTGTGCTTATTTATATAGTGAGTTTTATGGCAGAAGGGCTATACAGTGGGGGGGGGAGATCTGTGCTAATAAGATTTGAGCCACATTCAAGAAAAGAATGAGATTTGAAATAGCATACAGGAGAGGAAGCAGGTACATAGGCCCAAAGGCAGAAGTGAGGGTAAATCACTCCAAGACTTCTGAGTTTGGCCTGGCTGGGTTGTGTGAGGGGAGAATGAGAGGAGGGACGGCTCCGTGTGATGACTAGAATCCAGCAGGGTTAGAAGGGCTCCCGGGATCTCCAGAGAAGCAGGATGGTGGCCTGTGGGAGGAAGGTGATCCTTTCTCTTCTTCTTTTTTTTTTTTTTTTTGAGGAATTTTTTAATTTATTAAATTTTGTATTTATGATATGATGTCTGCGGCATGTAGTTTGTGCACCCGTGTCATCGGCAATGCCAAGTGAGGTCAGAAGAGGGCTCAGATTCCCCTGGAACTGGAGTTCTCCTGGAATGGAGTGTCAGACGGTTCTAGGCCCCATGTGGGTGCTGGGGATGCGAACCCAGGGTCCTCTGGAAGAGCGTAACTCTGCAGGCCACTCTCCAGCCCGGTGACCTTTCTCAGAACTCCCCTAACTATTAAATCTCCCAGCACAGGCACCCGCACCCCCCCCCCACCCCAAAAAACCCCCCCCACCCCACCCAACAAACACCCCCACCCCCCACCGGGGGGGGGGGGAGGGGGGGGGGGGGGGGGGAGGGGGGTGGCCCCACCAACCCCAACCACAAAACCCACACCCCCCCCAACCCCCCCCCCCAACCCCCAACCCACCAGAGCCCACCACCAACAACCACACCCACCCACAAACCCCCAACCCTCACACAAAACCAACCCAAACACCAACCAAAACCCACACCACCCCACACACAAAACCACAACCACCACCCCCCCACAAACACACCAAAACCAAAAACCACCCACACACACACACCCACACACCCACCACCACCCCACCACAAAAAAAAAAAAAAAAAAAAAAAAAAAAAAAAAAAAAAAAAAAAAAAACAAAAAAAAAAAAAAAAAAAAAAAAAAAAAACCCCCCCCAACACCCCCCCACCCCCCTCCACAAACCCCAACCCCCCAAAACCCACCCCCCAGTGATAAACATTCCCCAAACCAGGAGTCCTGGATGCTCAGTAGTTCCCAGACCTCCAAGCCAGTCACTGAATGGAGACTGTAGAAATCCTTCCACTCACTCCTGCCTCCAGTTTTAAGGCATGTTTTGATCATTCCTCTTGCTGACAAAGACTATCCAAGTTGAAGTGAAATAGCCTCTCCTTGCTGGGGTCAGTTCAGCGTTTTTGCTCTGTAACATCTGTTTTTAAAATTGAGCTGAGACCCTGACTTAAATCTGTTTAACTTAAAAAACAGCAAGAGAACATCTTGTTTCCATGAATGTCTAGGGGTTGTGTGTCAACAAATAAAAGGTCTGTTTGTAGTATTCAAAGTGGATGTGAGATGTTCTGCCACGGGGATAAATTTATTACCAACTGTTCATTTCTTAGACTCATGAACCAAAGTCGAAAGCACGGTGGAACAGCTTTATTTAAATCAGCAAATTTCTGCTTGTTGGAGGGTGAGAAACATACATTTAACTGTATGAAGGTCACTGAGCTGTATGCGTCTAGAAAGATGTCCTCTTTCCTGCCTCTCCCACTACTTGATCTCTTAAATGGATTCTCTTTGCACAAATTCGGGTAGATAGTATCTTGTGGGTCATTATTTTTTATATTACTTAGAACTTGAAGTGGAAAAGAAGGGGGTGACAACAGTTCACCATCCTTCAAGCTTGACTAGTTACTTTTGTCTTGCCTACTTGAGAGAAGAAATTGAAAGGATTTTTGTCTATCAGCACTTAACAGGAGTAAGTCTGGCAGGTAACAGATGTCGAATTATATTTGATGAATGAACACAAATCTAGTGTTACAAATTTATGTTCCCTTCATGAATGCATTTTTGTGTCTGTATAGAAAGCATTCATGTTTGAAAAGCAGCATCTGTAACTCATTCTAACACCAATGATCCCACTGGATTATTCCTACAGCTTGCTCCCCTAGCAGCTTGATTTTTACTTCTTAACCTTTGACACAGTTTTTATTTTGTTTATTGCCTATCTCCTTATAAGCCTTGTGAGGGCAGGAAGGGTAGCTATGTTCACAATTTACATCCATACCACATTAGGTGTCAAGTGCTGATGCTTCATAAATACAGACTGAATGTTTTTACTGACATCTTCACTGAGATGACAGCTACAGACCCTCAACCATTCTTGATTATAATTTAGCTCAAACACAGTGAGGAAGATGATGGTGCTTGTAACGCACTTGAATTTGTAAGGACTTTTTGTATGATGACACTTTCTCATTCATTTGGCCGTCCACTTTCTTCATTACAATGCCTACTGAACATCATGATGGGATGCGTTAGCTGAACCCATCTCTATTTTCTCAGCTTAAACTTGTTGGACCACATCTGCCTTACAGCCAGCCAGGGTTAATGTTATAGCAGTAGTTAAGATTTTAAAAATTATTTTATTATTTTTATTTTATGTGTATGAGTGTTTTACCTACATGGGTGTAAGCACACTCATGTTGTGCAACGCTGACAGAGGTCTGAAGAGGGAGTCAGATTCCCCTGGAACTGTTGTTAACCACCACGTGGGTGCTGGGAATCGACTCCAGGTCCTCTGCAAGAGCAGCCAGTGCTTTTAACCACTGAGCCATCTCTTCAGCTCCTCATTTCAAATTTTTAAATCTCTCAAATAATTAACTCATTCCAGTGGGATTAGAACTATGACTTTATCTTTATTATCAAGAAATTCTTGCCAGGCGTGGTGGTACATGCCTTTAACTCCAGCACTCAAGAGGCAGAGGTAGGATCTGTATGAGATGGAGGCCAATCTTGTCTACATACCAAGCTCCAGACCAACTGGGGATATAGGGGGACCCTGTCTCAAAAAAAGAAAGAGAAAGCAAGAGAGAGAGAGAGAGAGAGAGAGAGAGAGAGAGAGAGAAAGCAAGAAAAGAAATTCTGCCTCACCTGATGGGCACATGGCTTAATATTCACATCTACTTGTCTAGAAATCACTATATACCTTTAGGATGGCAAGCAACATATGAACACTTCACTTGAGTGGGAACAAGGTAGATTCATTTACTCCATTTCATGTTTTTTTCCGCCTGTGTAGATGAGTTGCAATTGGAATGATGTGTGAGTTCCAAAAGATCCCAAGAGAAATGCTCATGCATTTATAAGAGGTACAATTCCACAATAGTTTTTTTATTTGTATATTTGAAAATATTCCCAAAGAAAGTTGGATGCAAAAAACAAATTGGGAGAAAAGAAAAATAATATTCCAAATTCTGACCAATTCTCCTTTAATAGGTTGATCCGACTGCCAGCTGGCCACAGGATTGACTACTCGTAATATATACTTTTGGTGGGCCACATGTAGTTCTTGGAACTGTTTATATTAGGCTGCAGAAATTTAATTATTCTAAAATTGGCAGGGCTCTCTTTGATTACTTAATACAAAATTGCTTAGTCATCTTTATACATAGTGCAGACAGCTTTTGTTTAAGTGTGAAGAATTGGAAAACACAAATGTGTGCCAATAAATGTTTTAGGTCAGGTAAAAAAATAAGAAGCTACCCTCCCACTACCCCCCAAGAGCCTTAGCAGGTGGTTGCCACATGTTTTAATTTGACAAATTAGGTAACTGTCAAACCAAAGGCCTTAATTACAAGTATTTTCTCCCTTTTCCTTGCAGATTTTGTCAGAAGTCAAGCCGGGTGCCTCTGGCTTCCTAGACTGGGTACTGATCCCGCATTTTGCAAAGTGTGGATTTTCTAGAGAGTGTGTGGCTGATTCTAGAATCAGCCATTATCAAAACATTCTTGTTCTCAAAAACCAACCAGGATGTTATTTCAGGCTGGCTATCACAGAGATCCTGCTTTCAGCTCTTTTGCATTGAATTCGGATCCTGCCATCCTCGAACCACTTGCCTTCCAAATGCAATGCATATATCTATAGACCTTCCAAGAGGAACTAGGCGGGCGCAAAGTATTTATCCCGTGTATTTTCAAGTCTAAGTGTCCCCCCCAACCAAGTTTCATTTTATTCCCCCTTAGGAATGCTCCTGGCAACCTCACACTTTTCCTGTGACCTGGGCTGGGGTGCCTAAGGAAGATGGCGAGAAGAGATAGAAGTTCTGTGACCCTTGGGTAGGGAAGGCTCCCAAGCAAACAGTCAGTCTTGCCTTATGTTTCCAATTACTGGGCGTGGTTAGAAAGCGAAATCAGGCTACACAGCTTTTCAGACTGATGGAAGCATTTAAACCAGCTCTCACTGTCAGTGTTTTCTAGTCATGATGGAAGGGTGTCGAGGGATCTCCAAAGGCCGTGCAAATCTGAAGTATGTCAATTCAAGCCTAATTCCCATCTTTCCTATTTATGTCTTGTATTTCATTTGGATTTTTTTTCTTTGTAGCCTATCCCCTCTGATAATAGACATCTAATACTCCTCTTTTTGCTGAAACTAGAAAAAAATTCACAACTGTAATAATATAAAAGAGAGTTCTTGGGGCTGGAGAGATGGCCTAGCGGTTAAGGGCGCCGACCGCTCTTGCAGAGGACCCGGGTTCAATCCCCAGCACCCACATGGCGGCCAAGAGCCGTCTAAGACTCCAATTCCAGGAGAGCTCCAGTTCCAGGGGAGTCCGACACCCTCTTCTGACCTCCACGGCGTTGCACGTCACGGGTGCACAGACTTGCATGCAGACAATACATTCATACACATATGGAAATAAATAAAAAAATTTTAAAAAAGAGAGTTCTTGGGCCTGGAGAGGTAGCTCAATGGAAAGCACTCACTGCTCTTACAGAGGACCCAGGTTTGATTTCTGACACTCACATGGCAGCTAACAACGGTCCATAACTCCAGTTCCAGGGGATCTAATGCCTTCTTTTAACCTCTACAAGCACTGCAAGACAGGGGTGCACTTTTGTGCATGCAGGAAACACACTCATATACATAGAATTAAAATAATAAATAAAATATTTGAAAAAAATAAAATAACAACCACCACCATCCCAGCAGTACTAAGAGTTTCACTGGAGATGTAGCCTTGTAATAAAATCTTCACCAAGTTTGTCTGGGTACCAATTGGAGAGGAGTGACAAAGCAGTGCCCTGGAATACATTTCAAATTAACAAGCATGAAGCAAGGTCTGAGTTTCAGAAAAAATAGTTAAGAACTTTGAAGGATAAGAAAAATAAATAATCACCTGAAGGAGACTATGGATTTTAGAGAAGATGGGGATGTACTTAGTAATTCACATATAAGCCGTAAGCTAAGTGCCCCATTATAAACATATTATGGGCATCAGTCCAAACTGAAGTCAGTGAGTGTATTAGTTTTAAGCAGGTCCTCATGGTAGGCCACTTCTTATATAAAGAAAAGTCCAGACATTCTGTGCTAACAGAATGGGTGGACCTACAGTCTATGAGGTTCATATGAAAAGAAGGAAACAGTATAGGAACTTTCCAATTTATTTAATCCACTTGTCAGTTTGTATGTTCAATTTACCTGACTGTTGTAATCCAAAAGACATAATGCATGATGTCTGTTGGTTGAGTTTCAATGCTTTTTATTGTAGATTATAAACTCCTTAACAATAGTTTCAAATTTGTGTTATATTGCTGAGAGGCATATGATGATCAAGTTAAATAGAAATTGAAATATTCGGCAAGATAAATAGAAGATAAATGGGCATTTAAACGTTCACTAAGGAATAATTAATCCCTGAATCATATCAGTCTTTCAAGAAAGCATTTCTCTGAACAGAATGCCTCCAGGATTTACCTTTGAGTTGTTCCCAGTGACATAAATGGGTCTACATCCTGCTATCTCTGCTCTCTCACCCTGTGGTGAGATAGTCAAAGCTCTGGATCGGATTTCTTGTGGTGAAATAAATCAATCGGAAAGGACAGATACATGGGTTGCTAATATTTTTACAGATAAGTGCATTCATCAAGTAAAATAATTATATAAAATATGGGGATATCATTATATAAACTTATTGTTATGTAAAATACCTCAGTACCATGTTGACAGCTCAAATATCAGTCTTAGTTTCCCACTGATGTGCTATCATTAAGGAGTTAATGCTGGGGCTGCACAGATGGCTCAGTGGCTAGTGCCAAAGTTCTATATTTCTCAATGTTCTTTTTAAAATGGGGTCGTTTTCTCAAGCACTGAAGAGAGGAGATGCAAAAACCATCATTTTACAAATTGGCCAACTTTGGCCACTACTCGGAAGGTAGAAGAGCAGTCACGAGGACGTTGGCTTTAGGAGCGTTCTGGTTGCCAGGTCTTCGGCTGCACAGATGTAGAAATACAAATAGAGAAAAGTGATTTTTAACAGACTGAACAGTGAGGAAGAGTAAAAAACAGGTCGTAGCCTGTTAACCTTTTCTTAGTAGGGCTTTGTGTATTGAATTCCACTGGTTAGAGAGAAGAAACAACTGGAGAAAGCAAACTCCTCAGGCTGATCTTACTCATTCTCCCCTCCCTGATGCTGGTCTTAAGAAATGTGCCTTGGTGACTGCTTGTATTTTTTAAGTAGCACAGATTTTGGGAATAAAATGGTGAAGGTTGAGCTAAAGTTAAGTCCAAACTGTACATTACAATCCATTTGTTTATTTAGGTTTTGGAGTCCCAAATGAACCATTCAGTTTGGAAAAGAGCAAAGCAAGTGATAAATTGATTTTTTTTTGAAAGGACAAAAGTTCATTTTGTACAGTCATAAAGAAAACATTGTCAGATTTACTGTGGAACTACTGCAATTTTGGGTTTACATAACTTCTGAGATTCATATATAATCTGGTACCATGGTCTTTGATTCACTTTGTAAACACTACCATTGATAAAGTACAGAGAGAGATGAATCAGCTTGAGTTATAATTTCTATATTCAAAACAGTAAAATCTAGTATATGAATTTTTGATTCAAATAAGATACAATTCCTGAGTGCCTACTATGGTCCAATCAGTTTTTATTTTTACAAGATTATATCTATTCTCTTTAGAAATTATTTTAATTGGGGGCTGGAGAGATGGCCAGGAGAACTCCAGTTCCAGGGGAATCTGAGACCCTCTTCTGACCTCCGCGGCATTGCACGACACGGGTGCACAAACCTGCATGCAGACAGTACATTGATACACATACCAAAATAAATAAAATAAAAAAAATTAAAAAAAAAAGAAATTATTATTTTTATTTTATATATGTATGGCTATATTGCCTGCAAATATGTAAGTGCACCCATGTCATGCAATGCCCACAAAGGTCAGAAGAGGGCATCAGAATTCCTGGAACTAGAGTTACGGACAGTTGTTAGCCATCATGTTCTGCGAACAGAACCCAGGTCCTCTGCAAGAGCAACCAGTGCTCCTAACCACTGAAGCATCTGTCCAGCTCTTAGGTGGCCTCAAAGACAAAAACATGTGGAATTAAAATATCAATAAAGAGGGCTGGAGAGATGGCCTAGTGGTTAAGAGCGCCGACCGCTCTTGCAGAGGACCCGGATTCGATCCCCAGCACCCACATGGCGGCCGAGAACCATCTGAAACTCCAATTCCAGGAGAACTCCAGTTCCAGGGGAATCCGACACCCTCTTCTGACCTCCGCGGCACTGCACGTCACGGGTGCACAAACTTGCATGCAGACAACACATTCATACACATACAGAAATAAATAAAATTAAAATAAATAAATAAATAAATAAATAAATAAATAAATAAATAAATAAAATATCAATAAAGAGCTTAAATGCTACTTAAGAAAAACAATTGATGGGATATAGCAAGGATGGAATTATTAATTACCAAAATGAGTCATGGATGTTCAAGGAGGGAGATGTCACTTTCAAGTGCAGGTTGTCACTTGAGCATCATGAAAGAGATAAACTTTGAGCCAGAAAAGACTGAATAAAATATGAATAGCGAAGAGGAGAGGGGAAGGCATTCCAGATGGGTGGGATAAAATAAATAAAATAATAAAAATATAGTACTAGACAATCGTAAAATACATATGATAGTAATATTTTTATCTAGGATACCATGGTATTACTTGCTTGAAAGGAAAGTGATTTCCAAATCATAAAATTTAAAAAAGAGCACATTATGTATTCAAATCATTTAAACATAGAATAAAGAAAATGTGGATAAGTCAGGAGTAGTACCTCAGCTTTACTAGAAAGGTGATCAGGTATATGGCCACAGTATTCTATGGAGTAAGATGAGTCTTTGAACATTATCTGGTCCAACTATCTCACTTACAGGGAAGAAAAACTGAGAGTTTGGTTCAGTCTATGGAATCTAAGTCCGGGTCACTGTTTGCCAAAGGTTTATAAAAGGGGGGGGGCAGTTAAAGGATGGACCTAAGTGAGGATAATTTGAAGATCAAAGACTGAAAATCTATTGAGGTATGTTGTACCCAGAACCAAGTATTTCTTTGATGAAAACATTATCGGGTTGTAATAATGGCCCAACTGAAATGAAAATAAATTGTTTGCGTAAACAAAATACCTTCCTTGACTTTCCTTCCCAAAACCTGGGATTCCAAGAACAAAGTATAGAACATCAGTGATGGGCCTGGTCCAGTGTTGAAGTAGGTGTTTGTCCTGAGTGCATCAGTCTATTTTCTTCTGCTATAACAAAATGCCTGGGGCTAAATACTTTATACAGAAGACACTGGCTTCTGCTCAGTTATTGTGGCCAAAACCTCATGACAAATGGTATCACAAGGGCAGGAATACCTGTGGGATGGAGAGAACTTCCTATGGCAAGACAGGAAACCAGAGAGCAGGAGGGGCCCAACTTACTCTTTTAAAGCAGCTCAGATGAGAACCAGAGTCCCTTGAGAATGACCTTAGCTCCTTCCCAAGTTCAGGGTTCCCAAGGACCTTCTAACTTCCTGTTAGGCTCCTCTTATTAAAGGTCACCCTCCCTCTTAACATCACCATATCAAGGACCAATCTTCTATACAAACCATAGCAGCAATAGCCCTATGGAAGCTCAAAGAAATATAAGCCTGATAGATATTTAAAGAAATATAATTTCTAGGAAAGCAAATACCTTTTCTTCCTCGTTTACTGTCACATTCCAGTGTTCCAGTTCTGGGGACATCATAATAGTATGTAAAATAAAGCCGGGCATGGTGGCGCACACCTTTAATCCTAGCACTCGGGAGGCAGAGGCAGGCGGATCTTTGTGAGTTCAAAGCAGCCTGGTCTACAGAGTGAGTTCCAGGACAGCTGGGGCTACAGGGAGACCCTGTCTCGAAAAAACAAAAAAAAAAAAAAATAGTATGTAAAATATTTGTTGACTATCACTTACACAAATGCTTTTATGGGGCTTCATTGGATGCAAAACTAGCATAGGGGCTAGAGAACACTCGCTGTTCTTAAAAGAACTAGAATTCAGTTCCAAGCATCAGGTAGCTCATTACCACCTATGATTCCAGCTCCCTGGGATCCAATACTCTCTCTGGCTTCTGCCAGCATCCATACTCATGTGATCTACTCACACACATACACAAATATACGTCATCAAAAATACAATTTATTGGGCCTGGAGAGATGGCCTAGCGGTTAAGAGCACTGACTGCTCTTGCAGAGGACTCGGATTCGATCCCCAGCACCCACATGGCGGCTGAGAACTGTCTGTAACTCCAATTCCAGGAGAACTCCAGTTCCAGGGGAATCCGACGCCCTCTTCTGACCTCCACGGCATTGCATGACACGGGTGCACAAACCTACATGCAGACAGTACATTCATATACATAAAAAAATAAATTTTAAAAATAAAATTTAAAAAATACAATTTATTTTAAAAAGCGTCTATTGATGGTCATGAGTATTAGAAGATTAGAATTCCCTGCAATAACAGAGAAGTGGTTACACTGAGGATGAAGACATAGCAAGTTAGAGGAGCAGGCTATGTGATCATCGAAGAAATGTCTACTGCAATGATGTCAAACATTTAACTATTCATTTATTACTCATACAAAGAACTAAATAATCAAGTAATAGGAGCTCAGTATATTTTTGGAAACATGAACAGGCCTTTTGAGACTCAGTAATTTCATGATTTCAATGGACTTAAAAGTGAAGGTAAGAATAAAGTGTTGGTTAATCTCTCTTTTGTGCTGAGCAGAACCTAGCGGCCCTGCTTGGGGGGAGAGGGCACAGCCCTGCTTGGGAGGAGAGGGCACAGCACCTGCCTGCAGATGCTGTGAGGAAGCTGGTCCTGTCGCAGAGACCAGCTGGCTGCTTCCCGCCCCCTAGCCAGAGTGAAACTCTCAACTTGGGCTCTTGGCTTGGACCCACGAGACACGTGTTCCACTCTTGGCCGTAACTTCCCACCTGCCCAGAGCCGGGACAGGAATTTTACCAACACCAGCTACCCAGGTTGGTGATCCGCAAAGGAATCTCTTTCCCACCACGCTGGCCACCCAAACGAAATGCAGGCTTACCTTAGCCTGTGCGTGCAATAACTAATAATAATATTAGCCGGGAACTCCGTAATGATGTTAATTTGGAATCCAATTTATTCATTGTTACATCCAGCTTTTATAGAATAAATGACGTCACCTCCCAGAACATGTCATAGGTCTCCCAATTCCGCGCCATTGCACACCTTGCTCCACCCAGCATTATGTGTGTAGTTAGCCCATGCTGCCGGTTCCCTCCTTGGGGCGGAGCCAGACTCTTGGCCATGCGGCCCCCTGAGGCATGCCCGCTAGTTTGCAATTCAAACTGGGTTTTCCTACAATAAAGTCATTCTGTTTCAAGAAATAAAGTGGAAATCACTGACCAAACTCCTCTCAGAACTTCTGGGACATCAATCATTCTCCAAAATGAAAAACAATTCTTAGATTAACCCAAGAATATTATGAAGATTATGAGTGCATACGTTGAAATTCCTTAAACAGAGGTTTTAATAACTGCCTCATTGACTGCCTATTTTAATATGCAGCAGATCTGTGCACCCATAGAAAGGCACGGGGACAGTTTAGCATGGTGGTGCATGCCTGTAATGCCGGCACTTGGAAGGTAAGGCAGAAACATCAGGAGTTCAAGACTAGTTTGAACTATATAGTAAGGTCAGCCTGGGCAATATGAGACTCTAAATAAATAAATAAATAAATAAATAAATAAATAAATAAATAAATGTAAATTCTCATAGTTAATGAAAGAAACCTATCTAAGAGGTTATATATGTACTAGTGATTCTAATAATATGATATTCCATAGAAGATCATGATTACCAGGGGTTTGGTGTAAGGAGAAAGGAAGGAAGAAATAGATGACCATGGGGAATTTGGGGTGACTGCATGACAGTAATACTTAAAAAAGCCACCAAAGCAAATGACACACAGAGCAGACTCCAATGGAAACTATGGACTTCAGTGCATAATTAATATCTGCTTGTCTGTTGTAACTAATCCACCATAGTATTGTAATCTGTTAAAAACAGAGCATCTCTTACAGCTGCTACAACAAAACTCCATGGTTTGGGAGGCTGGATGTCTGAGGAGGTAGACAGGGCCGTGTTCTCTGTGTTCTCTCTGAAGACACTTCCTTAAGGAAGGTCTCCACCTTATCATGGTGTTTCCCAGATCTTTAAATTCTCTTCCCTCTGTGTGTTTCTCTTTGTCCCAAATTGTCTCTTTTTGTAAGGACCTTCTTGTACTGGATTAAGATCCATCTTCACCTCCTCATCATGACTATATCCACAAAAGACCCTATTTCCAAATAAGACTGTATTTTGAATTACTGGCAATTATGACTTCAACATTTCTTTCTTTCTTGTATAGGAGGCACAATTCAACAAATGTAGAACATGTGATCATGGGAGGGGAGAGGGAGCACACAGGAACTCTGTGGTTTCTCTTCATTTGTTCTATGTTCTAAGGAAAAAAAAAATTCTGGTTTGCTCTCAATCACTGTGACAAAACACTCTGACCAATACCAACTTAGGGAAGAAAAGATTTATTTAGCTTACATCTCCCAGGTCACAGTTTATCACTGAGGGAGCCCAAGATAGGAACTCAAGGCAGGAACCTGGAGGCAGGAGCTGAAGCACAGGCCATGGAAGAACATTGCTTACTGGCTTGCTCCCCTGGCCCATGCTCAGCCTGCTTTCCTATACCGTACACAGCAACCTGCCCAGGGATGGTACCACCTCTCAAGTCACTCAACAGTCAAGAAAATAGCCCATAGACATGGCCACAAGCCAGTCTAATGGAAGCAATTCCCCACTTGAAGCTCCCTCTACCCAGGTGTGTCAAGTTGATACTAAAACTATCTAGCACACAAAATATATTGACCAAAAATGTTAAAGAATGAAACATGGCTCACCACAAATTAAATATTGAGTGTTACTTTGGAGGCTGCATGTCCCAGAAGCAGCGAGTTGTATTCTTTTTTGTGCGTGTGTGTGAGTTGTATTCTTAATATATTCTAAGACCAATATTGGCAGTGCCTTCCCCATCCTGCAGACTTCCCCGATACTAGTCCATTCATTATTCAATTTCTGATTATTTGGAAATAGCTAAGACTTGATTCTCTCCCCGAATCTTACTCTGGAACAATCAAGTGCTGGGTTAGAAATCCACCTACTCATGACCTGTTCCTGCCTGGACCACATTTAGACATGTGTGCGGGCATATGCAAATATACAGACACACAGACATCTAAGATGGTCTTTTATTTACCACATACCCTAACCCAAACAACAGCAGAAACAGATTCATTCTTTTAAATGAGCTGCAGAGTAAAGCCACCTGCCCACAGAGGAAAAGAACAATCTTATAAATATAAAACAAAACAATAGATTTATTCGAGCCAAGAAGATGGGTCAGTTAGTAAAGTCCTTGCCTCGCAGGCATGAGGACCTGCCTTCAGATCCCCAGCACCTGCTTCCGATGCTGTACAGCCGAGTGCACGTGTCATCCGAACACGGAGGAGATGGAGACAGAAGGATCCCTGAGGCTCGCTGGCTAGCTAGTCTGGCTGAAGTAGTGAGCTCCGGCCTCAGTGAGAGCTCCCTTCTTCAAAACGCAAGGCAGAAAGTGCTAGAAAAAGCCACGAAACATCAACCTCTGCCCTGTGCATGTGCATACATGTGCACATACAACATACACACACAAGGCATGAAGAGTAATCAATTTCTTGGTTAAAAAATACTCATCAGAAGTTTAGCTCAATTTTTTGATGAAAATAAATCAGATTTACTAGTTATAGATATACTTTATTTTTTTCAAAGCCAATTTTTATCGAAGCTTTGTGCATTTCATACAAAACTTCCAATCAAATCTAGACTCATGCCCCCTTCCTTGCCCCTCTACCCCACCAGAGCTCATGAAATCTGCCAAACATGTCTTTCATCTTTTTCTCAGTCTCTTTTAAATTTTTCAATACAGAATAACAACAATGGCAGAAGGACTGGGTCAAAGAAATGACTGAAGTGGTGTTATTGTCTCCAATATGCATCACTCCAAAATATGCACATATGCATGCCACATATATCATAGGTTTTAGCATCTTTGGCTTATGATTTTTTTCTTTATTAGGCTGAAAGATGTCATGTTTGAAGTCTCCTCCTTGGCCAGCCCAAACCACCATCAGTTCTGCCCTTGTGCTCACACTGGGGTTTTCCCTTCCCATGGTCACCAAATGAGGTCCAGTAAGCACCGCGTCCTGTCTTGATCCTCCTGTACTGGTCTCCATGATACAGCCTGGGTAGTCCAACAATGGCACTCTATACTCTGAAGAGGCTGAAACCCCAGTAGTATTTCAGTCCACAGGTTGGATGTCTCAGCAGTCCCCATCTGGTACTGAAGGTTTGGAGGATTCTTGGAGAGATATGAGTCTTCAGTCCATGTTGGAAGGTTGAAAAGATGAAAGCTGTGTCTCATGTCTTTGAAGGATGGCAAAAGCAGTGGCAGCCACAGGGTAGCTGCACTTGCCAATAAGATAAGCAAAACAACTGTGCTCTCTCTTTTTTTTTTTTTTTTTGTACTTTTTGACTTTTCACTAAGATCTCAAGTTTTATACCTTGAAGTACAGTTTCTCATTTTATTTTATTTATTTATTTATTTATTTATTTCTGGTTATACTTTCCTTTTGGATGTTTAAGGCCACACAGCCCAGATTAACCAAAGTTTTTGTTTTCTCAAGGTCAGTTAAGGATCTGGACCTCAGGGGTCACTCAGGTTTTGGAGTGGGGAGGGAGCCCCTGGCTCCTTTTGGCTTTTCATTTACCAGTTCCATCCACTCGAGGACAAAGTCAGGTCTTGCTAGGCCAGGCTTCCCTTTTTGAATCATGAGCAGACTTTCCTCTTTATAGACTAGATACTGGCTGAAGTATAGATATACTTTAATTCAATTTAAGAGGGAGATGGAGAAGGTCAAAAGTCTACAAAAAGAAAAAGAAATATTAGGAGAAATTAAAAAACACTATTTCCTCCACCTCCATTAGAAGTACAGAAGGAACAAGAGCAAGGAGGAAGACAGGAAAGGAAGAGGAAGAGAGGACAGCTCAGGAAGCCCCGAGGTGCTGGGAGATATGGAAGAAAAGAATGTCAGACCCTGCTGTCGCCTAGACCACAGGCTCTGCAGAATCTTTACCCAAAGAAAAGGCGGAGTGTTCAGTGATCTGAAATCTACAGCACTGACGTGCTCCTTGATTATGGAGCAGGTCCTGTGTTAAGAAAATCCAATGGATGAGAAACTATATTAGAAAGACAACTATAGACTTAGATAACAATATACCTGTGTTTACAGTGGTTATTTAGATTTTCCTGTAATTATTTAAGAGCTCCCTGTTACATACATGGATGCAAACCTCCTTTAGTCTACCTTTTGCCTCTTGTGTTAATCTGTCTAATTCATGACACCTGAGAGCTTCGTGGTTGATAGGATCTCTCCTTCTGGACATTTCATCACTCCATCGGATGTGAGTTTATTTCCTAACCAATTTTTCTGGAAAGAACTCAGCACTGAGGAGGGGAGAGGGGGAAGATAGGAACTGAGGTATTACTGGCTGGGGACATGTAAGCTGCTGCTCCCAAAAGAAGGGGGAGGTCACTTTTTTTTTTTAAACATTTTATTTATTTATTTTTAATTTATTTTATTTATTTCTGTATGTGTATGAATGTACTGTCTGCATGCAAGTCTGTGCACCCGTGTCGTGCAATGCCACGGAGGTCAGAAGAGGGTCTCGGATTCCCCTGGAACTGGAGTTCTCCTGGAATTGGAGTTTCAGACGGCTCTCGGCCGCCATGTGGGTGCTGGGGATCGAACCCGGGTCCTCTGTAAGAGCGGTCGGCGCTCTTAACCGCTAGGCCATCTCTCCAGCCCGGGGGAGGTCACTTATTGGAGTCTCTTAAACAGGAGTAATTAGAAAAGCCCCGTGATGTAAGAGTATCCAACTTTGAGATGAACCAAGAGCCATTTTCACAAGCACAACACCTTTCTGTCATAACACACACACACACACACACACACACACACACACAGAGCCGCCAAAGAGTCATAACACATGGTAGTGTTCAAATGTGTTTTTGCTCCCTCAGCTCCGCCCCTGACATCCACAGCATGGAGTTGATAAAATCACTGCTGTACAGAACTGCATGAAAGCCCAGGCTTCTGCAGCCCTCTCGTCCCCCACTTTGTCCCCAGGTATACACTCAACCCATACTCAAATGATAAGCCATTTTCTTATGGTTAGAAAAGAAAAAAATGGTATCCAAATAGGTGATAAAAGATGAGGTGTCGGGAGGACAGAATCAGAGAAAGAATTTGCATGGGAGAGCCGGTGAGGACGCTTAGCCAAAGCAACCGCATGGAGTCTGTCAGCTTTGCTTCCTGTAAACCAGTGCCTTTCAGGTCTGCCCAAGGCTCAAGCTATTCTTCATCACTCCCCAACATTTCCGAGGTACAGGTATCTCACTGGATGAGTGCCCAACAGCAGCTCCTGCTGAGCTTTGATGGTGCAGGAACCAGCTGGAAGGATGCACTCCCAGCCACTGGATACGTTAAGAAGCTAGAAAGTTTGTGTCCTGACAGATCTTTCTTACATTTCTGTTTGGTGTTTCTGTAGTTGTTCAAGGGATGCTTTTATTTTATGTTTTTTAAAAACATTTTATTTATTATTTTAATTTTATGTGAATGAGTGTCTTGCCTGCATGTATGTAAGTGCACTCATGTCGTGAAATGCTTGCTGAGGTCAGAAAAGGTTGTCAGATTCCCCTGGAACTAGAGTTATAGATGGTTGTTAGCCACCACATGGGTGCTGGAAATGGAACATGGGTCCTCTGCAAGAGCAGCCAGCGCTCTTAACCACTGAGCCATCTCTCCAGCCCCCAAGGGATAATTTTATGCAACAAAAGACTGTATTAAAGGAAGAGTCCACTGTCTTCCACTCTCTGATGCTCCTGTGACTGCCTCATCCCCTTGCACTTGGTTAGACCTGCACCCAGGATGAAAACTCCCAAATGGCCTCATAAGGGCCTTCAAGACACTTGTTTCATTTTCATGATTATGGAGTGATCAGACTGGAGAAGTTTAGGGTATTAAAGGGAGGAGAGATTTTTCCCCCCTCTCTGAGGGTCTCATTCTATAGTCCAAGGCAGATTTAAATTTGTAATCCCCCTGCCTCAGCCTCCCTAGTACTAGGATTACAGATGTGTATCATCACATCTGGCCTGAGAAATTGCTTTATGGTTGATGAAATACAAAAAGAAAAACTGATTGCTTCGTTTATGACTGGAAGCCTTGGGAAATACATCACAGCAAGCTAGAATAACAATTAAGATTTTTAAACCTCCAAGCCAGGCATGGTGGCGCATGCCTTTAATCCTAGCACTCAGGAGGCAGAGGCAGACTGATCTTTGTGAGTTCAAGACCAGCCTGGTCTACAGAGTGAGTTCCAGGACAGCTGGGGCTACAGGGAGATCCTGTCTCCAAAAGACCAAAAAAA